>CM068963.1:26683490-26701052 GCA_035128595.1 Eptatretus atami | reverse complement strand
GTGATCTGTGAATTTCCACAACCGTAACACTATATTGAAAATCTGGAAACCAAAATAGATGAAAATAATGAAAAATCGAAAATCGAAACAGATGAAAATAATGGAAAAAGGGATGTAAGGGGGGAGGGATGCGGACTCGGTGTTGGTGGGGGGAGGGATGTGGACTTGGTGTTGGTGGGGGGAGGGATGTGGACTCGTGTTGTGGGGGGAGGGATGTGGACTCGGTGTTGGTGGGGGGAGGGATGTGGACTCGGTGTTGGTGGGGGAGGGATGTGGACTCGGTGTTGGTGGGGGAGGGATGCGGACTCGGTGTTGGTGGGGGAGGGATGAGGACTCGGTGTGGCGGGTGGGGGATGCGGATCGGTTTGGTGGGGGAGGGATCGGACTCGGTGTTGGCGGGTGGAGGGATGCGGACTCGTGTTGCGGGTGGAGGATGCGGATCAGTGTTGGTGGGGGAGGGATGTGGACTCAGTGTTGGCGGGTGGAGGGATGCGGGCTCGGTGTTGTGGGGGAGGGATGTGGACTCGGTGTTGGCGGTGGAGGGATGCGGACTCGGTGTTGGTGGGGGAGGGATGCGGACTCAGTGTTGGTGGGGGGAGGGATGCGGACTCGTGTTGTGGGGAGGGATGCGGACTCGGTGTTGGTGGGGGAGGGATGCGACTCGGTGTTGGTAGGGGGAGGGATGTGGACTCGGTGTTGGCTTAATGGTTAGAGTGGTGGGCTTGGGATCCTAGGGTCCTGAGTTCAAATCCCACGCAGCTGTTGAATTAATATCAGGTGGGGTTAACTCGGCCTGTCATCCTTCCGAGGTCAGAAAAATGAGTGCCAGCAGGCTGGTACACTGTGTTGGAGTGGTGACCCATCCAGGATTGTGCCTAATAGCCAAGAAGATTGCTTATGCAGCACCAACGCTCTGCACAGAGTATGATCCCGATGGATGGATGGATGGATGGATGTGGACTTGGATTTTGAAGGGGGGAAGAATGCAGAATAGGAATTGGAGTTGGGAGGAGGGGGGCTGGGATGCATACTTGAAGTTTGGAGGAGAGGAGGGATGCAGACTTGAAGAAGAAAGGGGTTGAGGATTGAAAGTCACATTTTACATTATGCAGAATTTCCATGGGTCCCTGCCATTATGCCATCATAAGATATACCTCTCAAACTCCTTAAATATTCCACACACTATTGGAAACTAATTCCCTTATAACAGCCCGGTGGAGTGAGGTTATCTGCTTGTCTATGTATAAATGTAAGTTGCTGATTGTGTCTGAGCAGGGTAAACATTGTAACCACAGCACATACAATGCTGAATGGTACCTCATTAAAAAGCTCTTGGGTCCAGACAGTGTATGCTGAGGTCTAAAAATATAGATATTCATGCAATTTCGACTTATATTCGTTTTTGTTGTGCACGTGGTGTGTATTCTCAGAGTCGTTGGTTTGCACATCTACCGGAAGTTTAAAAAAAAATCAAACACAAACGATTCAGTCAATTCTGTCAACATATAATTACCTTTCCATTGATTTACTTCACCGAGAAACCTTAGCAGTCTTATCAGTTAGTGACGATTATGCTGTCAAAGGATATGCAAAGCAAACTCCATAAATATTCCACACTCTATTGGGAACGAATTCCCTTACAAACAAAACCTGACATTGACTCCGTACTCATGCTTCCACTTTCTTTTAATGCACACGTGAAGCATACAAAATAACGTGCTCTGGCAATGCCTTGCGTGAGCGGAAGCACAAAGTTTAACGGGTGGCGTATAGCCCCGGAGTTGCTGATTCACACACCTACCAGAAGTAAAAAAATCTATATAACCACAAACTGTTCAGTCAATTCCATCCAATGTATCATTTCCTTTTCATCGACTTACTTCACCGAGAAACATTAGCAGTCTTAATTATGCCCACTTGGGGTTGGTTAGGAATGAAGAACATAGCGGCACAGCATCAGTGGCATTGTCACGCCCCAACAAAATGATAGCTATCCGGCAGCCAAGCTGCCATATGCAAGAAGGAGAAGAACTTGAGTTATTGTCTGCAAAATTATTTTCAAAGGTCACATGACTTTTGGTCTTTGACTTGTTGAACCCAAAATGTAATCAGTTTATATTTGTATGACAGTCTATACTTATAGCAAGTTTGGTTGAAATATCTTCAGTGGTTCACAAATTATCGTGGTAACAGATTTTTTTTTTCCAGCTAAAGCCGAGAGGGCACATGACCTTAGACCTTTGACATTTTGAACCCAAAGCCGAATCAGTTCCCATTTGTATTACCGTCCATACTTTTGCCAAGTTTTGTTGACATATCTTCAGTGCTTCACAGGTTATCATGGTAACAAAATACAATAACAGACGGGCGGACAAAAGCACATGGACAGTTGGATGGATGACAACAAAATATAATGCCTCTGGCGGTGGAGGAATAAAGATCAGTCCAACCGGACTAAGGAAGTTAGTTGTACATACAAGAGGACAAGCAAATTGATTCACGATAACATTATAAGTACATTGATCAAACGAGAACAATTAGACTTTAGACAAATTTTGTATGGTATCATTAGGTTTTTAAGTCTTTACGGTTTCAATTTGAATGCTAGATCCAAAAAAAACTATGTGCACCTACAAATAAACCTGAAACAGATCTCTTCTAGGATTTTGATGTACTGAGGCCCCTCCATCATACTATAGCTTTGAACAGTTCTTTCCTAGGATCTGAATTGTTATTTCTCATGTGTTTTAATTGTGGTAAAATGATATCTTTAAACCACAATGCATGTCTTGAAAAACAAGTAAAAAAAGACATAAAATGTCATAGCCACCGTTATTTTAATAATTTTGTTGTACGGAGTTAAAAGGCTAGCCCATATTTATGTACAACTAAAATGGCCACCAGTCTATCAGTCGGCCATCATTGATCAGATCGAAAAATAAAGTGAGGTGCATGTGTATACCATAATTTTTTGTCTTTGTGCCAAGTACGAATAAAATCGGTCCATACCTGTCTGAGATAGGGTTGCGGACGTACGCACGCACGCACGCACACACACACACATACGCATACATGGACATGAAAATCGAGACCAAATCCAAAAGCCCCCATTTCAGACTAAGTGCAATGGAAGCTAATAAATAAATAAATAAATAATTCATCAGTACTGATTAACAGCTTCAGAGAAAGGAGGGGGAGATATTGTGTGTAGGGAGCTTGTGTGTGGATGGGTAATGGTATCTGGTGTTGGTATAACTGAATGATGGGGCAATTAGTTTCCTTCTGTGCCAAACTTCCTGTTATACAAAGTCAGATCTTGTTGAACCCATCTCAAAATCTGTTAAAGACGTTATCTGGACCACAAAGTAATCATTATACATTTTGATACATATTAAAAACATGATTGGCATGTCAACATTATCATCTTACGCAATGGGTTGGACGAAGTGAAGATGACAGGAAAGAAGGGCTATTGTTGACCACAGGATGGAAACTCATGATAGTTTAATGCATCAAAACTTCAAAACTATATGGCAGAAGTGTAGATATATAATCAGGGGAAAAAAAAGTCTCAGCGTTGGAGTTTGATGCATCACAAATGGAGAAAGTTTGACAGGGACCACCGTGACCATACATGTGACCATACATGTGACCATACAGGGACCACCGTGACCATACATGTCTGAACTCTCACTTAAAGAACCAGAAGGGATATTTGGAAAGCTGAAAAATGGCAAGTCAGGTGGAACTTCTGGAACCGTCCCTGAGATGAGGACAGTATGCATATGTTGTGAGGATAACTTCCTTGACCTACGATTAGACGTGATCCACTTCGTGTGCAGGAACAATCATTTCCCCCAGAGAGTGGAGTGATGCTCTGTTACAATACCCATCCCAAAGGAAGTTGATCTGAGCAGACGTGACAACTGGTGGGTACGGAAAGTGGTTACTGCAATTTGACAGGAAAGACAGCAAGCGAAGGAGACAAAGGCTAACTGAAAAGGTAGACCTCAGTGTTGGTTCATGAAATGAAGCTGCTGCTCAGATAGCAGATAGGACTTTCACTGTTTACCAACTGGTAGTAAAGCATTGCAAGGAAGGATGAACTATAAACAAACGGATTGGTTTTTTTTTTTGGATACAGACATCCAGAGTTTTTGGAGATCGACGCAGGACAGTGTTCACGGATAACATAGAAGGCATGTTTATAGCATTGGGTGGATCCAAACAGTAGCACCAAACTTCAACTGCTTGGATTCAAACGCCGGATCCTCTTCAGGAAGCATTTCAGAACACTGGACTGCTTGGACATCACAGAAATGGTGGAAATAATAATTGATTATCAAAACAAGACATAAAAATGGAATCGTTCAGTAATTTCAAACATTAAATTGTTATCAAATTCCCAGGATCAAGTCCATGTTGGATTCGGAAAGATTAATATGAAAGCACAAACAGGTCGTTTTATTTGAAGGAAATCGTTTTGCGTTTTCAAGAAGGCAGATCACTTTTGAGGTCAAAACCCCTTCATCTCAACTTATCATTCTTTGATCACAAAGGCTGCCGAGTGAAAAGTAGATGAACAATATTGTGTAAATATCTATCTGCAGATTTAACGGCAGGTTCAGCTAAGACAGTCAGCTTAATATCCTACAGACTTGAGAATATCATATTTGTTTCACAAGAACCCAAATGTGAGGACTCCGCATTGCTGGTATATCTTTCCTTTCCTTTCGACACTAAACTTACATCGTACGAGAGATTTGCAATGCATTCTTTAATTCAGCACACATTCCGCATGTTTAAGTAACAGGATAAGGAGAATTTCCAGAGCACGTAAAAATGTAGGACATTTTAGACAACGTTGGCAATCGATCAAACCCTTCGAGTTTTTTTTCTTTTTAATCTTTTTATTTTCCAAAAAGATCTTTTACAAGTCATGTGCCAACAAAATTGGCAGCAAGTGCTATGAATTCTGTACAAGAATGTTGAAGATCCCAGAGTTTTCTAAGGAATAGGCTATTGTGTACCGGAACCCTGGACAAATTCCTACCAAAAACAATAGCACCTGTCCCGGGTTGTTTCGAAGCCAACAATGTTCACAACTTGGCTTGAGCACCCAAATGTTCTGTGAAGGGTTGTGTGGGCATACCCTGGAAGTTGGTTCCATTTCACAGATGGCTATGGTTGAATGCAATTTGCACTAGAACTAGCGATCGAAGATTACAGACCCTCGCCCGGACTTGTTTTGTGTGCTTTTATAGTAGCTATTTTATAGACATACTCTCATTCTAATTGTACCGGACATACTTTCTCCATGCACTGATATTATAATTGTGCATACTTCATCGAGGAGAACGTGTGCTCCTAGCTACCACTAGGTGGCGTTTGTGACCTATGTTAACACATTCTGGATGTTCAAACAAACAAACAAACAGACCCAAGTGCAATACCCTTTCCTCTGGTGAGGATAACTAGAATGGTACTCGTGAGAGCGCATACCACTACCAGGCCGAAGAGTTTACGTTTTGTAGCCCACCCATCCCAATCCAGATCTTCACCAAAATCGAATCAATTTGTCCTTGTCACACAACCAGTCTGTCCACCAAGTTTCATCCAGGTCCGTCGATAACTTTTTGAGATGTCGTGCTATGTGATGTTTTGGTCCCAGCACTAAAAATTTTTTTTAATATCCAGATTCGGTTCCTGATCTTTACCAAAGTCGAACCAATTAATTCTTGGCAGACCTCTAACCCGTCCATTAAGTTTCGTCCATCCGAATCTGTCTATCACTTTTTGAGACATCTTGCTCACAGACAAACAGACAAACATGGGTGAACACAGAACCTCCGTCCACCTTTGGTGACAGCTCAGGTAATCAATTTTTTTTTACCCTCCCCCCCCCCCACAACCCCACCCCCATTTTATTTGTAACACCCTGGTGATGTCCCTGAGCCTGCCACACTATTCTCATACAAACCTGTAGTTTAACAGTACTTTGGCTCTGAATTTGTCTCGATCGGGCATGCGAGAGAGGAGTGAGATCATGTTTTTTACTCTTTCTGCCTGACAGTAAAACAAAATTGAAAATTATTCCAAACAGGAAACTTACTGTTATTAAGGATGTCATAAAGGACACAAACAACAGGCATGAATAAACTTATGTAATGTGTTAAATGAGGCGGGGTAAAAGACGCTGCATCAATGACAGTAAACTCCCAAATTGTATTTTCTACAAGCTTTAAATTCTTGATTTTAAATTTCAATTGAATTATATACTTGAACACTGTAGAACACAAATCACCTTTTTGACACTTTTTAAACCCCTTCAGTTTAGCAGGACTTGAACACAATTTTATAGCATTTTATGTCCTTACGACCAATCAAATTTGCTGCTCACCAACCCACCTCATATTCTTGTTTGTTTCTCAAGACTGTGTGGGGTAAGGTGTTGTATGAACTCTCTAGTTTCATCTGGTATTGGTATTGGTGTTGGGTAGGCATGACGGGCCAAACGGCCTGCTCCTGTGTCTAATTAACTTGTTACTCAGCCGATGCAGAGCGAAGCGATGTCAGGGCCATTTGTTCGTGATACATGAAACAACTTGCAACCCATGCCTATGGAAAACTGACTTTGGAACGCTGGCCACATTTTTCATCCAATCATAATGAAACTTTGTTTAAAAAAAAAAATCCATGGGTAGGTGCTCCTATGTTGAAAGTTTTGTGTCAATTGCTCAAGCGGTTGTGGAGAAAATGCTCAAGCGGTTGTGGAGAAAATGTGGAGAAAAGAAAAAACAAGTGAGGGCCTCGGCCGATGTTCCACAACATGGTCAAGGATGGTTGTGAACGCCGAAACTAGTTCCAGGTTATGTTGAGCACGAAATTACGATTTGCCACCTGTCGCACACCCAACACCAACATCAATTTGCTCATTCCTCTGCTATTTAGTCAATAGTTTGGAACAATCCTAGCTTGTGTAAAGGGTTATCTGTCCTCCTTTTGGCAAGGTTGTGTAGCATGGTTGCAGGAATGTTCTTCCTGACTCAGTAATCTGACATTTTTGTGTTGGCACAAGAGAACAGCATAAAGTCGAGCATGTTATTAGAAAAAAATGCAAATAGGAAACCAACCTTAAACACAAAGCTAAACAAAACAGCACCTTTTAGCTTACTTGGACGAAATGTTCTCAGGGATTTTCTCAAAGCCTCCACCCATCCTCCCAAACAGATTTTAAAGCATTGGCTTTTAAGTACAAGGTTATTTGAGCACAAGAAGCCATTCTAGGTAACCTTTCAAATAAGTGATTCAGTTTTTTGTCCCCTTTGAAAGTTTTGTCTTGCAAAGAGAATAAAACTAGTAATAGACGTCCATAACCATCCTTGACCATGTTGTGGAACGTCCGCCGAGGTCCTCACTATTTTTTTTCTTCCACCATCACTTTTTCCCCTGTATTCATTTTAAATTTGTTTTCTCCGCAACCTCTTGAGCGGTTGATACAAAACTTTCGATAAAGTTTTTAAATAAACTTACATTATGATTGGATGGAAAAAAATGCGACTGGTGTTTCAAAAAGTCTGTTTTCTGGAGGCATGGGGTGCAGGGTGTTTGACGTATTAGGGATAATTGACCTCGACCTCGCTTTGCTCGCCCTCGGCCAAATTAGAAGAATGTGAAATGCACTGCACAGCTTTGAAGCTCGCAGGATAGTTCAAAAGTAGCATACTCAGTCTTGAGCCATCAAGTGTGGTTTGATTTCCAATCCATCTACAAACTGTCACAGGTAGGAACGTCACATTGATGGAGTGTAACAATCTTTCTGCGGAACATGAAGCACATCTGCAAAAAAAAAAAAAACATGCTGGTGAACTTTTAAGGTCACAATGATGTATTTTACAAGAGTAGGTCATAATTGTGCTAGCACCTCGGGAAAATTAAAAAACCCTGCCGAGCCCGTTGCTATACTATTCAGAGTTGGGCCTCCAAGGAAGAACTGTTCGGCTCTCTGTCCAGTCTGTCTCAACCGGCGTGGACATGACAGTATTCACCCTCCTCCAAAGTTTCACATTTTGATGCCACCTTAGCTTATTAACTTCCGCCATCTGAAGATGGATGGAGGTTACTGTTTTCACCCCTTTCTGTTTGTTTGTTTGTTTGTTTGTTGTGAACAGTATAACGGAAAAACTCCTCGACGGATTTCGACGAACTTGGTGGGGGGGTTAGGTATGGTCCAAGGATCATGCCATTAAATTTTGGACTTGGTCCCCCCCCCCCAAAAAAAAAAATTGTTAAGAGAATATTTTTTTTTTTTGCATTTCTACATGTTTTAAGTGATTTCCAACCCCCCCCCCCAAAAAAATTGTTACCCCCCCCCCAAAAAATAGAGAAATTTGTTTTTTTTTGCATTTCTACATGTTTTAAGTGATTCCAACCCCCCCCCCAAAAAAAAATTGTTACCCCCCCAAAAAAATAGAGAAATTTGTTTTTTTTGCATTTCTACATTTTTAAGTGATTTGCAACCCCCCAAAAAAATTGTTACCCCCCCCCAAAAAATTTGTTAAGAGAATTTTTTTTTTTGCATTCTACATGTTTTAAGTGATTTCCAACCCCCCCAAAAAAATTTAGAGAAAAAAAATTTTTTTTTGTTGCATTTCTACATGTTTTAAGTGATTTCCAACCCCCCCCCCCCAAATAAATTGTTAGAGAAAAAAAAATTTTGCAACTTTTTTCAACAAAATTTCGATTTTTTTTTGCATTTTACATGTTTTAAGTGATTATCAACCCCCGCCCACCCCACCCAAAAAAAATGTTGGAGAAAAGACTATAACTCTGTCAGCACTGTTGACATCATATTTAATGAATAAGATATAAGGTTCACTTGAGTGACCCAGCAGTATTGGCGGCGGAGGTTTTGCACTCTCCCGAGTGCTCCCTCTCTAGTTACCTTACACCGAAGGTGAAGGAGGTTATGTTTTCACTGCCTCTCTGTCTGTCTGTTTGTTTGTGTACAGGATATCTCAAAAAGTTGTGGACGGATACGGATGAAATTTGGTGGGCAGGTTTGGTGTGTGACAAGGACAAACGGATTAGATTTTGTGTAGATCCGGATCCGGATCCAGCTACTCGAAGTTTTTAAAGTGATTCTTCACCATTGAGAGATCGGGCTAAATTAGTATATAGCACGATATCTTAAAAAGTTATGGATGGATTTAAATGAAACTTGGTGGTCAGGTTGGGTGTGTGACCACAACGAATTTTTCGATTTTGGTGAAGATCTGAATCCGGATCTGGATACGAGAATTCTTTAATTTTCAAAATGATTCTTCACCATTGAGAGATCGTGCCAAAAACGATATTGTGCTGTATAGCATGATATTTCAAAAATGTATTGGGCCCAAAATGTTCTCGTGAATCAGGCATTATATGGCAGAGGTACAGTATGTACTCGACCAAGTCCCCTTCTAGTTTCATGATGCTTTGAAATCAAACTCAATACATGGAGTCTTCAGTCCTAATACACAGTCTTCACAAACTACTCCAAAGTGATAAATATAAAAAATGCAGATAACATGTGAAAGAGTTAGATTAATAGAGAAAATCAGATGATTCTCAATTGCACAAGTATTCATACTCTTCCCCTTATTAACCCTAAAACACTTCAGGAGCAAATTATTTGTTTGAAAGGTTACAAAATAAGGATAATAGGTTTCATCTGTAAGTAATCAGTGGTTTAACTTAAAAATTAAGTTCCCCCACCTATCTCAGGAGTTTTAAGGTGCAACTCACTTGGTCAACCAACAAGGTAAACATGAAGACAAAGGAGCTTTCCAAAGAAATCAGACATGAAGTGCTGGAGAAGAACCGTTTCGGAGAGGGTTATAAGAAGTTTTCAAACCCACTCATTATCCCTTTGAGTCCGGTGAAATCCATCATTAAGAAGTGGAAGATGTATCATAGCACCAAGACTCCAACCTGATCAGGCCACCAATCTAAACTCAGCAGCCGGGCAAGCAGGAAACTGGTTCGGGATGTCACTGTAAATCCTACAATGAATTAAAAAGAGCTGCAAGGGTCTATCGGCGAGATGGGGGTCACTGTTCATCAATCAACACTATCCTGTTCCCTTCACAAAGCTGGCCCCTTTATGGACAGATGACAAGAAAGAAACCATTACTGAAAAAGACGTGTATAAAAGCTCACATGGAGTTTGCAAAAAAGTATCGAAATGATACTGCAGGCATGTGGAGAAAGGTTTTGTGGTCAGACAAGACAAAAATTGAACTTTTTTGTCTAAATTCAATGCGTTACGTCACGTGCAAGCCTAACACTACACATCACCCAGTCAACTCATCCCTACTTTCAAACATGGTGGTGACAGCATCATGTAATGGGGCTGCTTTTCATCAGCAGGGACTGGCAAGCTTGTCAGATCAGAAAGGGACAATGGACGGTGCAAAGTACAGGAGAATCCTTGATGAAAACCTGCTTGAGTCATCCATGAATCTGAAACTGAGTAAGAGATTCACATTTCAGGAAGACAATGATCCGAAGCACACAGTTAAGGCCACAGTGGAGTGACTGAATAAGAAGGAAATAAATATTCTTGACTGGCCCAGTCGAAGTCCTGACTGAAACACAATCGAACATTTATGGTGAGACTTGAATATTGCAGTCCATCGACGATCCTTGTCCAAAGTTCACATACTTAGCAGAATTAGAGCTATTTTCACATGAAAAATGAGAAAACATTTCACCATCTCACTGTTTAAAGCTGGTGGAGACCGACCAAAAAAGACTCGTAGCAGTCATTGCTGCAAAAGCTGTTTCCACCAAGTACTGACCGAAGGGGCTGAATATTTTCACAACCAGTGAATTTTGATTTTTACATGTTTTTCCCAGGTATTCCTGACATGTGACCTCCTTCAACTAGAACAGTGTTAAGTTTGATCTCTCCAGTTATGAATAAAGAAGATAATTTGGAAAAATTGTTTCTACTTTATTCATAATTCATTTAAATGTGGCATTATTGGTAGGGGTGAATACTTTTGCAGGCCAGTGTATATGAGTGTGTGTGCAAAGTGGACTGTTGTGTAATCTACTATAATAAATAGACGTTGTGTGGCTGTAGCTATGTCAACAATCTTCACTTGACTATTGATCATGGCACTGACCAATTGGGTGTGACCAATTTCTCCAGGTTCGTTATTTGTGTCTTGTTATTGCATCTGTTCGCATCAGCAAACAATGGCAAATCTTTGTGGTGCAGCAAATCACACGCTTTCCTCACCGCTCACAGTGGTGATTACAATATTGGTGATTACAGTGGGGTGTCTTCATCCCGTGCTATCCTCACCTTGTGACTCATCCTTGTGACTACTCTATTAATTGAGGTGCTATCCTTGACAATTTTACGTTTCTTTGACTCCCCAGACACTAAGGACTAAAATAAAAAATGTTGAGTTTCCAGTAACCACACCGAGCCCAATAATTCCTACCGAGCCCAATTTATTATTATTTTTGTTGTGAGGGACTTCCAGCGGCCATTTCATGTCCCGCTGTGCGTGGCATTACTCGTGCCATTGTTGACCTTGTGGTCTGAACGGAGAAAATCAACGGCTGTTTATTCAGTTAAGGGGTGAGGAAGTTTTATCGACATTTTAAAAACATTGCACAACCCTCCTGGGACACATCGATGTGTCTTGTTCAAAGTCGGAAAATGGACCTGGATAGACATTCCCACATTGACAGAAGTCATGGCTGTCGTGCAGACATTCGGTGTTCATTTTTTTTCACTTAAAGTGTCGATGTGGTCACCAAGACACACGATGTCAGACCCATGAGGTCTGCATGTGACATACTAATGTGTGGTGAAAAACGACCACACCAAAAACACAAAAAAGGTATGTTGTGAAGAAGAAGAAGAGAAGAAAAAAAGGAGCTTATTGTGAACACAGGTTTAAATCGAAACGAAGAGGAAATGAATATTTTATAAAATACAGAACTGAATTTCTTGAAAATTATTTTAAACATTTTTGTTACAAATAAGAAATATTGTTACGAATTTGGAAGCCTTGTGCACACAGACAGACAGCGTCCCCGTAGCTTAGTTATTTCGATAAGTATGTGTTTTTAGTAATAATCCATCCTCTATGTCGAATAGGAATTACGTGTCCATGCGCTGCGAAGTTATTTTATAGATATGATTTTTACACTTATGACAAGCCAACAACAAACTGCTCGAGGAATTGTTCGCGCGCTCACGAAGGTTTCGTTCTGGCCTGGCGCCAAATGAGAGAATGCGTAATTTTGCGGCCAATGGGCGACGAGCGATCAGAACCAGGGCGGTCCTTGGCAAGAAGGCGGAGCCGCGACACGTGGTCCGCCCAATGAGAGCAGGCCACGCATGAGTGGACCATGCCCGAGGAGGACGACGAAAGAAAGGAGAACAATAATTGCCGCCCTGAGCTGAGCGCGAGGTCTGGTTCTCTTATCGCATCTCTCAACACTGGTCTGGTCTGCTCGACGCTGGTCTGGCCTCATCTCGTCGCTGGCGCTGGTCTGTGTCTGGCTGCCCTGGTCCGTCTTTGGCGACCGGAGCTCCGGAAGGGGTGGACGTCCAGCCGCGCCCTCGCGGCCAGGTAGCCAGCCGTCCTGACTCCCAGCCGAACTATCCTCCGGCTGGAGAGCCGAATAAAGACCATTTGGGTCGTTTCTTTGTGTGTGCGTGTGTGTGTGTCTGTGGGCCCAGTCTATAAGTAGGAATTGTTTAAGTGCCTTGTACATACTTGCATTGCATAGTCATGATAATTCTGCCCAAACTGCTTCCCTCGTTCTCCCGATTAATTATTGTTAATAAATATCCTTATTGTTGAATGTTTCAGCTCGTCCTCGTCCTTCCTTCATTGGTTTAGCACGGTGCGTGTTGGTGATTAAAAGGCCGTTGCTGCTGTAGTTGTGCATTTGGACCGACCGGACCTGGTAACCATCCGCTCGGGTTATGCACGGGTCGAGCACGGAACGGCTCGTCCGCGTTCGAGCTCGGTCGATTGTGTGAATTCCTCGGTAGCTCGCCACGTGGGCTCTAGGTATTTTGAAGTTTGGCAAATAACCCTGTACCACGTGGTTGAATTACTGACGATTCACGTCCTGTAAGGGACCCGTACTTCGGAGTTATCCGAGGGTAACGATCTGAATTCCGGGTGTTCGGTCGAGTCGACTCTGCTGTTCCAACTAGCGGTCGTGCTCGTCGCCGATACCGCTCACAACAATATTGCAAGATCTTATCATTATCTCGGTTTCGTGTGTGTGTGTGCCTTTAATAGACGGTAGTGTAGTTTGTTTGGGAGGGTTAAGGATAGGCCTGTTTGTACCCTGCAAACAGTAAACACCATTTATTTTACACCAGCAACTACCACCTTTCACTTCACTAACAAGAATACAGGGGAGATGGGGGTGGAGCGGGGAGGGGAGCGGGGAAGAGGAGAGGTAGGGGAAAGGGAGGAGGGAAGGGATAGAGGACGAGGGAGGAGGCGAGGGAGGGGGAAGAGTGTAGAGGGGCGAAGAAATGGGGAGGAGGGAGAAGAGCAGGGGGTTTCTGGGGGTTGGGGTGTATAACAATTGCTGTGTTGCCGTATTATGCAGATTAAATTGAAAGTGCATTTGTTGGGGGTGGAAGGCAGGTTAATGTTCCTTATTTTGAGGAGAATATACTTCATGGATGACCCCAAAGGGCATAATGTAGGATTTTTGTGACCTGGAAAGGATCTAATATCTGAATATATAAGATTTTCAGGGATGATGAATGGGAGATTAGTATTCTTCAATTTTTAATATGTTCTTTTGAGCCTTGTTAATGCTATGCTGTCTTTATCACTGCTGAGACCAGCTGCAATATTTAAAGGAAACCTTGCAGAGATACTCAATTGGTGTCATGTAATCCTCCATACTGTTTTACCCCTAATTTGGGATCTCACAATGGACGTGTTAAAGTTCATGATTCTATTACTTTTAAACTATCAACATACACAGACTGGTTGGGCAGATGTATAATCTGAAATGTACTGCTACTATTTAAATACGTGCAACCCCCGCCACCCCCCCAAAAAACCCCACGCCTCTCCCCCCCCAAAAGAAATCCCAACCTTCCCACCCATTCATTGAGCAGTATGTTACCAAAAATCCAACATTTTTTGAGGGGTCTAAGCAGCCATCAGTGTTCATTGGGCTGACACGGGTACTCCTGCCCCGTCGGACTGGGGAGTGGGGGGGGGGGCATTAGTGAGTCTAAATTGAGTGCTGAGATATTTTCACAGTTAGTAAAAATATTGTTTCTGACCTTAAAATTAGAAATATAGTAAATAAATAGACATATTATCGAGTTATATCGGCTCTAATGAACAAGTGGCCTTTTGGTGTCTGACGTATCTTGTGTTGAAATGTTGCCTTTATATAATTAAGTCCATATTGAAAACCACATTAAAAAAAAAATGTTCCAACTGAAGATGCAGCCAAGATGTTGTGGCCAGTATTTGATATTCGAAAGCATGTCATGAGTAATTATATTTGATGCTACAGCCATAATATCTAAATAATGCCTTTGTTCAAATCAAGGCATCTGGGAGATTAATTTAATTATCCTTTAGACTCAAGATTTGTTTGTTGCAAGTTTCTTTACTTAGGCTAGACAATTGTTCTTTCATTGCATGCAGAGAATGTTGCAGCTGCACCACAAGAAAGCTAAGTGTCCTTCAACTCGACATAATCAGGCTCGGTGGTCCACAAAGAGAACCAACTACTTTGAGTGTTATGTCTAACTGGTACTGAACATACAAAGCCATCCAGCAGCATTGTTTCTAAATGTCGTTATTTATGGCCGGAGGTCTGCTTCGGGCTTTTTGTTCTGCATTTGGCCAGTAAACAGAATGTTTGTACAGCATTGGAAGAGCCTTGAGACTTGGATAGAGTCCTGAGTTTCAGTCGTTGTTTTCTGGCACGCCTGCGAAGGAGCACATAAATGGACTAGCCAACAGCAACAACCAAGCGGTGGACGTGTTGTCTCCAAATTGAGAACCTTTCAGTTTTGTTGCCGACTTGCGTGTCGGATTTGTTGTCTCCGAGTTGAGCAGCTTTGTTTTGTTGCCGACTTGCGTGTGAGCAGCATCTGTTTTCGACCTGTTCTGAGACATTTGGCAGTTCATTCAAGTACATGCCACACATCGATTTGTTTGGAATTTTTCACACAATAAATTTGGATTAAAACAGAAATGTCATCCACGAAAGAAGGCTGGCTTCAAAATCAACTATGGAACATTCTTGACAATGAATCATGCATAAGAAATTACAAAAGTATTGGAAATTATTATGAAAACAGGAAAAACTGTGTATAAAATGCAAATAACATGTGTTAGAATCTCATATGTAACTAGAGCAGCACTCGGTAGAGCACATACCTCCACCAGGCTGAAGAGTTTACATTTTGTATCCCACTGATAGGCTGGATCTAGATCCGGACCTGAACCAAAATCGAATCGGCTTGTTCTTGGCACCTAACCAACTCGTCCCCAAAGTCTTGTCAAAACTCGTCCGAAACTTTTTGAAATATAATGCTGTGCATAGTTTTTGGCCAGATTTCTCTATTATGAAGAATCACCTAAAAAATTGTGTTATCCGGAACCAGATCCAGATCTTCACCGAAATCTAATCATTTCGTCCTTGTCACACACTCAATCTCTCCACTAAATTTTGTCCGAATCCATCCACAACTTTTTGAGATATCCTGTTCACAGACAGACAAACAGACAGACAGACATATGGGCGAAAACATAACCTCCATCCAAAATCGGCGTTCAGATAACTGGCGATTTCAGCCTCATCTGTGCGGTGCATTCTCACATGTGAACTCAAGCTCTAACCCTACATCATATCTGTAATCACAACAACATCTTCTTGGGTACTGAGATTCATGTGGAGGTGTCTGAGATGTCTCTTAAGGGCTACCGTCAGGCTACTACTCTAGCAACTTACAGACGAGTTGTGGAGAATTTCGAAGGCAGGATCAAAGCCTGCTTGAACAGAGGTGGAGCACACATTGAAAATGTCAGTTACAAGCAGTATAATGAGTGATTCGAAAATGGCATGTGTATGCTTTCCATCGGTGTATCACTGAACTTGCTACATTTTCTAATTTTGATACAAGAAAACGTTCAAATAGTCCACTTTTTTTTGAAACACCCTGTATTGTCCACAAGTGTTGTGCAGATTCATGTTAGGCAGTTAAAAACTAAATATTAATTCCTAATCCAAAATTATTTTATTAAATGTTGATAAACACTAATTGCCGATCTTACAGTAGTCATCTTGAGTAACTTAATGAACTGAAATGTTCTCCAGATGCTGAAAAGTGAGAATTACTTACATATTGTGAATTATGATTGCCGCTGCATTTGCGAACCGTTCAAACCAGCCAATTGTATGATTTGGAAATTTTCTGTGCTGAAAATCTTATCGAAATTGAAATATATAAGCCTTAATGAAATGTGAGGATAAATGTGGTTTTCCATCAGGATTGGATATGGATAGTAGATATTGTAAACATGGTAAATTAATATTTCATATTCCATTCTATTGAGAAAACATGAGCATCATTATTTTATATTTCAGGACATACATACTGTATATTACCATTTATTACACATTGTTTGTAAAATAAAATATGAGTTCTTTCTTGATTCAGAATGACATTCTATACTGTATTTTAGTAACTGACGTGTATTTTGGGTGATGTAGGACGTTGAAAGGGCACAATATATGTAAAAATTGACATTTTCTTCAGACGATGGACTCCTGCAATATATACAGTAGAAGTGTGTAATATGACAAAGCATACCGAGATAAATGTCATTCAAGTAAATATCAAATGGGAATGATCCATACTTCACAAAAAACATGGTCTGAAAATCATCCCTACAGGGTGGGAGGGGGGGTTACAGTGGCCCATGGAAGAAAAGGAGGTGGTATTGCATTTAGGTCCGTTTGTCTGTTTTTCTGTCTGTCTGTCTGTCTGTATGTCCACATAGAATGTGCTAACATAGGCCACAAATGCCACCTAGTGGTAACAATCACACACGTTCTCTATTTTTCAACCGACTTCCCCTGTCATGAATGCACAATTAGAATGTGAGTACGTCTATAAAGTATGGGCAATTACAATGTGAGTTACGTCTATAAAGTATGGGCAATTACAAGTGAGTACGTCTATAAAGTATGTAAAATTATAATGTGATTACATCAGTAAAATATGTACAATTAGAATGTGAGAACATCCATAAAGTATGTACAATTAGAATGTGAGAACATCGATAAAGAATGTACAATTAGAATGTGAGAACATCCATAAAGTATGTACAATTAGAATGTGAGTACATCAATAAAGTATATACAATTAGAATGTGAGAACATCCATAAAGTATGTACAATTATAATGTGAGTACATCAATAAAGTATATACAATTAGAATGTGAGAACATCAATAAAGAATGTACAATTAGAATGTGAGAACATCCA
>CM068963.1:26665564-26675886 GCA_035128595.1 Eptatretus atami | reverse complement strand
ACTCTCTTCCTATGGTATCCATGGTAATTTCCTCTCATGGCTCGCAGACTTCTTCTCCAACGTGTATCGCAGCCAACGTGGGCACCTTTATGGAATTCTCTCATTTCTTCCTGTCCAAACTGAAGTTACTCAAATATTTTGTAGTGTGGGCCCTTATTTTTCTGGTTTTCATCAATTATCTCTCCATACTCCTGAATCCTCTTTATCTCTTTGCTGATGACTCCACCCTCTGCCCTACCATCTGTCATCCCTCAGATCAGCAAGCAGCAGCCTCTTCACTTATGCAGATCTGGGTAAAATCACAAGCTGGTCCAACATAACCGATGCCTTTCACCGGACAAATCTCACACTCTCAGTCTGTCTCTCTGAAAGGACAGTCTGGACAACCCCTCCATCTACTTTCTCAACAATCCCCTTGAAGAAGTCCTTTCATTCAAGCTTTTGGGCCTCACCATCTGCCACAATGCTTCCTGGGAAAGCCATATCTCCATGCTGGCCTCAAAATGCAGTCACCGACTGGGCATCCGACATTGCGCAAAGCCCTTCCTTGGCACACCTGAGCTTTGAACCACTTACAAAGCTTTTATCCGCAGCCTGATGGAGTACTGCTCTCCTTTCTGGGTTGGTGCTCCCGCCTCTCTCACCTTTCAGGCTGTGGAAACCAAGGCATTTAGGATCATTTGGTATCTCCCGTGATGAGCTGAGTCTTTGCGCCTCTCACCTTTCACCAACAGATAGGTCCATGATCTTTCTGCCTCTACTGTCTCCTCTTTGTCCTCGCCCCCCCCCTGCTCTGTCTGCGATATGACCCCCCCACCCCTATATTCCGCAGGGCACTCAAGGTCCACCATTAACCCCCTTCTGGTAAACTACCAAATCAAGATCACTGCTCACCTTCACTCTTTCATAACCCTTTTTTTTAACCTTTGAACTACCACCCATACTCTCTTCAATCCCATTCTTCCTCCAGGTCTTCAAAAAAGCTGTTCACACCATCTCTTGCTTCCCCCATCCAAAACCGTGATCTTTTCTACTCCCAATAATCACCCCAAACCACCTACTTGAAATTCCCTGCTTTCCTTCCTGAAAGTCCATGTATTGTTGATGTCGTTTACCCTGTGTACCCTGACACATCCCTCTCCCTTCCACAGATCTCTTCATGTCTCTGTTCCACACTGTTTTTTCCTTCCTCTCCCGCCCTCGTCTCCTGCTCCCTTGTACGTTCTGTGTGTTAGCTCTTATACGAGCCTCGACATTGTACATTATATATTATATATATATATATATATATATTAATATATTATTATTATATTTTAATCCATTCTGGGCAAGCATACACCACCAGGGAGCGTAGCGTGATTTCAGCTACATTCTACAACAATATGCGATAGCTGCATTAAAGTAACATTAACTAGTGGTGGCCGTGGTTATAAACACACACAACACAACACACACCACAACACACACACACACACACACCACACACACACTTCTCCTTTCATCAAAGTATGCAAATTTAGTGCAATTTCTCTTGTGTCCCCAGATTCCCCCACCCTCAGCGAAATAATTTTTTTACAGATATATACATGAATATGTACATGCATTCACCCTTCACAATGTAAACCTTTCATTTTCATTTCTTCTTGCTTACATATCACATCACTATAAGAGTTACAAGAATCATTCAATATTTTTTCAGAATGAGATACAATAGTCCAAGAGATCTCAGGATACAATGTGTATATATATATTATATATAGTATGTAAAACATAGACGCACTCATATCTCACCTGCGAATGGAGGAAATAACCAATTAGCACTCACGTAATCTAATCAATTAACCCAGGTGGCTCGGATTATATAAATAAATAGACTCCCTGCAATGCTCTTCCAGCCGAAGAAGCTGCAAAAAGCAACTAGGAAAGGCAACCAAGGTAAGCCCTTTGCTGTTTCAAACCCTTCCAAGAGCTCTTCCACAGCTGAAAGACATTCACAAATAGTACACACATGAGAATCCCAATGCTACACACCCCCTCAGCTGCTGGACCAGTTTCATCACTTATTGGCGAATCATCAGCAATAGCATAGACAGAAACGCATACCATCAATGCTCTCATGCATGTACCGTTTGTAAATGTCAAAAGCAGTCAACATAAAAATGAAAAACAAATACCCACAAAAAAACCCAGACGAGAGCATGGGAGGCATCGATATATTATATATAACCACACACACGAATAAAAGGCAATGTGTGTATCTCCTCCATAACTCCAAAACTATACAACCTTGCAGCCTGAAACTTTGCATGCATATGAAGAAAACTCCAAGGAAGAGGAAGAGAGAAAATTGAGTGTTTGGGTTAATTAAAACATCCCTTTTGAAGATAATTAATGGCCTTATTTAATTATTCTTTATCAAGGCACCATCTCGGTCACCTCAATCTCCCTCGCTGGGGTCTGAAGCCGCCATGTTTTTTGGCCTGCTCAACCATGCTTTGACTTGGAACAAGCTGCAACGATTTCTTGATGATAAAGAATTTTTTTCACTTTCCTCACTCATATTATCGATGCCTGTTCATCATAGCTATGAATCGCCGGGTACATCGCAATGCATAAAAACACCCGGAGACACCAGTGTTCATGGCTTTATTTAATTTGCGAATATGAATAACCGAGAGAATCTTTTAAACCAAGCATTATTACAAAATGTAAGCTCCAGATTTGAAAATATCAGCGACTACGATAAAAGTGTTGATTTGTCCAATTCGGACATTGCACCGGCGATTCCGGGTGTATAGTTGTATCGACGGCAATTGGTAATCGCTTGCCAAGCCAGGCATTCCGTTGGAGTGCTTGAGTGCTTAACCATTTATCGAGCTGTACAGTTCAGTTTGTGTCCTGATCGAGATGTGCAGTCGAGAGTTACTACAAGGTAGAGTATGTATCAGCACACATGGACGTGGTACATATGGGTAGATTTGGATCTGTACAGACTCTCCGTGGTGTGTGGACATGCCATGCCTGTTACAGGTGCCGTGATGGCAAAGTTTCATCCCGTATCTTTTGGAGGTTCTTTCAGGTTTTCCTTTGTCCTCACACCTGTTTCTAAAGTATTTAGTTATCAGATTTGATTTACAAAGGTTATATGTTTCTCTTTGTGAGTTTCAAAGCAAAATATAATTGATAACACCCGATTTCTGAGCAGTTTGCCGTATTAATTTGCTTTCTAAATTACCGAGACCAATTTTTTTTTCCACCCGTCACACGCAGCTGTTTATAAAGATTAATGTTGTGAACATATCTCTGAAACTATATGTGTGTGTGTGTGTGTGGTTTGATTGGTATCTCCCATATGTGGGTTTTAGAATGTTGAATGGAGTCCTCCCAGGTTAAGACCCAGTCACACCTTGACTTTTAGCCAGCAATGGCAACGTATCAAAATGTATATAAAACGCTGGCTTACGCTGAACTTTTGATGTTTTTTTTTAAAGATTTGGACGTATTCATAACGAGTTGGTCGTATGCATAACATATTAGTAACGGACACAGAACGTTTCGTTTTCTCATAGATAATTATACCAACGAATGCTTAGCCTGTTGTCGGCGTTCACAACCTATGCCAACGATAGTTCAACTTATGTATAGAGCGCTGCACGTATCGCCGACGATCACGTGGCGTAGCCTATTAAAAGGCTGCCGCACATGATTCAAATCATAACCGCCGGAGAAATGGAAGTGTCAACATCGCAGTCACACCTTGGCGATCTTGCCAGCATATGCCGACCTCTGAAAAATGCGTTCTAAAACGCTGGCGCACGTCGAATACGGTATGGGTAAGTTTGGTATACGTGAATAGAACACTAAAGTACGCTATCATACGTCGTAGTAAGTGGAGTACGTCTTGTAATTTTAAACGTGTTAAACATTTTACGATGTACTTGCCGTATGCCTCACACGTTCCGCATGTGATGGGAAAAGTTGTACGCACGATATGCGATCGTTGGCACACGTCGACAAAAGTTACTTGTAAGTTACTCATAAGTCGAAAACACGTCGAGGTAATGGTTAGCGTCAGTCTTCCAGACTCCCTGTTTTTTTTGTTTTTTCTTCGGTATGACGTGATGTGACAGTTTGATTTCTAGTGCGGTTATAATATAATATAATTAATAGGCTGCCGATCAACGATTTAAATCATAACCGCACTAGAAATCGAAGTGTCAACATCACCGTCATACCGAAGAAAAAAAAACAAAAAAAAAAACAGGGAGTCTGGAACACTGACGCTAACCATTACCTTGACGTGTTTCGACTTATGAGTAACTTACAAGTAACGTGTGTGGATGTGTGTCAACGATTGCGTAACGTGCCTACAACACGTTACTCATAGGTTAGAAATAAGTTTCCGGTACGCTAAACATTACCTCGACGTGTTTCGACTTATGAGTAACTTACAAGTAACGTGTGTCGACGTGTGTCAACGACTCATAACGTGCCTACAACTTATGGCCAGCATTATGCAGAACGTATGAGTCATACGCTGGCATAAGTCGTAAAATTTCAAGCATGGAAAAATTGAGGACAACACAAAGTACAACGATGAAAGCCAGCGTACTACGACTTTGGCAGTGTTTTTCAGCGTGCTCTCAATGTTTCCAACTTACCCCATAACGTATTCGACGTGTGCCAGCGTTTTAGACAAATTTTCAAAAATCGGCATAAGCTGGCTAAAACGTCAAGGTGTGACTGGGCCTTTAGGCTCAAAGTATCCCCTTCATTTCAGTAAGGGGTCACGATTCATGGACCAAGCTGTGAAGTTTTCTGTTCTTAAAGTTTGTGCCGAGGGCTCTCTTCAGGATCGTCGCTGAGCCCAGAACGGCTTCCAACTGTAGTTCGTTTGTAATAATACCAGGGATGGTTTTTAGTTCACCTGTAAAGTAGTTCCAGAGAGCTTTTGTGATGGCACGTCATCCTTCAGTCTGTCCATCAGCAATACTCGCAACTTCTTCTCAGAAACTACACATACGATTTCAATGAAATTTGACCACAACCTTCATCACCCATGATGCCATTAAAAAAAGGGTCTGAAGGTCGACAGAGGAGTTTACGGTGGGGGTGGGGGGGAGTAGGTTACCTCCCAAAGAGGTATTTGCTTTCTTCTCAAACGATACACACAATTCCGATGAAACTTCACGACAACCTTCATCACCCATGAAGTACCAAAGTTTGTTCACGACATTAAAAAAATTGGGGTCTAAGGGGTTCTACGGGTGTGGGAGGGCAGGGGGGGGGGTTGTTGCTCCCCCAAATATGTTTGCTTTCTTTTCTGAAACCACACACAATGTCGATGAAACTTGACCACAACCTTTATCACCCGTGATGTTCCAGGTTTGTTCATAGCATTAAAAAAAATCCATATGTATTTACTTCATTATATATTTTTTGGGTCATTCATGCCTACCAGTGGTTGGTTGCCTGATTATCTCATCCAGCCACTACCAGGTGAGTGCCCAGGGGTATTGCCCCTATGTTTATATTCTCTTTAGGCTTCTTTGTCATCATTCCTGCAGGTCCAGCTATCACTGGTACAACTTTGGCATTCTTAAGCTTTCAGGATCTTCTCATTTCATTCTTGAGGTCTTGGTATTTGGTAATTTTCTTCATTTCTGTATCATTTAGTCCAAAATCACTGCTATGAACAACTCAATCAGCAATGCCTTCTTCCCTTTTTTTGTACCCAAGTATGATATCTGGTTGCAACGTTTGTTTTTGATATTCATGCTCGATGGGTGTGTGTGTGTTTGTTTGTGTGAGGCATGTTTTTTGTAGAGTTCTCCTAGAACGTTCTGATGTGGAATGTGATGCACCAAAATGGTTGTCATGATCTCCTGAGTTAATTAGGCTAATTAACTACAAAGAACCCGGAAGAACTCGCATGTTTTAAATGCACGCCATGTTTAGGTGTACAGAGCAGCTTAATAGGTCCTTCTCTGGCATGTTAGAAAATAAATAACAAAAATAATGATCACATTGTGACAAAGAATATATTAATTAATACTAATAATATTAACAATAACAACAATAATAATAGTCATCGTATTTGGCAATAATAAGAACGAACATATAATCCCCACCCTGGTCCAAGCAAATCTGGACTTGGAGAAAGGGAAGCTAATGCTCTAGCAGGACAGCAGGTAAGCATGCTACAAGGCTGTGAAGACCAACTAAAATTTGGTCCAATGGACCAACGGGCCCACTAGTAAATGAAATGACAATAAAACACAAAGGCAAGTCATGCAGCTGGCAGCGGTGGCCATGGCTCTGCCAAGTGATGGCAGAGGAGACCCATCCAGAAGACAACAAACATCTGTCGGTAGACTGGGGTGGCACAAAGTGGCATGCAGATGTAAATAAATTTTAGTGACCTCGCAGGTAGAGAAGGTGAAAGCGCAATTATGGTTCATGAGATATGGAGTTTATAAGATGGTGGTGCTTTTGTAAGGACACAGTGTCACCACAGCTCATCCGGCCCTAACATCCGGACACAAAACACAAAAAAACATGCAACACAAAACATCCGCACCTAACTTCTTCATCCGTGCTACACATCTCGGGATAACTTCATTCTTTCACAGTCATTGTAAAATATTACACTTTTTTGGTTCACGGGCGCCAGCAGTGACCACTATTTTTTGGTTCGCGGGCGCCAGCAGTGACCACTATTTTCCTTGTGTCTGTATGTCTGTGTGTCTGTCTGTCTGTTTGTGATTCTCTCCAGAGCATAGCTCCGTGACGTTTGATGCGATCTTGATGAAACTTGGACACAAGCTAGATATCATGGTCTAGTTGTGTCTTTTTGTATGAGGGGCGTCCCACGCCCCTTGTGGGCGGACCCACGCCCACTTGAACTTTTTTTCTCGATTTTTTTCTCACAATTTCATTTCCTAGAAGGTGTGCGTAATGTCCATAAGTATAACATATTAAAAATCCGATTTGATTTGGTCAATTTTGACGGAAGAGATAGGTTTTTACGGTAGGGCTTCCTCAAAAGCTTCCACTAACTCAATTGTACCAATCGTGACATTGTTCAATAATGCCCGCAAACCATCGTCGCCTCCCAGCTAGTTCAAATATCTTTATCCCCGTGGTGAAATATTGCACATGCAGAGAAAAAAATGGATAGAATCACAACTCGGAATATTCAAGTGTTCGTGAACTCACATGACAAATTGGGCGAATGAGAAAAAGCATCAGAGAACATTGCAGCTAATTAACGTGATTAACCAATCACAAGTGACATTCTATCCGGCATGACCACCGATGAAGGCAATATGGCGGCACCCACGTCTATCGACTCGGATAAGAAGAATGTCGACTGTCGAGTTTTTGACCAAAATTTGTTTTATGCCCGTTGGTTTTTTTCAAACAAAGAGTAATTTCATTCTGGTTACCAATGAATCCTGGCTTTGATTCATTAGCTTTGCGACCAATTGGAAGAAGTACGAGTGTAAAGAAAGCAAAGTTGTTACGCATACCAACACATTCGGTCGAGTTTCCATTGTCAGGAATGGGTCGTGTTTGTCACTGACGACAACTACATGTAGCTTAGGTAGCCAGGGCCTGAATGCATACCTCGAATCGATGCATCTACATGGTTTCTTCCTCGTAATCAAATAAATATGATAGATCACGTCAAAATAACTATATCTATGAAACATGTACAATTGGAATGTGAGTACGTCTATTAATTACCTGTTGGAACATTAATTATGTGTACTGTATCATTAATTATGTAACACATCAGCACACAACACATGTCCTGCTGAGGTTCTGCAATCTCCAATTGCTCTGTTGTTTATAGATGCAACTGAAGCCAGAAAAGGGAGCAATCAATATTTACACGGGGGAGGGAAGATGGCAGAGCAGACAGGCATGATGTTAACATATATAATGGCATGCTTATCTGCTCTGCCAACATGAGTCTGTCAATGATATATTAGAGCTGGCCTACCTTTGCTCATACAATGTGATTGCCATTCTTCACAAAAACATTAAGAGTCACATCAGTGATCCACCAAGACTTCAACTAGTCATAGGTAGCCTCACTTTTTCATGCCTTCACGTCTTCCAGGGTTTAAATACTTTTTCTAAACATAAAATGTTCACCAAATCTGAATATAAAATGGTTGTAAAGTTCGTCTCGCTTCTGGACCTTGCTGTATTTAACAATTCATCTGGATCTGTGTTGCCTACAACCTGTATTCCTATAATATCACTCCCTAGACAAAGTGTCCAATGTATAAACATCTACAAGCTTGAGAATAAGCTTTGTCCCCGATTATTGAGCTATGAAAGCACACAAAGCATAATATCTCAATCGATCCTGAATGTGGGCTTTGTTTTTTTAAACATTTGTGGAGCTAAGCTCTACCTCGGATGGATTGAGGTGCCGGAGCAACTCTCTGGTGCACTCTGGCAACACCACACCCCTACCTTAGTACGATACCATTCCAGCAAGTATAACCAAGATCACATTTCCGGAAAGAGGTCACTGGTGTAAGGTTGGTTAAATATGAACAGATTCACAGAGGTCAACATCTGAAAGCAGCTCAGTGAAGAAAAGATTCCATTCTGTTTCCACAGATTGATGGTGAAGATTTGATTGTCCTTGAGTTACAGTACCACCACCAGTGCTACAACGAGTCCACAAGGTTTCTTAGGCCAAGGTCACATTTGCCACGGCGGCCGTGGGGTCTCCAAAATCTGCGGCCACTAGCAATTATACGGCGGCCACAGTATTTCCACGGTCACACAATGTAGCGATCACATGTTTTTATTTTTCGGGGAGCCGCACGGCGTATTTAGAAATCGTGGACACCGAAAACGTGGGGGTGCCGTACGGTCTTTGATTTGATGTCGCACGGTGCTTAGGGCGTCGCTGCGGCGGCCATAGAATTTTCAAGGCAGACGCAAGGTGCCGCAAGGCGACCGCAGGGGACCGCAGGGGGCCCTAAGGCGAACGTGCGGCCAGACGGACGGCAACGAGTGGTATATATACCAGTTCTTTTTTTTACTGAAATAAAAATATACCAGTATATATAACTGAATATACTATAACTATAATATACCGTGGTGCCCCCAGAATCCGAACGCCCATTGTTTGAACAAATGGAATCCGAACAATTTTTTCGAGAAAATTTTGCCCTAAAACCTAATACATTTTAAAAAACCGAACACAACGTGGCGTTCATGTTTGTTCACGTGTCTCCCCACTGTTTGAGCCGCATCTTCGCGCCTTGTTTCATTCAGTTCGTCGGTGGAAGTCCTGTGTGAAAGCATCTCTCGTGTGTCGATCGATACTTTGGGCTCAGTCACATTTGCTCTACGGCGAGGATACGCGCGGCCGTACGCCCTCTGAATTGACAGAAACGTGCGGCGGCCGCAGAGAAACTGAGGTGGCCTCAGGGTGGCCCTACGCCTTTGGCTATATTTTACAGGTCGTAAGGTCGCCGTGGAATTATAACGCTGAGTTATAACTTTTTTCATTTCTACGTTCGCCGTAGAAATTCGACAAGCCGAAACAAAAGAACTGGTAAAAAAAAAAAAAATTAACCATTCGTTATCTCGTCTTGCCGCACGTTCGGCTTAGGGTCCCCCTGCGGTCCCCTGCGGACCCTTGCGTCTGCCTTCAAAATTCGGCCGCCGCAGGAACGCCCTAAGGTCACCGTGCGACATCAAATCAAAGACCGTACGGCAACCCATGTTTTCGGTCTCCACAATTTATAAATATGCCGTGCGGCCCCGAAAAATAACAAGGACAAATGTGTCCAGAGCAGCATCCAAAACCTAAAGGTTTTTCGGCTAAAAACAACAAACAACAACAACAACTTCCGATATTTCGTCACGTGCCTTCATTAAGCCAATAGCGAACCCGTCATAATGTATTACGTATTTACGATATATCGTGTATTTACGAAATATATAATGTATTTACGAAATTACAATACGATAAATGGAATAATCTTTAAATAGTAACGTCAACTTTTCGAAACTTTAAAGCAAATGTCAATATATTTAAGGAAGCTTCGATGAAGGACGCTCTCAAAATGCACCGTCTATGTGAGGATGTGTACATGTGCTCAGTATTTAAGGCGATCCGGATCTTGGACATACAAGAGTCGAGTCCGAGAGATTAAGGTTTTGTCTTCACAAGAAGAAGAAGAACACGCCGAGCTCTCTATGAGCAGCGTTCGCTACGCGAGACGCTGCTAGAAACATATGTGACTGCTACATTGTGTGACCGTGGAAATACTGCGGCCACTTTA
>CM068963.1:26631963-26664983 GCA_035128595.1 Eptatretus atami | reverse complement strand
CCAAATGAGCGGAGAGTTTCGTGCTCCGCACCACGAGCGAGTGGTTCGTCTCGTCCACCCCCGGGCAAGTGTTCATTTGCTCCGTCCCCCAATGAGCGGTTACGTTGCTTCCGTCACCACGAGCGAGTGTGTTCGTGCTCGTCACCCCGGCAAGTGGTTCATGCTCCGTCACCCAATGAGCGGTTCGTGCTTCCGTCACACGAGCGAGGTTGGTTCGTGCTCCGTCACCCCAAATGAGTGGTTCGTGCTCCGTTCACCCCAAATGCAGTGGTTCGTGCTCCGTCACCCCAAGCGATGGTTCATTGCTTCGTCACCCCGGGCAAGTGATTTGGCTCCGTCATTCTTGAGCGAGTTGTTGAAAATAACACCCGATTCCAAGCTGCTTGCTTACATTATGTGTTTTCTAAATTTCCGAGGCAATTTTTTTCTTCCACCGTTCACAAGCCAGCTGGTTTACAAAGAATAATGTTAGTCAAACCTTCCCTACATCAATTCAATATGCAACATTTGTTTTTGGTGAAAGCTACTGAAGGTGAGAGTTTTGGTGGTGACAAAGTGAGAGAGGCGAGATTGAGATGGCTTGGACATGTGACAGGAGGGAAGCGGAGTATATCGGAGAGGTGTTGAAGATGGAGCACCAGGCAGAGGAGAAGAGGAAGGCCAAAGATAGAGGTTCATGGATGCGGTGAGGGCGGCAGTGGGTGGTTGGGTGTCAAAGGAAGATGTTGGAGGATAGAGCGAATGGAGACGGTTTGATTCCGCTATGGCGACCCTAACGGGAGCAGCCGAAAGAAGAAGAAGAAGAGAATGAGCGAGATTGGCTTAATTCCTGTATTTTGGTCTCCTTATCCTGTGTCAGCTGCTTTGCCTTGTCAATGTGTTACAGCTTCACTTTTGTTTTATTCAAAACGTTCCATAACTCTACTAAATTAACATGTTACATTACACTAACGGGTTGTCAACATCTTATTTCTACCTGAATACAGAAAACAACTGGAATCGTTAAAATCAAAACCAAAATAATTTAGGAAACAATCAAAATTGTCAGTTTTACAGCAACAAAATATTGTGGATATAAGCACTTACATTATTGTAGTTTAGTGAAATTTTGCAATTCATATAACAAAATGTTGACATATATTTGCAGACAAATAAAATTAAGATACTTTTTGAGTAACTACAGGAGAAATCCGAATGTTGTGATGATCACCAAAAGATCACCGATTTTGTTTACTTTGAATGCCAATAAATCACAAGAGTAATGGTTTCTGAAAAACATCCCTGGTTAAAAGTGAGTTTTTTGGGAAACACGTGAGCAGCAGAGGATAGGGATGCAGGCTGTCATGATTAAAACCCTTAACAAAGTACCCCTATGCTGTCTACATGTGATAGAAAGGCCGAGAAAATTACCATGAGTAATGCTTGTAAGGGAATTTCCAGTGTGCACAGGATGTTGCCAATTCATGAACAGTGTTCTAAGTCATTAAATTTCCGCAGTAAAGGCCTTGCCTTGTAAAAATAAAAAAAAATAAAAACTTTTCCTGGCAAAACAGTCAGATCTTATCCACTTTTCAATAGATAAAGTGGCATTTGCGGCCTTTTTTGAAAAGCAGGAAGCTGTGGAGGTCAATGCTGCACGTTGATCAGCGTTGGGGAGGAGCACGTCGGCTCATAGTTGTAGAAAAAATTAGGATTTCGAAACATTTTGGAAGAACAGAATGCCCATAATAAAACCGCAGTTGCGCACGGACTTGAGGTGAGACATTCAAATTATGTTTGAAACATAAATTTGACGTAAACAAAATCTTCATGAAGTATTCAACTTGGCGGCCAGGGCTTGTCGAGCTAATTTTTTTGGTCCAGATTTTTTTAAAAGCCCTTGGGTCTTTTGCTCCAGATTTTTCAAAATCGAGAGCTCACCAAATATTTTTATGACAAACTCTTGTCTTCTTACTTATTATTCTTCAAACTCTGCGAACTCTGTTTTCTCAATCTATTAATCAACTTCTTTCCCTTTCCGCTGTCAACGTATACTAACGAGCTCTTCATTTACTCAGCTTTTGCAATGACCTTGCCACTTGTAGACCAAATAATTTTCTACTGTTCCAATTTAGCTTTCTGCATCGCAAAATGCAAAGTGACGTTGTATGTCAGATGAACGAGCTTAGGCAGACTTGGTGTTGTTATTGTGAAGTGTCCTTCTCCAGAACACATCCCATATTTGCAGCAAAGAGATTATCTGTTCATGTGGTCAGGAGTCAATTGGTATAAGAGTGTGGTTTGACAAAGGCAAGAAACACTCCAAAGCTTTAAAGAGGCAGTGCCCAAACACAGGGAAGGATGGCCATAACTTTGAATAAAATACTTTTGCACCGTGGATGTCTGTTTGTGTAGTTTTCAGGGACTCACTTCTTGCTCCCTTGGACTTTCTAATATGCCGTTCCTAGCACAAAATCTGTCCAATGAAATTGTCTTTTTTAACAACAATTTTTCAATCTTAGATCAAAAGAGTTCGGCAATTCAAAATAGTTTAACCATAATTGTTTCTGGTTCGTGATTGCAAATTGGACTCATTGGAAATTTGGCAAATATGCAGAAATATCCGTGAAGAGATTTAAATCAAGGTTTGTACATTACTTGGCATACAAACTTAGCTGAAGGGCTTGTTCCAACGGGAAATTAATTTATTGTTCTTCTCAAACAGCTCATTGTAACCATGTCTTTGTGATAGTTGCATTATTTAATTTAGTTCAATTAAAAATTATTTTTTGTTGTGCACAACATCTTTAAAATAAAAATCGGACTTCAGTTCCCATCTTCATTTGTCTATCCTTCCTCCCAACCTGATACACTGAAAGCTTGCGGTGAGGCAGTTTGTCCTGAAACGCCTTGCCTTTGCTCATGGAGGGCAAATCCTGCTGAAGGCAATCTCAGGGTTCCTTCACAAAGCTTGGAACAAGTGGTGTCTTACCCTGAGGAGAGCCAGAAATAACACCTTTATAATCTCAAGGTTCTGAACTCTCAACTGTCTGCCTCCTCCAAATCCTAGGTGACAACTGTTATGTTTTGTTTTTCTGGTGGATGTTCCCCCTCCATTTGCCTCGCTTACCACAAATGGCAACACAGCTGACACTGCCACATGAAAAGGCTGGAATGCCTTAACTTCCGATGTTGCTCTAAACCTTGATGTTCCCAATCCCAATCGCTTTCTCTATCCCACCTTACCCAGTTGCACCCAGCTGTTCCTGGACTCTGTGTCTTTTCTCCTGAGAAGGTGGGGAGAGTTTGCTGTCAACCTGACTCAGATTCTTGCAACCGGTTTCCAGACGGCATCATGCCCACGTGTCCTAAAAAACTGCTCTTTCTGCTCTTTGCTCACCCTCTCTCTGTTCTGTTCACCCTTTCCTTCATTCTCAAGGTCATCTGCCTTTGCTTGGAAATCAGCAAACATTTACCGGCCTGCATAAAAAGGTGCAAAAACAGAATCCCTGCAGAAACAGACAAATCAGCCTTCTCCAATCATCAGCAAGGTTAGATCCATATCGCTTCAGACATTAAATCCTTTTCTTCTTCTCCAATGGCTTGGATTTACCGATTTCATCCAATTTGGTTTCAGACCAGGTCACTCTACCCTGGATATTTGCTTCTTCTGTTCTTCCCAACAATTGAATGAGGTACTCAATGCCAGACATGGAAATTTTCAGAGCCATATTCCAAGGCATATCACATGCTTTTGATACAGTCTGGCACCCTGCCCTGCTCACCAAACTCTCTTCCTTATGGTATCCATGGTATTTCCTTTTCTCATGGCTCGCAGGACTTCTTCTCCAACGTGTATCGCAGCCAACGTGGGCACACTTATATGGAATTCTCTATTCTTCCTGTCCAAAACTGAAAGTTGACCAAGGTAGTGTTCTTGGGCCCTGTAATTTTTTCTGGTTTTCATCAATTATCTACTCCAACTCTCTTGGAAAATCCTTCTTTATCTCTTTTGCTGATGACTCCACCCTCTGCCCTACATCTGTTATCCCTCAGAATCAGCAAGCAGCAGCCTCTTCACTTTGATGCAGATCTGTGGTAAATCACAAGCTGGCATCAACACTTGGAACATGCCTTTCAATGCCCGGACAAAATCTTCCACTTCTTCAGTTCCTGGCTCTCTCTGAAAGGACAGTTCTGGACAACCCCTCATCTACTTTCTCAACATTCCCCTTTGAAAGTCCTTTCATTCAAGCTTTTTGGGCTCACCATCTGCCACAATGCCTTCCTGGAAAGCCATATTCTCCATGCTGGCCTCAAAAATGCAGTCACCGACTGGGCATCCGTCCGGACATTGCCGCAAAGCCCTTCCTTGCAACCTGAGCTTTGAACCACTTACAAAGCTTTTTCATCCGCAGCCTGATGGAGTTACTGCTCCCTTTCTGGGTTTGTGCTCCCGCCTCTTCACCTTTCAGGGCTGTGGGAACAAGCATTTTTAGGATCATTTGGTATCCCCGTGATGAGGCTGAGTCTTTAGCGCCTCTCCCACCCTTTCACAACAGATAGTCATGATTTCTTCTGCCTTCTACTGTCTCCTCTTTGTTCCTCGCCCCCCCCCCTGCTCTGTCTGCGATATGACCCCCCCCCCCACCCCCTAATTTCCGCAGGGGCACTCAGGTCCACCATTAACCCTCCCCCCATTTCTGGTAAAACTACCAAAATCAAGAATCACTGCCTCACCTTTCACTCTTTTCATACCCTTTTTTTTTTTAAACCTTGTGGAACTACCACCCATACTCTCTTTCAATCCCATCTTCCCTCCAGGTTCTTCAAAAAGCTGTTCACCACCATCATCTTTGCTTCCCCCTTCCAAAAACCGTGATCTTTTCTACTCCCAATAATCCACCCCAAAACCCACTACTTGAAAATTCCCTGCTTCCTTCCTGAAAGTCCATGTATTGTTGATGTCGTTTACCCTGTGTACCCTTTGACACATCCCTCTTCCCTTCACAGACCTTCATGTCTCTGTCACACTGTTTTTTCCTTCCCTTCTCCCGCCCCTCGTCTCCTTGCTCCCCTGTACGTCTGGTGTGTTAGCTCTTATACGAGCTCGACATTGTACCATATATATATATATATATTATATATATATATATTATATATTATTATATATATATACTATCATATATTTAAATCCACTTTCTGGGCAAGCATACACCACCAGGGAGCGTAGCGTGGATTTCAGCTACATTCCTAAAACATATGCGATAGCTGCATTAAAGTAACATTTAAAACTTAGTGGTGGCCGTGGTTAAACACACACACACACACACACACCCAACACACACACACACACACAACACACACTTCTCCTTTCAATCAAAGTATGCAAAATTTAGGTGCAATTTCTTCTTGTGTCCCCAGATTCCCCACCCTCGCTGAAATAATTTTTTTTTTACAGGATATTATACATGAATATGTACATGCATTCACCCTTCCACAATGTAAACCTTTCATTTTCATTTCTTTCTCTGCTACATTCACATCACTATAAGAGTTACAAGAATCATTCATATTTTTTCAGAATGAGATACAAGTCCCAAGGAGATCTCAGGATCAATGTGTATATATATATATATATTTGTATTGTTAAAACATTAGACGCACTTCATAATCTCACCTGCGAATCGAGGAAATAACCCATTAGCACTCACGTTAATCTAATCAATTAACCAGGTCTGGCTCGGATTATATAAATAAATAGACTTCCTGCAATGCTCTTCCAGCGAAGAAGCTGCAAAAGAACTAGGTTAAAGGCAACCAAGGTAAGCCCTTTGCTGTTTCAAACCCTTCCAGAGCTCTTTCCACAGCTGAAGACATTTCACAAATAGTACACACATGAGGAATCCAATGCTTACACACCCCTCATCTGGTGGACAGTTTCATCACTTTTATTGGCGAATCATCAGCAATGCATAGACAGAAACGCATACCATCAATGCTCTTCATGTCATCTTGTACCGTTTTGTTAAATGTAAAAAAGCAGTTCACATAAAATGAAAAAACAAATACCCACAAAAAAACCCAGACGAGGAGCATGCGGAGGCATCGATATATTATATATAACACACACACGATAAAGGCAATGTGTGTATCTCCTCCATATAACTCCAAAAACTATACAAACCTTGCAGCCTGAAACTTGCATTGCATATAGAAAACTCAAGGAAGAGGGAAGAGAGAAAATTTGAGTGTTTGGGTAATTAAAGACATCCCCTTTTGAGATAATTAATGGCCTTATTTAATTATTCTTTATCAAGGCACCATCTCGGGTCACCCAATCTCCTCGCTGGGCGTCTGAAGCCGCCATGTTTTTGTTGGCCTGCTCAACCATGCTTTGACTTGGAAACAAAGCTGCAACGAATTTTTCTGATTGATAAAGAATTTTTTTCAACTGTCCTCACTCATATTATCGATGCCTTGTTCATCATAGCTTATGAATCGCCGGGTACATCGCAATGCATAAAAACACCCGGAGACAACCAGTGTTTTCATTGGCTTTAATTTAATTTGGCGATATGAATAACGAGGAATCTTTTAAACCAAGCCATTATTACAAATGTAGCTCCAGATTTGAATTATCAGCGACTACGATTAAAAAGTGTTGATTTGTCCAATCGGACATTGCACCGGCGATTCCGGGTGTATAGTTGTATTCGGACGGCAATTGGTAATCGCTTTGCCAAGCCAGGCGTTCCGTTGGGGAAGTGTTTGAGTTGACTATAAACCATTTATCGAGCTGTACAGTTCAGTTGTGTCCTGATCGAGATGTGCAGTCGACAGTTACTAACAGTTAGACGGTATGTATACAGCAACATGGGACGTGGTACATATGGGTAGATTGGGGAATTTTTTCTGTACGACTTCTCCGCAGGTGTGTGGACATAGCCATGCCTGTTACAGGTGCCGTTGATGGCAAAGTTTCATCGTAATCTTTTGGAGGTTCTTTTCAGGTTTTCCTTTGTCCTCAACACCTGTTTCTAAAGTATTTAGTTATCAGATTGATTTACAAAAAGGTTATATGTTTCTCTTGGAGTTCAAGCAAAATTATAATTTGATAAACACCGATTTCTGAGCAGTTTGCCGTATTAATTTGCTTTCTAAATTACCGAGACCAATTTTTTTTTTTCCACCCGTCACACGCAGCTGTTTAAAAGATTAATGTTAGTGAACATTATCTTTCTGAAACTATATGTGTGTGTGGTGTGTGGTTTGATGGTATCTCCATTATGTGGGTTTTAGAATGTTGAATGGAGTCCTCCCAGGTAAGACCCAGTCACACCTTGACCTTTTAGCTCAGCAATTTTGGCAACGTATAAAATGTATATAAAAACGCTGGCTTACGCTGAACTTTTGATGTTTTTTTTAAAGATTTGGACGTATTCATAACGACGTTGGTCGTATGCATAACATATTAGTAACGGGACACAGAAACGTTTCTTTTATCTCATAGATTAATATACCAACGAAGCTTTAGCCTGTTGTTCGGCGTTCACAACCTATTGCCAACGATAGTTCAACTTATGTATAGAAGCGCCTGCACGTTATCGCGAACGATCACGTGGCGTAGCCTATTAAAAGGCTGCCGCACCACTGATTCAAATTCATAACCGCCGTGAGAAATGGAAGTGTTCAACATTCGCAGTCACACCTTGGCGATCTTGCCAGCATATGCTCGACCTCTGAAAAATGGCGTCTCTAAAAACGCTGGCGCACGTCGAATCGGTATGGGTAAGTTTGGTATACGTGAAAGGAACACTAAAGTACGCTATTCATACGTCGTAGTAAGTGGAGTACGTCTTTGTAATTTTTTAAACGTGTATAAACATTTTACGATGTACTTGCCGTAGCTCACACGTTTCCGCATGTTGATGGGAAGAAGTGTACGCACGATATGCGATCGTTTGGCACACGTCGACAAAGTTACTTGTAAGTTACTCATAAAGTCGAAAACCGTCGAGGTAATGGTTAGCGTCAGTCTTTCCAGACTCCTGTTTTATTTTTTTGTTTTTTTCTTCGGTGATGACGTTGATTTGTGACAGTTTTGATTTCTTTTTTTATATAGTGCGGTTATAATATAATATTAATTAATTAGGCTTGCCGATCAACGATTTATCATAACCGCACTAGAAATCGAGTGTCAACATCACCGTTCATACCGAAGAAAAAAAAACAAACAAATAAAAAACAGGGAGTCTGGAACCACTGCGCTAACCATTACCTTGACGTGTTTCACTTATTTGAGTTAAACTTACCAAGTAACGTGTGTGGGATTGGGTGTGTCAACGACTTGCGTACGTGCTACAACACCGTTTACTCATAGGTTAGATAATAAGTTTTCCGGTTACGCTAAACATTACCTCGACGTGTTTCGACTTAATGAGTAACTTACAAGTAACGTGTGTCGACGTGTGTCAACGATCTCCATAACGGTGCCTACAACTTATGGCCAGCATTATTGCAGACGTATGAGTCATACGCTGGCATTAAGTTCGTAAAAATTTCAAGCATTGGAAAAATTCGAGAGGACAACACAAAGTACAACGATTGAAAGCCAGCGTTACTACGACTCTTGGCAGTGTTTTTTCAAGCGTGCTCTCAATGTTTCCAACTTACCCCATAACGTATTTCGACGTGTGCCAGCTTTTAGACAAATTCAAAAATCGGATTAAGCTGGGCTTAAAACGTCAAGGCTTTGTGACTGGGCCTTTAGGCTCAAAGTTATCCCCCTTCATTTCAGTAAGGGGTCACGATTATGTAGGACCAAGCTTGTTGAATTGTTTTCTGTTCTAAAGTTTGTGCGAAGGGCTCTCTTCAGGTCGTCGCTGAGCCAGAACGGCTTCCAATCTGTATTCGTTTGTATAATACCCAGGGATGGTTTTTAGTTCACCTGTAAAGTAGTTCCAGAGAGCTTTTGTGATGGCACGTCATCCTTTCAGTCTGTCCATCAGCATATTACTCGCAACTTTCTTCTCAGAAACTACACATACGATTTCAATGAAATTTGACCACAACCTTCATCACCCATGAGCCATTAAAAAAAGGGGTCTGAAGGTTTCGAAGAGAGTTTACGGTGGGGGTGGGCGGGGAGTTAGGTTACCTCCCAAAGAGGTATTTGCTTTCTTTCTCAAACGATTACACACAATTCCGATGAAACTTCACGGACACCTTCATCACCCATGAAGTACCAAGTTTGTTTCACGACTTAAAAAATTGGGGTCTAAGGGGTTCTACGGTGTGGGCGAGGGCAGGGGGCGGGGGTTGTTGCTCCCCCAAATATGTTTGCTTTCTTTTCTTGAAACCACACACAATGTCGATGAAACTTGACCACACCTTTTATCACCCGTTGATGCTTCCGAGGTTTGTTCTAGCATTAAAAAAAAATCCATATGTATTTACTTCTTATATGATTTTTTGGTCATTCATGCCTACCAGTGGGTTTGGTTGCCTGATATCTCATCCAGCCACTACCAGTTGAGTGCCCAGGGGTATTGCCCCTATGTTTATATCTCTTTAGGCTTCTTTGTCATCATTTCCTGCAGGTCCAGCTATCACTGGTACAAACTTTGGCATTTCTTAAGCTTTCAGGATCTTTTCTTTCATTGCTTGAGTTTTGGTATTTGGTAATTTTCTTCATTTCTGTATCATTAGTCCAAAATCACTTGCTATGAACAACTCAATCAGGCCATGCCTTCTTATCCCTTTTTTTTGTACCCAGATTGATATCTGGTGCAAACGTTTGTTTTTTGATATTCATGGGCTTCGATGGGTGTGTGTTCGTGTTTGTTTGTGTGCAGGATGTTTTTTTGGTAGAGTTCTCTAGAACGTTCTGATGTGAATGTGAATGCACCAAAATGGTTGTCTGATCTCCTGAGTTAATTTAGGCTAATTAACTACATAAGAACCCGGGAAGAACTCGCATGTTTTTAATGCCGCCATGTTTAGTGTGTACAGAGCAGCTTAATAGGTCCTTCTCTGGGCATGTATAGAAATCAAATAACAAAAATAATGATCACATTGTGACAAAGAATGTATATTAATTAATACAAATATATTAACAATAACAACATAATAATAGTCAATCGTATTGGCAATAATAAGAACGAACATTATAATTCCCCACCCTTGGCCCAAGCAATCTGGACTTGGAGAAGGAAGCATATTGCTCTAGCAGGAACACAGGTAAGCATCGCTACAAGGCTGTGAAGACCAACTAAATTTGGTCCAATGGACCAACGGGCCCCTAGTTAAATGAAATGACATAAAACTCGAAAGGCACAGTCATGCAGCTGGCAGCGGTTGCGCCATGCTCTGCCAAGTGATGGCAGGAGGAGACCCACGGAAGACCAACAACATCTGCGGTAGATGGGGGTGCACCAAAGTGGCATGCAGATTGTAAATAAATTTTAGTGACCTCGCAGGTAGAAAAAAAAGGAAGGGTTTGGTTTTTGGAAGGGCGGGGGGGGGGGGGCCCAATTTATAGTTCATGCAGATATGGAGTTTTATAACGATGGTGGTGCTTTTTTGTAAGGCATGTCACCACAGGCTCATCGGCCCTAACATCCGCGACACAAAACACAAAAACATGCACACAAAACATCGCACGTAACTTTCTTCATCCGGCTACACATCCCCGGGATTGAACTTCATTCTTTCACAGTCATTGTAAATATTACAATTTTGGTTCACGGGACCAGCAGTGACACTATTTCTTTGTTCGCGGCGGCCAGCAGCATGCCATCATCATTTCCTGTGTCTAATGTTTGTGTACTGTCTGTCTTGTTTGTGTATTCTCATCCGAGATAGCTCCGTGACGTTTTATGATGGCGATACTTGATGAAACTTGGACACAGCAAGATATTCATGGTCAGTTGTGTCTTTTGTAATTGAACGGGCGTCACCGCCCCTTGTGGGCAGGACCACGCCCAACTTGAACTTTTTTTCTCTAATTTTTTTCTCCACAATTCATTTCCTAGAAGGTGTTGCAGTAATGCATCGTCATACATATAAACAAAATCGCGATTTTGGATTGGATCAATTTTGCGGAAGAGATAGGTTTTTATGGTAGGGCTTTCCTCAAAATAGCTTCCATAACTCAATTTGTACCAAGTCGTGACATTGTTCATAATGCCGCAAAACCATGTCGCCTCCCACTAGTTTCAATATATTTAATCCCGTATTGTTGAATAGCACATGCAGCAGATAAAAAAATGATAGAATCAACAGACTTTTCGATATATTCAAGTACGATGGAACTCAAACAAATTGGGAATTAGAACGTAAACAGCATCCGGAGAACATGCAGCTAATTAACGCTGATTATACAAACACAAGTGCATTCTATCCGGCATGACTCAGGAGAGCATAGTATGGCGGCACGTCACACGTCTATGAACTCGGACTAAGAAGAATGTCGACTGTCGGAGTTTATTTTGAAACAAATTTGTTTTATGCCGTTGTTTTTTCAAACAAAGAGAGTAATTTCATCTTGGTTACCAATGAAATCCTGCTTGATTCATTAGCTTTGCGGACCAATTGAAGAAGTAGAGTGAAAAGAAAAGCAAAGTTGTTACGCATACCAACACAATCGGTCGAGTTTCCATTGTCAGGAATGGGTCGTGTTTGTGTCACTGACGCACAAGTACACATGTAGCCTTAGGTGCCAGGCCTGGAATGCCTACATCGAATCGATGCATCTAATGGTTTACTTCCTCGTAATCAAATAATATGATAGATCACGTAAAATAATTATCTATGAAACATTTACAATTGGGAATGTGAGATACGTCTATTTAATTACTGTTGGACATAATTAGTGTAACTGCTATCAATTAATTATGATACACATAGACACACACACATGTCTGCTGAGGTTCGCAATCTCTCAATTGCTCAGATGTTTATAGATGCAACTGAAGCAGAAAAGGGAGCAATCAATATTATACACGGGGACGGGAGACTGCAAGAGAGACAGGCATGCATGTTTTAAATATATAATGGCATGCCGTATCTGGCTCTTGCCACATAGAGTCTGTCAATGATATATAGAGCTGGCCTACCTTCTCAGTGATTCACATTAAACTTGCACAATATAACAAAAAAAAAAAACATTAAAGTCACATCAGTGATCCACCACAGACTTCAAACTAGTCAATCAGGTAGCCTCACTTTTTACATGCCTTACGTCTTTCCAGGTTTAAATACTTTTCTAAACATAATATGTTCACAATTCTGATATATAAATGTGTTGTTAAAGTTCGTCTCGCTTCTGGACTTGCTGTATTAACAATATTCCATACTGGATTGTGTTTGCCTACAACCTGTATTCCGTATAATATCACTCCTAGACAAAGTTACCATGTATATAACATCTACAAGCCTTGAGAATAAACTTTGTCCGATTAGGAAGACTATGAAAGCACACACAAGCAATAATATTCATCAATCGAATCCTGAATGTGGCTTTGTTTTAACATATTGTGAGCTAAGCTCTTACTCGATGGATATTGAGGTGCCGGAGCAACTCTCTGGTGCACGATCTGGCACACCCACCCACTACCTTAGTACGGATTACCATTCAACAGTCAAGTATACACAAGATACTTCCGAAAGAGGTCCTGGTGTAAGGTTGGTTAAATATGAACAGATTCACAGAGGCAAAATCTGAATAGCAGCTAGTGAAGAACAGATTCCATTCAGTTTCCACAGATTGTATGGATGAAGATTTGATTGTCCTTGAGTTACAGTACGCACCACAGTGCTACAACGAGTCCACAAGGTTTCTTAGGCCAAGCGGGTCGGCGACATAGGGGGGGGGGGTGTGGGGGTCTTACCAACGGCGGCCGTGGGGTCTCCAAAATCTGCGGCACCTAGCAATATACGGCGGCACGAGTATTTCCACGGTCACCACAATGTAGCAGTCCACATGTTTTTATTTTTCAGGGGAAGTTGCCGCACGGCGTAATTTTAGAAATTCGTGGACACGAAAACGTGGGGGTGCCGTACGGTTCTTTGATTTGATGTCGCACGGTGACCTTAGGGCAGTCGCTTGCGGGGCCATAGAATTTTCAAGCAGACTCAAGGTGCCGCAAGCACGCAGACCGAGGGGGCTCTAAGGCGAACGTGCGGCTTGAAAGACGGACGGAACGAGTGGGTATATATACAGTTCTTTTTTTACTGAAATAAAAATCTATACCAGTTATGATATAAACTGAATATACTATAACTATAATTATACCAGTGTGCCCCCAGAACCCGAACGCCCATTGGTTTGAACAATTGGAAATCCCGAAAATTTTTTCGAGAAAATTTTGCCCTAAAAACCTAATACATTTATAAAAAACCGAACACAACGTGGCGTTCATGTCATGTTCAACGGTTTTCTTCACTCACCCTGTTTGCCATGTCCGTCATTCCGCTTTGTCATTCAGTTCGCGGTGGAAGATCCTCGTGAAAGGCAATCTCTCGTGTGTCGATCGGATACTTTGGGCTCAGTCACATTTGCTCTACGGCGAGCGATACGGCGGCCGTAGCCCCCTGAATTGACAGAAACGTGCGGCGGCCGCAGAGAAACTGGTGGCCTCAGGGTGCCTACGCCGTTTGGCTTATTTTACAGGTCGTAAGGGTCGCCGTGGAATTATACGCGAGTTTTAACTTTTTTCATTTCTACGTTCGCCGTAGAAATTCGAACAAGCCGAACAAAGAACTTGGTAAAAAAAAAAAAAACTAACCATTCGTTATCGTCCGTCTGGCCGCACGTTCGGCTTAGGAGTCCCCCTGCGGTCCCCCTGCGGACACCTTGCGTCTGCCTTCAAAAATTCATATGGCGCGCAGGGAACGCCCTTAAGGTCACCGTGACGACATCAAATCAAAGACCGTACGGGCACACCCATTGGTTTTTTCGGTCTCCACAATTTATAAAATATTGCCGTGCGGCTCCCGAAAAAAATAACAAGACCAAATGTGTCCAGAGCAGCATCCAAAACCCTAAAGGTTTTTCCGGCTTAAAAAAACAACAACAACAACAACAACTTCCGATATTTTCGTCACGTGCCTTCATTAAGCCATAGGCGAACCCGTCAATAATTTGTATTACGTATTTACGATTATATCGTGTATTTTACGAAATATATAATGTATTTTACGAAATTACAATACGATATAAATGGAATAATCTTTAAATAGTAACCGTCAAACTTTTCGAACTTTAAAGCAAATTGTCCGCAATCTCATTTAAAAGTTTATGATAGACGCTTCTCAAAATGCACCGCTCTATGTGAGGATGTTTGTACATGTGCTCAGTATTTAAGGCGATCCGGTATCTTGGACATACAAGAGTCGAGTCCGAGAGATTAAGTTTTGTCTTTTTCCAAGGAAGAAGAAGAACACGCCGAGCTCTCTAATGAGCCAGCGTTCGCTACGCGATGACGCTGCCTAGAAACATTATGTGACTGCTACATTGTGTTGACCGTGGAAATACTGCGGGCCACTTTTATAATTGCTAGTGGCCGTACATTTTGTAGACCCTCCGGCGCCGAGCCAAATCGTGACAGCTGACCTCGTGTTTTCAACCTTCATTTAGAGATGTTTTTCTTTTTAATCATCTTGTGTTTTAATTAATAGCAAAAAAGCAATCCCGTCACGTGGTGTGACGGACTTGTCGGGCAGATTTGAATTTCAGCAAAACTAGTTGCAATTTGGAATTATCCATGATTACGTCAGCCGATGCGTTTGATGAAGTGATTGTGGTTCTGCGGGCATTCATGTTTTGATGAGCTGCCCTGGAGGCAGCAGCTTCGGCACGGAGTTTGCGCGAGCGACCGGAACCCAGGCGAGCACGAGCCTGTGTGGACCTGGATTGTGGTGATTGTACCAGTTTAATTACAATACACCGCCAGCCGAGGTTCATTTTACTTCATTCTTATTTTTTACCTTAAACATGCGGTAATTTCCAGTTGAAAGTTGTCTTTGAAAGTGGGTTTTCTTAGGGTCCACGATGGGAATTAATTCACTCCATTATTTCTTATTGGGGAAAATAAATTTTTGGAATCCAACTTTTTGCAATACCGAACAGCCTCCTGGAACGAAATTAAATTGGATTCTGGGGCACCACTGTATAGGCAAACCACCTATACTCGATCTCTAGCGGTTGCGCACGGTGGACGCACGATCGACGCAGACTGCCACGGAGGCCGTACGTAGGTGCACGGCGGGCGTAGGGGAACCGTGCGTCGACCTTGCGTTGCACGCAGGTAGTCACACAGACCGCAAGGCCACTGTACGGCGACCGTGGAAATAGTGCGGCCGCCGTAATATTTTGGGGGTTGGGAAAATTCATTTTTCATTGACGGCGACGATACGGCGGCCGTACGCCCACTGAATTGACAGAAACGTGCCGGCCGCAGAGAAACCTAGGTGGCCTCAGGGAGGCCCTATGCCGTTTGGCTATATTTTACAGGCCGTAGGGTCGCCGTGGAATTATAGCGCGGAGTTATAACTTTTTTCATTTCTACGTTCGCCGTAGCAATTCGACAAGCCAAGCTATGACGTAGATGTGTTCCACGTCGACCGGACGTAGGGCGTACGGTGGGCTTGCGTTATTCGTGCGCTGCCGTAAGCTCTTCTCAATGAAAAATGAATTTTCCCAACCCCCAAAATATTACGGCGGCCGCACTATTTCCACGGTCGCCGTACAGTGGCTTGCGGTCTGTGTGACTACCTGCGTGCAACGCAAGGTCGACGCCGGTTCCCCTACGCCCGCCGTGCACCTACGTACGGCCTCCGTGGCAGTCTGCGTCGATCGTGCGTCCACCGTGCGCGACCGCAGAGATCGGAGTATAGGGTGTTTGCCTATACAGTGGTGCCCCCAGAATCCCAATTTAATTCGTTCCAGGAGGCTGTTCGGATTGCAAAAAGTTCGGATTCCAAAAATATTTTCCCAATAAGAAATAATGGAGTGAATTAATCCCATCGTGGACCCTAAGAAAACCCACTTTCAAGACACTTTCAACTGAAATTACCCATGTTTAAGTAAAATAAGATGAGTAAATGACCTTCGGTGGCGGTGTATTGTATTTAAACTGGTACAATCACCACATCCAAGGTCCACACAGGCTCGTGCTCCGGCCTGGGTTCCGGTCGCTCGCGCACTCTGCGAGAGCGCTGCCCCAGGGCAGCTCATCAAACATGATGCCCGCAGAACCACAATCACTTTCATCAAACGCATCGGGCTGACGTAATCATGGATAATTCCAAATTGCAACTGGTTTTGCTGTGAAATTCAATCCTTGCCCGACAGTCCGTCACACCACGTGATCGGATTGCTTTTTTGCTATTAATTAAAACACAAGATGATTAAAAAGAAAACATCTCAAATGAAGGTGAAAACACGAGGTCAGGCCTGTCACATTTGGCTCGGCGGCCGGAGGGTCTACAAAATGTACGGGCACTAGCAATTATAAAGTGGCCGCAGTATTTCCACGGTCACACAATGTAGCAGTCACATATGTTTCTAGCAGCGTCTCGCGTAGCGAACGCTGCTCATAGAGAGCTCGCGTGTTCTTCTTCTTCTTGTGAAGACAAAACTTAATCTCTCGGACTCGACTCTTGTATGTCCAAGATCCGGATCGCCTTAAATACTGAGCACATGTACACATCCTCACATAGACGGTGCATTTTGAGAGCGTCTATCATGAACTTTTAAATATATTCGGACATTTGCTTTAAAGTTTCGAAAAGTTGACGTTACTATTTAAAGATTATTCCATTTATCGTATTGTAATTTCGTAAATACATTATATATTTCGTAAATACACGATATATCGTAAATACGTAAATACATTATGACGGGTTTCGCTATTGGCTTAATGAAGGCACGTGACGAAATATCGGAAGTTGTTGTTTGTTGTTGTTGTTTTTTAGCCGAAAAAACCTTTAGGTTTTGGATGCTGCTCTTGGACACATTTGTCCTTGTTATTTTTCGGGGAGCCGCACGGCATATTTATAAATTGTGGAGACCGAAAACATGGGTGTGCCGTACGGTCTTTGATTTGATGTCGCACGGTGACCTTAGGGCGTTCCTGCGGCGGCCATAGAATTTTGAAGGCAGACGCAAGGTGTCCGCAGGGGGACCGCAGGGGGACCCTAAGCCGAACGTGCGGCCAGACGGACGATAACGAATGGGTTAATTTTTTTTTTTTTTACCAGTTCTTTTGTTTCGGCTTGTCGAATTTCTACGGCGAACGTAGAAATGAAAAAAGTTATAACTCAGCGTTATAATTCCACGGCGACCTTACGACCTGTAAAATATAGCCAAATGGCGTAGGGCCACCCTAGGCCACCTCAGTTTCTCTGCGGCCGCCGCACGTTTCTGTCAATTCAGAGGGCGTACGCCGCCGTATCCTCGCCGTAGAGCAAATGTGACTGAGGCCCAAAGTATCGATCGACACACGAGAGATGCTTTCACGAGGACTTCCACGACGAACTGAATGAACAAAGCGCGAAGATGCGGCTCAAACAGGTGGGGAGACACGTGAACAAACATGAACGCCACGTTGTGTTCGGTTTTTTAAAATGTATTAGGTTTTTAGGGCAAAATTTTCTCAAAAATTGTTCGGATTCCAATTTGTTCAAACAATGGGGCGTTCGGATTCTGGGGGCACCACGTATATTATAGTTATAGTATATTCAGTTATATATACTGGTATATTTTTATTTCAGTAAAAAAAGAACTGGTATATATACCCACTCGTTGCCGTCCGTCTGGCCGCACGTTCGCCTTAGGGCCCCCTGCGGTCGCCTTGCGGGCACCTTGCGTCTGCCTTGAAAATTCTATGGCCGCCGCAGCGACGCCCTAAGGTCACCGTGCGACATCAAATCAAAGACCGTACGGCACCCCCACGTTTTCGGTGTCCACGATTTCTAAATACGCCGTGCGGCTCCCCGAAAAATAAAAACATGTGACTGCTACATTGTGTGACCGTGGAAATACTGCGGCCGCCGTATAATTGCTAGTGGCCGCAGATTTTGGAGACCCCACGGCCGCGTGGCAAATGGACTTGGCCTAAGAAACCTTGTGGACTCGTTGTAGCACTGGTGTGGTACTGTAACTCAAGGACAATCAAATCTTCACCATCAATCTGTGGAAACAGAATGGAATCTTTTCTTCACTGAGCTGCTTTCAGATGTTGACCTCTGTGAATCTGTTCATATTTAACCAACCTTACACCAGTGACCTCTTTCCGGAAATGTGATCTTGTTATACTTGCTGGAATGGTATCGTACTAAGGTAGGGGTGTGGTGTTGCCAGAGTGCACCAGAGAGTTGCTCCGGCACCTCAATCCATCCGAGGTAGAGCTTAGCTCCACAAATGTTTAAAAAAACAAAGCCCACATTCAGGATCGATTGAGATATTATGCTTTGTGTGCTTTCATAGCTCAATAATCGGGGACAAAGCTTATTCTCAAGCTTGTAGATGTTTATACATTGGACACTTTGTCTAGGGAGTGATATTATAGGAATACAGGTTGTAGGCAACACAGATCCAGATGAATTGTTAAATACAGCAAGGTCCAGAAGCGAGACGAACTTTACAACCATTTTATATTCAGATTTGGTGAACATTTTATGTTTAGAAAAAGTATTTAAACCTGGAAGACGTGAAGGCATGAAAAAGTGAGGCTACCTATGACTAGTTGAAGTCTTGGTGGATCACTGATGTGACTCTTAATGTTTTTGTGAAGAATGGCAATCACATTGTATGAGCAAAGGTAGGCCAGCTCTAATATATCATTGACAGACTCATGTTGGCAGAGCAGATAAGCATGCCATTATATATGTTAACATCATGCCTGTCTGCTCTGCCATCTTCCCTCCCCGTGTAAATATTGATTGCTCCCTTTTCTGGCTTCAGTTGCATCTATAAACAACAGAGCAATTGGAGATTGCAGAACCTCAGCAGGACATGTGTGTGTGTGCTGATGTGTTACATAATTAATGATACAGTACACATAATTAATGTTCCAACAGGTAATTAATAACGTACTCACATTCCAATTGTACATGTTTCATAGATATAGTTATTTTGACGTGATCTATCATATTTATTTGATTACGAGGAGAAACCATGTAGATGCATCGATTCGAGGTATGCATTCAGGCCCTGGCTACCTAAGCTACATGTAGTTGTCGTCAGTGACAAACACGACCCATTCCTGACAATGGAAACTCGACCGAATGTGTTGGTATGCGTAACAACTTTGCTTTCTTTACACTCGTACTTCTTCAATTGGTCGCAAAGCTAATGAATCAAAGCCAGGATTCATTGGTAACCAGAATGAAATTACTCTTTGTTTGAAAAAAACCAACGGGCATAAAACAAATTTTGGTCAAAAACTCGACAGTCGACATTCTTCTTATCCGAGTCGATAGACGTGGGTGCCGCCATATTGCCTTCATCGGTGGTCATGCCGGATAGAATGTCACTTGTGATTGGTTAATCACGTTAATTAGCTGCAATGTTCTCTGATGCTTTTTCTCATTCGCCCAATTTGTCATGTGAGTTCACGAACACTTGAATTTCCGAGTTGTGATTCTATCCATTTTTTCTCTGCATGTGCAATATTTCACCACGGGGATAAAGATATTTGAACTAGCTGGGAGGCGACGATGGTTTGCGGGCATTATTGAACAATGTCACGATTGGTACAATTGAGTTAGTGGAAGCTTTTGAGAAGCCCTACCGTAAAAAACCTATCTCTTCCGTCAAAATTGACCAAATCAAATCGGATTTTTTAATATGTTATACTTATGGACATTACGACACCTTCTAGGAAATGAAATTGAGAAAAAAATCGAGAAAAAAAGTTCAAGTGGGCGTGGGTCCGCCCACAAGGGCGTGGGACGCCCCTCATACAAAAAGACACAACTAGACCATGATATCTAGCTTGTGTCCAAGTTTCATCAAGATCGCATCAAAACGTCACGGAGCTATGCTTGGAGAGAATCACAAACAGACAGACAGACACACAGACATACAACACAAGGAAAATAGTGGCACTGCTGGCGCCCGGAACCAAAAAATAGTGGTCACTGCTGGCGCCGCTGAACCAAAAAAGTGTAATATTTTACAATGACTGTGAAAGAATGAAGTTATCCCGAGATGTGTAGCACGATGAAGAAGTTAGGTGCGGATGTTTTGTGTTGCATGTTTTTTTGTGTTTGTGTCCGGATGTTAGGGCCGGATGAGCTGTGGTGACACTTGTCCTTACAAAAAGCACCACCATCTATAAAACTCCATATCTCATGAACATAATTGCGCTTTCACCTTCTCTACCTGCGAGGTCACTAAAATTTATTTACATCTGCATGCCACTTTGTGCCACCCCAGTCTACCGACAGATGTTTGTTGTCTTCTGGATGGGTCTCCTCTGCCATCACTTGGCAGAGCCATGGCCACCGCTGCCAGCTGCATGACTTGCTTTGTGTTTTATTGTCATTTCATTACTAGTGGGCCCGTTGGTCCATTGGACCAAATTTTAGTTGGTCTTCACAGCCTTGTAGCATGCTTACCTGCTGTCCTGCTAGAGCATTAGCTTCCCTTTCTCCAAGTCCAGATTTGCTTGACCAGGGTGGGGATTATATGTTCGTCTTATTATTGCCAAATACGATGACTATTATTATTGTTGTTATTGTTAATATTATTAGTATTAATTAATATATTCTTTGTCACAATGTGATCATTATTTTTGTTATTTATTTTTCTAACATGCCAGAGAAGGACCTATTAAGCTGCTCTGTACACCTAAACATGGCGTGCATTTAAAACATGCGAGTTCTTCCGGGTTCTTTGTAGTTAATTAGCCTAATTAACTCAGGAGATCATGACAACCATTTTGGTGTATCACATTCACATCATAGTCCATGAGCCAAGACCGAATTTTGGGATATCGGTACCACCCGGGGTGACTAATCTTAGGTGTTTTTAGCTTGCTACATGTCTCTAGTTTACGTTTTGATATGATAGCCCTTGCACACTGGTAGCTTAATGGTCGTTATCATTCTTTGAATAGACACATTGCAGATTGTGTGGAAGACGCCATCCTGATGATAATGTTCTTGAACTTCTCTTGTTTCCAGAGAACCTCGCAGCTTTGGCATGAGTGCTTGATCAAACACGCACACAATCTGTTTAAGCTGTAAGGACTGCATGATGGATGCGTTTGCTCCAAGACTTCATATACGGTGGACATTTCTGTTGCGGGAGCATTGATAGTGGGCAGGTAGCTTACAGTGTCCTGGACCACTGCAATGCTCTGCGGATTTTGATGTTGAACCCAGTCCAACTGCTGATGGACTTGGTTCTCATGGTCTGACATTCGAGTAAGAAGCCAGATATGGTTCTTGGTCTTTGAATCCTGGACCTCTTTGGTAGTGTCGACATATGCAGTCTCAATCCTGGGTGCCCTGCCCGACCCCAACATTGTATATTGGCAGAATTGATGCGGTCGAGTGATGCTTTTATCTTGGACTTGGTATCTCTGGCAGGACTTCTCTGGCACAGAGCCTGCAACCTGGGACTGGACAGCAATGCCATTGACTCTGTGAGAAGTACCTGCTCCACTAGTGTCTCTTTCAAGTCGTCGTGTTATCCCAGGCCAGGGTTGTTGAACACACCAGGGTAGATGTTTGCTGGCAGTGGAATGTCATCCTTTGAACATTCAGCTTCTGGATACAAAGGGCTGTATCGATCTCCTCAAACATTGAGTAGGACACACAGTGGCCAAGACGATTCAGATTCGGATCAGTTCTGTGTTTCCTGTCAACACAAAACAGCATTGGACAGCAGTACGTGCTTGGTGGCTTTGTCTTGCCACTGGTAACAGCAAAGACCAAGTCACTGCCGAAGGATGTGCAAGACGTTGAGCTCTTTCAGAGGAGTTTGACACTCACACTCTCCTGTCAGCAGGGTGTGCAGGAATTTAGTGACTGCTGCAGGAATGACATTCTGATCTGTATCGGGAGCCATGGCTGACTCACATCTTGCTTATTGATCTCATTTCTCAGCTGCATTCCTGCTTTGGTTAAGATATTTCAGAGTAGCTGCTCTTGCTTCTTGCAGATCTTTTTTCATTTTCTGTGCTTGTCGGGCAAGGTCGTCCATTGAGAGGCTGCGTGGATAGATTAGAAGCTTTCCTTTCTCATCTGGGACAAAGCGTAGTGATTCCCCAAACTCGGTTTCAATCTTTCGGCGAACATGTTTCTTTGTCGCTGGTTCAGTTGGATAATACCACGGGACATCATGGATCTCTCAAGCCTAGATGTGAGGTTTATCATAGGCAGTACTCTGGGTTGAAATAATTCAGTCCTTATATACAGAAGAGTTCCTCGAGGCTTCTATCTCCCTCTTTCGTAGCGTGCTCCCTCGCTCTTCTGATTTTCACCTGCACCAACCTGGCGGCGCTCGGGACATGCATCTTTTGTGAAGATGTTGTAGCACGACTTGTGGTAGTGACCTCTTGCAGCAACAAGGTCTCTGCTAAGTAAACAAGGATTCTCTGGTTGAGTTTCCTTGTTGCTGCTCTGCGGATCTTCTCATCTGCTCGAGCTCAACACACTGGATGAGTGTCTCCCTTGTCTTTGCTGCTTCATGTACTTGCTTGACTTCTCGCAGAAGAGACATACTTTGGCATACACCCTGCTAGTACTAGGGGCACCCTTGATGCCCTCTCCTGGGGTCGACGCTGGCTGATTCTATTCTTGACACCCTGGCAGGATAGATCAGTGACTTCTTCATTGTAAAGAGACTACGACATTTACGGTGATAATGTATGTGTGGTATTCCTCCTTCTTCAAGGCCCTTGGCTGCTTCCAGGACTGGATCATGCTGCCTGATCTCTGCAGCCCTGAGCAATGTGTTCCAGGAGTCCAAATCCTGTGGTGACACCAGAGCATCGCTGTCATCATCAGAGCAGTGGATGATACAGTCGATCCGTGCTCTCTTCCTCGCTGATGTTGCATCATGCCGTCAGACAGTCAGCACACACCTGCAAAAAAAATATCACCATTAAACATTACATGAACAAACAAACAAACACATTTACATGGAAACCATTCTACATATGTTTGCTCCTTCCAATAATAATCCCCAAAATATCACAAAAAATCACCAAATATGAAATAACCCCTAAATATGGGAAACTGAAATATACATCAGAAATAAACTCTTGTAGAGAATCAAATTAGCTACAAGAGCTGTTAGAATATATTTTTCATTTCTCCCATATTTAGGGATTTATTCCAGATTTATGGGAAAATACCCAAATTAAATTTTTTTAGGGTAAATCCCAAAATATGAGGAATTTGAAAAATACCTAGGAAACAAACTCTGCGTAGAGAATCAAATTCTACATAGGTGTCAAAGTTTCGCGTTGATCGTGTGATTGATTTTAAATAAATGAGGAAAACCCTGAGCGTCATGCTGAAAATCTGTTTTTATGGATAGCACCCCATTGCATCACAAATCAGACTAAGCTACCAGTGCGGGAAGGCTATCATATTTAAATGTATTTACAGTCACTCTATAAACATTTTAGTACCATTCTGTGTTTAGTCACCCCAGGTGGTACCGATATCTGGCCTGGCTCATGGACTATCAAACGTTCTAGGAGAACTCTACAAAAAAACATGCCTCACACAAACAAACACACACACACCCATCGAGCATGAATATCAAAAACAAACGTTGCAACCAGATATCATACTTGGGTACAAAAAAAAGGAAGAAGGCATTGCTGATTGAGTTGTTCATAGCAGTGATTTGGACTAAATGATTACAGAAATGAAGAAATTACCAAATACCAAGACTCAAGAATGAAATTGAGAAAATCCTGAAAGCTTAAGAATCCAAAGTTGTACCAGTGATAGCTAGACCTGCAGGATGATTGACAAAGAAACATAAAGAGATATTAAACATAGGGCAATACCCCGGGCACTCACCTGGTAGTGGCTGGATGAGATAATCAGGCAACCAACACTGTGTAGGCATGAATGACCCAAAAAATATTAATGAAGTAAATACATATGGATTTCTAGTGCGGTTATGATTTAAATCGTGAGCGCAGCCTATTAATTATATTATATTATAACCGCACTAGAAAATCGAAGTGTGAACATCACCGTCATACCGAAGAAAAAAACAAAACAAAACAGGGAGTCTGGAACACTGACGCTAACCATTAACTCGACGTGTTTCGACTTATGAGTAACTTACAAGTAACTTTTGTCGACTTGTGCCAATGATCGCATATCGTGCGTACAAACTTATTCCATCACATGCGGAACGTGTGAGGCAATACGGCAAGTACATCGTAAAATGTTTAACACGTTTAAAATTACAATCGTACTCCACTACTACGACGTATGATAGCGTACTTAGCGTTCTATTCACGTATACCAAACTTACCCATACCGTATTTCGACGTGCGCCAGCGTTTGTTGACGCATTTTTCAGAGGTCGCATACCGCTGCAAGGATCGCCAAGGTGTGACTGCGATGTGACCACTCCATTTTCTCCGGCGTTTATGATTTGAGATCGATTGTGCGCAGCCCCTTTTAATGGCTACGGACAACGTGATCGTCGGCGATACGTGCAGGCAGGCGCTACGCATAAGTTATGACTACCGTGGCATTAGGTTGTGAACGCCGACAACAGGCTAAGGCATTCGTTGGTAAAGTTATCTAAAGAGACGAAAACGCTTCTGTGTCCGTTACTAATATGTTATGGCATACGACCAAAACTTCGTTATGAAATACGTCCCTGAATCTTAAAAAAAAAACATCAAAAGTTCAGGCATAAGCCAGCGTTTTTAGATTTACTTTGGATACGTTGCCCATTGCTGGCTTAAAACGTCAGGTGTGACTGGGCCTTAACCTGAGGAGGACTTCCACTTCAACGTATCTAAAACCCACATATGGGAGATACCCAATCAAACACACACACACACACACACACACACACACACCACACACACACACACACACACATAGTTTCAGAGATATTTCAGCAAACATTTAATCTTATTATAAACAGCTTGTGACTGTGCCGGTGGAAAAAAAATTTGGTCTCGTAATTTAGAAAGCAAATTAAACGCAAACTGCTCAGAAATTCGGTTGTGTTATCAATTATATTTGCTTGAAAACTCACAAAGAAAAATATAACCTTTGTAAATCAAATCTGATAACTTAAATAACTTTAGAAACCAGGTGTGAGACAAGAGGAAAACCTGAAAGAACCTCCAAAAAGATACGGAGATGAAACATTGCCATCACGGCACCTGTAAACAGGCATGGCGAGTTCCACACACCCACGGAGAGTCTGTTACAGATCCAAATCTACCCAATGTACCACGTCCATGTGTGCTGTAATACATACTCTACCTTGTAGTAACTCTCGACTGCACATCCCGATCGACACAACTGACTGTACAGCTCGGATAAATGTTTAAGCACTCAAGCACTCCAACGAATGCCTGGCTGGCAAGCGATTACCCAATTGCCGTCGATACAACTATTACACCGGAATCGCCGGCTAGTCAATGTCCGAATTGGACAAATTCAACACTTTTATCGTAGTCGCTGAAATATTTTCAAATCTTGGAGCATAACATTTTGTAATAAATGCTTGGTTTAAAAAATTCTCTCGTTATTTCATATTCGCAAATTAAATAAAGCCATGAACACTGGTGTCCCGGGTGTTTTTACGCATCGAATGTACCCTGCGATTCATAGCTACGATGAACCAGCATCGAAATATGAGTGAGGAAAGTGAAAAAATTCTTTATCATCAAGAAATCGTTGCGCAGCTTGTTCCAAGTCAAAGATGGTTGACAGCAAAAAACATGGCGGCTTTCAAGACCCAGCGAGGGAGATTGAGGTACCGAGATGTGCCTTGATAAAGGAATAATTAAATAAAGGCCATTAATTTTTCTTCCAAAAGGGATTTTTATTAACCCAAACACTCAATTTTCTCTCTCCTCTCCTGGAGTTTTCTTCATATGCATGCAAAGTTTAGGCTGCAAGGTTTATAGTTTGGAGTTGATGGAGGAAGATACACACACAATTGCCCTTTATTCGTCGTGTTTGGTTAATATAGATATATCGATGCCTCCCATGCTCTCGTCTGGGTTTGGGGTATTTGTTTTTCATTTTTTATGTTGACTCTTTGACATTACCAAACAGGTACATGCATGAGCAGCATTGATGGTACGTTTCTGCTATGCTATTGCTGATGTCGCAATAAGTGATGAAACTGGTCCAGCAGCTGAGGGGGTGTTGTAGCATTGGATTCTCATGTGTTGTATATTTGATGAATGTCTTATCAGCTGTTGGAAGAGCTCTTGAAGGTTTGAAAAGCAAAGGGCTTACTTGGTTTGCCTGTTCCTAGTTGGCTTTTTGCAGCTTCTTCGGCTGAAGAGATTACAGGAGGTTATTTATTTATATAATCCGAGCCACGCTGGGTTATTGATTAGATTAGGTGAGTGCTAATTGGTATTTTTCCTCCTTCGCAGGTGAGATATGAGTGGCGTCTTATGTTTTACATACATATACTATATATATATATATATATTATATATATTATATATTATAATATATATATATATAATATGATAATATATAAACCACATTGTATCCTGAGATCTCTTGGACTATGTATCTCATTCTGAAAAAATATTGAATGATTTCTTGTAAACTCTTATATTGATGTGATATGTAAGCAGAGAAGAAATGAAAAGTGAAAGGTTACATTGTGGAAAGGGTGAATCATGTAATATTGCATGTATATATCTGTAAAAAAAAATTATTTCGCCGAGGGTGGGGAAACTGGACACAAGAGAAATTGCACTAAATTTTTGCATACTTTGATGAAAGGAAGTGGTGTGTGTTGTGTGTGCTGTGTGTTGTGTGTGTGTGTGTGTGTGTGTGTGTGTGTGTGTGTGTGTGTGTTGTGTGTGTGTGTTGTGTGTGTGTGTGTGTGTTATAACCACGGACCCACTAGGTTAATTGTTACTTAATTGCAGCTATCGCATTATGTTTGTAGGAATGTAGCTGAAAATCACGCTACGCTCCCTGTTGGTGGTATGCTTGCCAGAAGTGATTTAAATAATATGTATATATATATATAATATATTATATATATTATAATATATATGACAATGTCTGAGGCTCGTTATAAGAGCTAACACACCAAGAACGTACAAGGGGAGCAGGAGGACGAGGGGCGGGAGAGGGAAGGAAAAAACATGTGGAACAAGAGACATGAGGAGAACTGGTGGAGGTGGAGGATGGCAGGGAAACACAGGATGTAACGAAGATCAAAATAATGGGACTTTCAGGAAGAAAGCAGGTGAATTTCAAGTAGGTGGGTTTGGGGTGGATTATTGGGAGTAAGAAAAGATCACGGTTTTGGATGGGGGAAGCCAAGAGATTGGGGTGAACAGCTTTTTTGAAGACCTGAGGAAGAATGGATGAGAGAGTATGGGTGGTAGTTCAGAAGGTTAAAAAAAAAGGGTTATGAAGAGTGAAGCGTGAGCAGTGATCTTGTTTTGTTAGTTTTACCAAGAAGGGGGTTAATGGTGGACCTTGGAGTGCCCGCGGAAATATAGGGGGGGGGGGGTCATATCGCAGACAGAGCAGGGGGGGGGCGAGGACAAAGAGGAGACAGTAGAAGGCAGAAAGATCATGGACTATCTGTTGGTTAAAGGTGAGAGGGCAAAGAGCTCAGCCTCATCACGGGAGGATACCAAATGATCCTAAATGCCTTGGTTTCCACAGCCTGATAGGTGAGAGGCGGAAGCACCACCCAGAAAGGAGAGCAGTTACTCCATCAGGCTGCGGATAAAAGCTTTGTAAGTGGTTCAATGCTCAGGTGTGCCAAGAAGGGCTATGCGCAATGGTCGGCGATGCCCGTCGGTGACTGCATTTTAGGCCAGCATGGAGATATGGCTGTTTCCCGGAAGGCATTGTGCAGATGGATGTGGCCCAAAAGCTTGAATGAAAGGATTCTTCAAGGCGATTGTTGAGAAAGTAGATGGAGGGTGTGTCCAGACTGTCCTTTCAGAGAGGACAGACTGAGAGTGTTGAGATTTGTCAGGATGAAAGGCATGTCACAGAGTTGGACCAGCTTGTGGAATTTTTACCCAGATCTGCAGAGAGTGAAGAGGCTGCTGCTTGCTGATCTGAGGGCATGACTAGATGTAGGCAGAGGGTGCGAGTCATCAGAATAGGATAAGCAGGATTTTCCAAGAGTCAGGAGAAATTGATGAAAACCAGAAAAATAACAGGCCGACACACTGCCTTGGAGTATACTTCAGTTGGACAGGAAGAAATGAGGAGAAATTCCATAAAGGTGCCCACGGTTGGCTGCCGATACACCGTTGGAGAAGAAGTCTGCGAGCCATAGAGAGGAAATTACCATGAGATACCAAGAGAGGTTTGTGTGAGCAGGCAGGGTCCAGACTGTATCAAAAGGCACGCGTATGTCTTGGAATTGCTCTGATTCCTGTCTGGCATTGAGTACTCCATTCATTGTTTTGGTAGAGAAACACGAAGAAGCATATCCAGGGTGAGAGTGACCTTGGTCTGAAAACAATTTTGATGATCGGAAATTCAAGCCATTGGGAAGAAGAAGGATTTAATTCTGAAGCGATGATGGATTCCCATAACTTGCTGATGAATTGGAGAAGGTGATTGTCTGTTTCTGCAGGGATCTGTTTTTGCACCTTTTTTATGCCAGAGCGTAATGTTTGCTGATTTCCAAGAGAAGGCAATTGACCTTGGAGAATGAGAGCGGTGAATAGAAACAGAGAGAGGGTGAGCGAAGAGCAGAAGAGCAGGTTTAGACCCACGTGGGCTGATGCCGTCTTGACCGTTGCAGAATCTGAGTCGAGGTTTGACAGCAAACTCTCCACCTTGTCGGAGAAAGAGGACACAAAGTCCAGGAATCAGCTGGGTGCGACTGGGTAGGTGGTAGAGAAAGCGATGGATTGGGACAAAGATTTAGAAGCAAACACGCGAAGTTAGGCGTTCAAGCCTTTTCATGTGCAGTAGTCAGCTGTTGCTCCATTGTGGTAAGCGAGGCAATGGAGGGGGATCATTCACCAGAAACAAAACATAAACTAGTTGTCACCAGGATTTGGAGGAGGCAGACAAGTTGAGAGTTCAGATTGAGATTATAAAGGTGTTATTTCCTGACTCTCCTCAGGGTAGACACACTGTTCAAGCTTTGTGAAGACCTGAGATTGCCTTCAGCAGGATTTGCCTTCCATGAGCAAAGGCAAGGCGTTTTCAGGACAACTGCCTCACCGCAAGACTTCAGTGTATCATGGTTGGGAGAAGAGCGATAGGACAAATGAGATGGGAGACTGAAGCTGCCGATTTAATTTTAAAGATGTATGTGCACACAAATAATTTTATTTAAACTAACACAAGACATGGTTACATTGAGCTGTTTGAGAACATGTAAATTAATTCCCGTCGTGAGACAAGCCCTTCAGCTAGTTGTATTGCCAAGTAATGGTACAACCTGAATTTAATCTCATTCACGGATTATTTCTCATATTTGCTCAATTTCCATGGAGTCTCAATTTGCATTCACGACCAGAATAATTATGGTTAACTATTTTGAAATGCCACTCTTTTGTCTAAAGATTGAAAATTGTGTTATAAAAAGACCATTTCATTGGACAGATTTGTGCTAGGAACGGCATATAAGAGGCCCAGGAAGCAGAAGTGAGTCACTGAAATACACAAAACAGCACACGTTGCAAAAGGCCTTCACTCGGCATTTCTACCGATATGTCATTTCGGAAAGTCGCCATTTGAAGTCGATTGAAATGCATTTTTTTATTTCGAGTTATGGCCTCCTTCCCTGTGTTTTGGGCACCTGCCTCAGGGACATAGCTTTGGAGGTGTTTTCTTGGCCTTTCAACACACCTATACCAATGTTGACTCCGACCACATGACAATATATTCTCTTTGCTGCAAATATGGATGCGTTTGGAGAGAACACTTCACAATAACACACCAGTCTTGCCTAAGTCGTTCATCTGACATACAACGTCACTTTGCATTTTGCGATGCAGAAAGCTAATTGGAACGTAGAAAAATTATTTGTCTACAAGTGCAAGGTTCATGCAAAAGCTGGTAAATGAGAGCTCGTATAAGTACGGTTGACAGCGGGAAGGGAAAGAAGTTGATTATAGATGAGAAAAACAGAGTTCGGCAGAGTTGAAGAAATAATAAGTAGAGAAGAGTTCTGTCATAATATTTTGGTGAGCTCTCGTTTTGAAAAATCTGGAGGCAAAACCTCAGGCTTAAAAAAATCTGGACCAAAAAAATTAGCTCGACAAGCCTGGCCGCCAAGTTGAATGACTTCATAAGATTTTTGTTACGTCAAAATTTATGTTTTCAAACATAATTGAATGTTCACCTCAAGTCGTGCGCAACTGCGGCTTTTATAGTTGCGGCATTCTGTTCTTCCAAAATCGTTTCTGAAATCTATTTTTTCTACAAACTATTGAGCCGATGCTTCGCTCCAACCTTGATTCAAGTGCAGCATTTGACTCCACAAGCTTCCTGCTTTCAAAAAGGCCGCAATGCACTTTATCTATTGAAAGTGGAATGAAGATCTGACTTGTTGGCCAGGGTTTTTTTTTTTTTTTTAAAGGCAAGGCCTTTACTGCGGTAAAATTTTTTAATGACTGTTAGAACACTGCCATTGATTGGCAACATCCTGTGCACACTGTGAATTTCCCTTACAACCATTCTCATGGTATTTCATCGGCTTTCTATCACATGTAAGACAGCATGGGTACTTTGTTAAGGTACCATCATGACGCTTGCATCCTATCCTCTCTGCTCAACTGTTTCACAAAAACTCACTTTTTAACCAGGGATGTTTTTCAGGAACCATTACTTGTGATTCTTGGCATTTCAAGTAATACAAAAATCCGGTGATCTTTGTTGCATCATCAACATTCGGATTTCTCCTGTAGTCTCAAAGTATTCTTAATTTTATTTGTCTGCCAAATATATTGTCAACATTTTGTTATATTGAATTGCAAATTCCACTAACTCATATGATTATATCCACATTATTTTGTTTGCTGTAAAAACTGACAATTTGATTGTTTCTAAATTATTTGTTCTGATTTTACGATTCAGTTGTTTTCTGGGTATTCGTAGAATAAGATGTTTGACAACGCCGTTAGTGTAATGTAACATTGTTATATTTAGTAGAGTTATGAATCGTTTTGAATAAAACAAAGTGAAGGCTGACACATTGACAGCAAAGAGCTGACACAGGATAAGGAGACAAAAATACAGGAATTAGCGATCTCGCCATTCTTCTTCTTCTTCTTTCGGGTGCTCCCAGTTAGGGGTCGCCCATAGCCGGATCAACCGTCTCCATTTCGCTCTATCCTCCACAGTCTTCCTTTGACACTCCCAACCACCCCATGTCCCCCTCACCGCTATCCATGAACCTCTCTTTGGCCTTCCTTCTCTCCTGCCTGGTGGCTCCATCTTCAAACATCCTTTCCGATATACTCCGCTTTCCCTTCCTGTGCACATGTCCAAGCCATCTCAATCTCGCCTCTCTCACTTGTCACCACCAAAACTTCTAACTTCAGTAGCTTTCACCACAAAAACAATTTGCATATTGATATTGATGTTTCAGGGAATGGTTGACCTAACATTATTCTTTTGTAAACACTGCTTGTGACGGGGTGGAAAAAAAAAATTGGCCGGAAATTTAGAGAAAACACATTAATGTTAGCAAGCAGCTTGGATAATCGGGTTGTTATTTCACAACTCGCTCAGAATGAGGAGCAAACCTCCAAAAAACTTGCCCGGGGTTTGGCGAAAAAGCATGAACCACTCGCTTGGGGTGACGGAGGCACACCACATCATTTGGTGGTGACGGAGCACGAACCACTCATTTGGGGTGACGGAGCACGAAACACTCGCTCGTTGTGACGGAGCAGCGAACCACTCATTTGGGGTGACGGAGCACGAACCACTCGCTCGGGCGGGTGACGGAGCACGAACCGCTCATTTGGGTACGGAGCATTGAACACTTGCCGGGTGACGGAGCACGACCACTCCTTGGTGACGTGAGTCACGAAGCTATTTGGGTTGACGAGCATAACCACTTGCCCGGGGTGACGGAAGCACGAACCCACTCGCTCGTAGTGACAGAGCACAACCGCTATTTGGGTGACGCGAGCATAAAACCACTCGCTTGTGAGGTAGACCATCATTGGGGTTGCGGAGCACAACCGTCATTTGGTGACGGAGCCGACCTCTTGGGGACGCACGAACCACGTCCTCGTTTGGTGACGGAGCCGAACCGCTCATTTGGGTGACGGAGCATGAACCACTTGCCCGGGGTGACGGAGCACGAACCCACTCGCTCTGGTGACGAGCACGAACCGTCCATTTGGCGGTGACGGAGCATGAACCACTTACCCGGGAGGTGACGGCAGCAAGAACCACTCGCTCGTGCTGACGGAGCACGAAACCGTCATTTGGGGTGCGGACATGAACCACTTGCCCGCGGTGATGGGAGCACGAAACCACTCACTCGTTGGTGGACGGAGCACGAACCACTCATTTGGGTGACTGGCAGAACACGTTGCTCGTGGTTATGGAGCACGAACACTCGTTTGCGTGTATGGACAACGAACCACTCGCTACAGGGTGATGGGCAACGAAACCACTCACTCGTGGTGACGCGAGCACGAAACCACTCATTTGGGGTGACGGGAGCATGGAACCACTTGGCTCATGTGGATTTTGGAGCACGAACCATCATTTGTAAAAGGTTGAGGGAGGGGGGGGGCAGGGAAATAGGGTGAAAGTCAATTTGTGCTTTGTTGGAAAACCAGTCGTGGAACAGCAGAACCACTCGGCACGTTATGATTTAT
>CM068963.1:26618687-26631938 GCA_035128595.1 Eptatretus atami | reverse complement strand
TAGAGCAAATGTGACCTAGGCCTTAGCAAGCCTGCCTAGCCATTACTTCAATCCAGACAGGATACATGGATGCCCACAAATAATTCTGTGATGACATAATGAGTATGACTATGAGGTAAAAGGAGATTCTTACATTAGCCAGACTGAACAAGCTCTTCATACGAACAATTAAGCAAGTGGAAGGCATCGATGCTCCATATCAGACACGTAACCCGAAGAAAAGGCTACGAGTACAGAAAACTTTTCCCTCGGTCATCTTTCTGACACCAACCAACCACCAAATAAGCAATATAGTTTATTCTGAAACCCTTTTGGCAGAAGATCTCGCAAAGGATCTGGTTGATAACTTCATATCTGCTGAAAGCTCTACTGATGCGGAAGATGACGATCAACATGCAAAGAAACGAGCACCTCCAACACTGCACATACCAGACACAAATTACTATCTGCGGACACTGTGAAATGCTACTCTAGTCATGAATTCGCTGATTAGTAGTAATCGACCAATAACACCACCTTGGCCTCCAACTGCATCACACTTGGCGGAGAGAAATTAGTGAACCACAAAAATAAAGAAAAGTGGAGAAGCAAAATGTCCCTCCGGCTCCAAATGACAAAATGTCTGTATACAAAAATATTCACTTATACAGTATTTTGACATGGAATTTGATCACCCTTTAAATATAAAAACGTTGAACAACTTTCAGGTTACATGTTCCCAACTTATAAGTCTTGATAATTGAATTTGCATTCAAGCCTCATACATTTCTTACACTTTGTCAAACTAAATATTTTCATATTCATCCCATTTTTGACAAAAACAAAAACAATTTTTTTTGTCATACGAAATGAATTTGGTTGAGTTTTGGCCAGGTTATGTTATATATAAAGTACAAAAGTACTTCCAACCACTTACACAGCAATTCAACTATTCAAATATAGCATTTTGTAACAAGTATGGTTTCCATGTTAAGCCATTTACGATTTCTTTCTATGGGTTTTCATGAAGTGCTCATTTAAAATTTACGAGCACAGAATTTGCAAGCACATTTGTGATAATGTACGTGGGGATAAGGCGATTCTGTTCAGATACATACTTTGAACTCATATAAATTGATTTCAAGTAATCCCCATTCTTGTTTCATGGAGACTGTATTTGAGAGACTTGTACCCCTATGTGCAATGGCCAACTGGGAGTACTGGCATATGGTTGACCAGCCGTCCCACTGCAAAAGCTCACATATGCACAGAACAACATGGCTCCGATTGAACGTTGGCACCATTCCAGCCATTTAAGCCAAACCTGCATTTTGCTCCATCACACATGTGCAGATGCAAATGCTTGTTGTCCCAGCTTGTCTCTCTCCCTCTGCTCCCCAACACCAACGTCTTCATTCAGACCAACCTCTCTAAGCAACGATCCTCAACCACTTTCTGCACTCTGTCTGTGCTCCATTGCTCCAAGCACACTCAATTTCAAAAAAACATTCTGAATCCTTGGTCGATCGGTGGCATCGTTTATTAGGTCGTTGTTTACCTGGCTAATGGGCTTCATTTATGTGTCCACTTTGAAGAATACTTTAGGAGAGACCTTGTAAAGTTATCCCACTCTTGCAGAATGCTTCTGGAATGTGGTTACCATCTGGAAACTTTGGAGCTGAGTATTGTATATCTCCTGTATTAAATTATTGATTTTACCAGTGCAGTTTCAACTTCCTTTTCTGCTGGTTCCAATTTAATATGTTATCACTATGCTTCCACAATAGAATGAAGAAATAGTCTTGCTGGTAAAGGCTAGCATCGATCTGCATTGGCAGACAAGTAGAACAATCAATGGAATTGAGAGGACGTTGATTAAGGTATGCTCACTGCTTTAAGGATTAAGGAGCATGTGATGTTTCAGGCATTAACCCATCATCGGATCAAAAGAGGATGAAAGGTTAATGCTTCAGCAAAGGGGTAACACCCAAAATGTCAGCTTCTACTTACTTCTCACGCATTGAGTGCAGTATACCTCAATCAAAGTCCTGTTGATTCCATGTGAGTATGCTTTAATACCAAATTACACAAATATTATTCATTTTTATACGATGGTACGAAAAACTATAATAAGTAACAAGGTATCATAAACCAATCATAACCAACACAATGACCAGTAGTTAAATAAAAACCCCATTTAACAATAACATTTCCAAAAGAGTTTTCTATATGCACTATTTTCATGTTTTACAGTGACATGACTAGTGAGGGAAGAGGGGGCAAGGTGGAGGGTCGTAGTGGAAGAAAAGGGTAAAGGGATTTTGACTTATTAACTCTTAGAACTTTTTTTGCTCTTTCTCACAAAAATTTGTATAAATCCAACAAACAAAAGATTTTCTTTTGGTTTTTATTAGTCAGAATATTTAACAATTAAAAAGCACAAACAATGTACTCTTGGTGATCTTTAACTGTAAGAGGCTGGTGTGCAATTGATAAAGAGAGGAAAGCCCTTCTCTTATTTTATAAGACAACCCAATTTTTTTTTTGCTGAACTATTCTCATATATGACTTTGCAACACTGATATTATACACATATTTTGTCCATTACACTTCATCATTACATAAATGCAATTTCAAATGTTGTGAAAATAAGATAACCCTGAAGAACAACATATTTTAAAAAGTAGGTTTATAACAATAACTTCAAGTTCCAACAGAGTAATTCTATTAATCACATTAAAATATTTTACATTGTGTTTTTTGATATACGTGCAGATTATGCATTCATAGTGAAAACGTTAATTGTATGCAAACAAGAACCACTTCTTGATTTAATTGCTCATTGAAGTTATGGCAATACAATACAACTCTAAACAAACCACTTATTTTTAGCACCATTTCAAAATGTAAGTCTTTTATATCAATCCATATTATAAATTGTACGTCTTACACAGTGCTGCATCACTGGTTTGCATTTATAACTTAAAGTCACTGAAGACATAGGATGTAAGCCCATCCATTCACTTTACTATGTTTGAATCTGTTCAGAAATGGAAAATAGATGTTACGCCATTTGAAATATGTGAGCTCATAATGATGTACGAGTGTACATCAAGACAAGATGTTTTCCTCCAAGGTAATTAAAAATCAGCATCTTGCCAAAAATGTGTTATGCACAGATGCGAATGCATCGATATTCTTTGTGCAGTAAAGAGTTCAACTGGTTTACCTGATTCCCAGTTGGTGTATTTATTATTTTGAGAAACAGCATAATTTAGAAATGCTGATTTGGAATTTCAAATATTGCGTTAATTTACTTTCATTGATCGACATGATGTATATATTTTTTTAAGAACTGAACTCCACTAATCCCACAATTTTTTTACACAAACTCACAATACTTGAAAAGTAAAGGTAGTTTAGAATATTGACTTTTTATTTTGTTACTGATGTTTTGTGTCCACCAAAAGGGGCCTCCAGTTCAAACTGGTCCCAAACCCTGAAATTCTTTGGAAGGCAGGCATATTATTGAGAATTAAAAAAGCAATATGTCTCTTCAATACACTATTTGGAAAATAAAGGTGGAAACGAATTAGGGTCACAGTATTTCATACCAGCAAAAAGACAAATGAAAAATCACTCATAGAGTGACACTTGGCAAAACGGAATGGCACTCGGTGGAGCACATACCTCCACCAGGCTGAATAGTTTACAATTTGTATGCCACTGATAGGTCGGATCTGAATTCGGACCTCAACCAAAATTGAATTGGCTTGTTCTTGTCACCTAACCAACCCATCCACCTCGATTTGTCATATCTCGTCCACAACTTTTTGAGATCTCATGCGATACATAGTTTTTGGCCCCATTTCTGTGGTGAAGAATCACTTGAAAAACTCTTGGATCCGGATCTGGATTCGGATATTCACAAAAATCGAATCAACTAATTGCTGTCACACACCCAACATGTCCACCAAGATTAATCCAAATCCGTCCACAACTTTTTGAGATGTCATGCAATATCGTTTTTAGCTCCATCTTTCAATGGTGAAGAATCACTTAAAAATTAAATAATTCTCGTATCTGGATCCAGATAAGGATCTTCACCAAAATTAAGCTTTGCTGTCCTTGGCCGGTCATCTACACATGCAAAAAATTTCAGAACGATTGCTTGAAAACTTTGGCCAAAAATCGTGTGACAGACAAACAGACAGACAGACAGACAGACAGACAAACAGACAGACAAATGCTACAGACCAACATACTTGGCAAAAAAAATTTTTGACAACTAAAATCAATAACAATATCAGTACTTTTTGTCAAGGTCTGAAAATTATTTATTGCATTTAACCATCTAAAATTATTGCATTAAACCTTTTTCTCTTTCGAGTTGTTAACTGTGAAAGAAACAACGTTCGAGTTCCTTTTGCTTTTTAAGGGTGCAAACTTTGAACTAAACTTGTTTTTTACTTCAATAACATGCTTCAGAAGTAAAAGAAAAGAAAAAAGAAGGCATGCTTAACAACACCCAAATTGCATCGCTCAAAAGTTAAGGAACGTAAGTAAGCATATTTAATAACCTGTTACACTCCCTGTGCAAAAAGCCTCATTTCATAATGCAGAATACCCACAGTGCACCTTATAAAGCACATTCTTTGGTGAAACAACCACACTAAAGCTAAGCCACACAAGAAGGAAGATTTCCTCTGAATTCCACAGGGTCTCAGATAACTTACATACAGACAAAGTCGAACAAAGAAAAGGACAATAGAAGAAGGTGATAAGTAGAAACAAGGAAAGAAACAAAGGGAGGAAGTAAATATTAATGTCTTGTTGAAGAATTCTAGAGGAAAGCAAGGTGAACTTCACAATAAAAAAAGAAGACGAGGGCAATTAGGATGGGACTAATGGAGGATTCCTGGGAGTAGGAAATGGCTAAAAGGAAAATACAATCAGTGCAGATGTACAAGTAATTTCAAACGCAACTTTCGACCAAGCTCTCCTTCTAGATAGTCTCTTTCATGCGCAGCGTGTAAGCGACGCAAAGCTGGACCATGATAGGCAGGTGCTGCGGCCAGTTCGAGCTGCTGTGAACCTGGACGTGATGCTTCAGCTTTGGCCTTTATAATCCGCAATGAGGCAGCGCCGTCATGCCATGCTAAACTGAAGCAACCATCCTGATTTCCCGAAGTGATAGCATAGCGGACGTGGCCATCCAGTGCAGTAAGAGCAGGTATGAGGTGCAGTACATGTGAGCCATCATGTAACATGCTCACGTTCAGGTGCATCTCAATGGGCCGCTTTATGTCCAAGCTTGACACGGCCTCCAAAGAATTGTTCATGTATATCTAGAATTGAGAGGCATACAAAGATTTCACATTAAGTTATTTTCACGTGTATTTTATTTGTGTTCACCCACCTCCCCCCTCCCCCCACCAATCCTTGTTCCTCTAACCTTAGCCTTTACATACTGTATATGTATCCCATCCCTCACTTACCTTGTCCCCCTTTGGATTGCTATCCTTCCCTCTCTCAGATATATCATTAAGAAAAAAATAAAATGCTTGCTTTAAACTGGCTCTTTTCCCCACCAAATAAAATTATCCCCCATGTTGCTTGTCTGTATGTATTTATGTGTTTCCTTCCATCATGTGTGGTTATTGTATTCATTTTCATCACTAACATGGTATGTTGTGCTGAACTTTCACATTGGTGATGTGACTCAAGGCTGGATCCACCTGTTCCAGTAACTGTTTGTCCTTGCATATTTTTCAGACTTAGAAATTATTAGTGCTTGCCTGTTTTCCCTGCCGGCTTGATCATGAGGTGAACTTCTCTCGAGATATATATATAGATAGATATAGCATTTCACACTGTCTAGTACCCAGCCTTGCTCTTCAAACTCTCAGCCTATGGTATTCAAGGCCACCTCCTCACATGGCTTCCTCCAATCTGCTTTCTTAACAAATCTCTTGAAGAAGTTTAGTCCCTCAAATGTTTGGGCCTTACCATCAGCCATTAATTCTCTTCGAGAACCACATATCAGAATTGGCATGTAAAGACAGCTACTGACTGGGCATCCACCATCGTGTCAAGTCTTTTCTTGGCAAATCCAAACTTCTCGTAAAGTACAAGGGTTTTAGCTGCAGCAAGATGGAATATTGTTCTCTCTTTAGCGATGGCGCCCCTACCTCACCTATTTCACATGACCAAGGTCTGCGAGATCATTGGAATCTCCCATGACAAAGCTGAATCGTTGGGCCTGTAACTCCCAGATTGGAGAATTTTGACGGCCAGCTTCCTTTGTGGTTTTGCCCTTTTCCAAGCCCCCCCCCCCGTCCCAGGTTCATCAGGGTGCATACATTTTGCCAGTGGCCCACTTCTAGTGAAACTCCTAAACTCCAGGTTCACTGCTCACCAACACTTATTTGTCTCTTTCTCATTTCTCTGAGCTGTGTAACCAACTTCCTCAGTATATTTAATCACATTCTCTCAGGCTGCAAAATGACTGTTCACCTTCTCAGGGCAAGCCCAACACTTCCCTTCCAGTTATTGTGTTTTCTTTCTTCTCCCTTTCACACCTTTAATTTTTTTCTCCCCCATTTTCATTTCATACCCTCATGGTAGGTTTGCTCACAGCTGACAAGGTATCACCACTTGTCCCCTGGGAGCCTTTTGCAGAACATTGGTTCGATTGCAAGTTCTTGGGCAGGCTGCCGAATTGGGGGGGGGTTGCAGATTTTTGAGGTTTCTTTCTGCCTTATGGGTTGCATTTCTGGTTCTGCAGTGTCTGCTAGAGTTTAGTGTTACAGTCATTGGTCTCACAGACTTCCGCCAGAAAACTAGAGGCCCGAAACTGGGTGTAGCACCCTGAGAGACTGCCTCATCATCTGGTGCATAATCTTGTGTCCTTTTATCTGCCATTTTGTGACTGGAGCCACACTAAGCATGGGATTTTAGGAGGTCCTTCTGAGGCCACAAGTTGCACTGTTGTTTCAATCTGGAATTCTCCTTGTTTGTCTGCAAAGTTCCCTGAAGCACCTTGCCCCCCGCCCCCCACTCTTTTCACTTTTTTCTCTCATTATGCACAACAAAAATAATCAAGATTTTACTGGAAGCCAACCATTTGGGGCACCGCTTCTTGCTCCAGTCAATTCACTCTATCCTTTGCCAACATCCGAGGTCTTCCTTCCAACCCCAAACCTACCCACCATCTGCTCCAATCATCTCTGGTTCCTTACTGAGAGGCCACATCTCTGGTTCCTTACTGAGAGGCCACATCTCTGATTCCTTACTGAGACTCAGATTGCTGAAACCATCTGCATTAAACACCTCCAGTACCCTGGCTACACTGTATACCAGGTTCTACTCCAAACCGAGCATAAGCCCCGATGTCCGCTTCAATATGCACCTACATCCACTTCAATGCTATTTGCCTTCTCCATTTTGAGCTTTCCAACCATGATTTTCAAATTCTTTGGCTGAAAGACTCCTTCCTCAATGTCATATGCTGTATTAATCAGCTACCTTTACCCTCTCACAAGTCTGACAATACTATGCAGCTCTTTGACCTCATCCACTATCTACATTGAGCAAATCCAACAATCCTCTCCATCTTCTGAAATCATCGTTCTGGGGATTTCAACATCCAAAACATCTTTTGGCTTTTCCACTCTATGCACACCAACCAGGCTGTGTCTGAATCCGAAGCCTTTGCTATCTTCTACGACCTCTGCAAGCTCACCTCCAAACCCACCCACATTCCTGAATGCTCCTGCAACAGCTCCAACAATCTGGATGTTTTTCTCACTGCTAAACCTCATCTTTACACTAATATCCTTGTTGCACCTATTGGATCTTCTGACCAATGCTTCATTACCATCCCTTCCAGCAGTATCAGTATTCTTAATCTACCGCCTGCATCCTTTTACATTATGACTCTGCCAACTGGGAGGACCGTTCCCAATATTTTGGGGACTACCCAAGGTATGACTCCTATTTCTCTGCTGATCCTTCCACTGGAGCAGACCAAATTACTGAAATCATTCTAATAGGTATGTCTCTGCACATACCCCACTCAACTGAATGTTGAAAAGCCTCATCCTCCAAGTGTGCTTCCCATAATTGTGCTTCTTTTGCTTCCTTAAAAAATGGCCTCTTCAAAGTGTGGAAAGTTTCCCTTTCAGATCATAATTGTAGTGCTTATGTGGCTGCCCACAACAACTGCAAGTACATCATCTTTGTAACCAAAGCCATCTTTATCCAGCAGCCCTCTGACAAGCTCTCCTCTCTCCCCAGTCGTGCCTTCTGGTCTTTAGCCAAGCAAGTCTCCACAAATTTCTGAGTCATCTTTTCCTCCCATCAAAAATCCTGATGGTTCAATTTCCAGCTTTCCTAAGTCCAAAGCCAACAACTTTCCTATTTCTGAGTCATCTTTTCCTACCATCAAAAATCCTGATGGCTTTGAACTTAGGAAAGCTGGAAATTGAACCAACAACTTTCCTCTCATTTTGCAGTAAACTCTACTGTGTATGACTCCAAGATAACTCTTCCTGTTTTTCCTAAATCCAACTCCTTTTTTTCACTCACAAGGTTTGCCAGATCCTGCTCTTAGTCCAGGCATTATATGACAAATAAGGACTGAAGCTCACACAAATTGCAACAGAAAATCAGATAACTGTTCATTATTCATAAATGTGTCCTCTATAACATATAAAAAGTCCTAATGAATCCAAGTGGTGGAATTTTTTTTTAAATAAATTAAAATTATTAAAATTATTTTTAATTTTAATTTAATTTAATTTTATTTTTCCAAAATGTTTCTTAACTGTACTCTGGTACCACTTTTTGCTACCTTATAATGGGATATTTAGCAACGCTCTAACTATGTATGTAATACTAAACACATATTTTCAATAGGAAAGATGACTGGTTTTATTATTGAGATGACCCGTGCCTTCAGATAAGACCTCTAAATGATTTAAATCCATTTATTATGCCTGGCATATATACTTTAATAGTGCATGCACTGATGTTCAACACACTAATAATGTGGAACGATAAAAAGTCATGTGCTTCTGAAGACATTATTTTAAAGTAACAGCACTATTATACTATATAAGGCAAACATAATATTTTAGGTTGGCTGGTTACTCAACCACTGGTTTCATCATCGTCATCGTCATCGTCATCACATTCAGTCTGAAATGAATTTGCACACCCTGATCCTTTGCAGTTGCTGCATGCAACAGAGCACTCAATGTCGTGCTTCTTGCATGTGCACCTGAGGCTGCAACTGCAACTGTTGCAATCTGGTGGTAAGTCAGTTTGGACAGGGATGGCCCCATCACTTTCTTTCCATCCCCAGTCTGGCGGCAGGAGTTCATCCACGGTTCCCTTCCACTGCCCTTCCACTGAGGAGGCAGCCAGCCTACATGTGGAGACTGTGGTATTTTGCTGCTGCAGAGGTAGGTGGTAGGCTCTGTGGGCTGCAATAGAAGTTCTAGTAGCCACCTTCTCACAAAAGTGCTTGTGTCGTAGTGAGTTGAGTCCCTCCCCAGGCTTACCATTGTACAGGCAGACCAAAGCATTCTCTCCTGCTGCCACAACATCTGCTGTGGAAGCTGACAGTGTGTCAAACACTGTAGCTTGCTCACGGAAGTCATCACTGGTTGTGAATTTCTTGAGGGCGGCTCCTTTGCCAATGCCATACAGGCGGGATGTAGTATCACACCCAAGATCGCGTGATGATTGCTTGTCCGATGGAGGCAGTTTTCATGCGGCATTTTTTTTTACCCCAAGCACCCTTTCAGTAGAACCCTGAGGCTTTCTGGAAGAAAGTTGATGGCATCCTCTTCAGACTTCAGCGATTCACAGTCAGGATATACATCATGGTATGTTTCCACTGATTTGATGTCATTTGATAGTTTGCAGCGATTTCAATAATCCTCTTCTTCTCTGTTTCGGGATCAGCTTTTCTCTGAGCATAAACGTCCTGGAGGATCGCTTTGGCTGTGCTTCTGAAGGTAACCACATTTGGCTACTCATTAATCTCGGTGTGGATGATTCTGTCACCAAACTGTTCCTTCAGTTTGAACTTCATTTGCGTGTGGCCATATGCTTGACATTCTGAGCCTTTGAGATTGTTTTCCATCCGGCTGTTCCATCCGGCTGCATCCTTTCCTATGCCTCTTCTCGCAATTTGTGTGAGGTCATGTCATATAATGCCTGTACTATCTCCATTGTCATCAACAAAGCCATTGGTACAAATGACATTCCTGCTGTTGTCATGAAACATTGCATTCCCAAACTTGATCCTATTTTCTCCAAGCTTTTCAAACTCTTCTACTTGTACAGGTATTTAACCAACCTTCTGGAAGCACGCCTATGTTTGCTGTTGTGTCTTGAAGAAGGGCGACATGTCTGATCCCCTTCAATTTACATCCAATCGCATTGTTCTCCAATATCTCAGAAGTCATGAAGTCTCTCATCAATAAACAACTTTTAACCCAACTTAAATATTGCTGTCTCCTAAGTGACCACCAATATGGCCTCCACAAAGCCAGGTCCACCAGAGACCCCTGGCCAATATTGCCAATAAATGGTGTTCAGCTCTTGGGCACTTTGGAGAAAGTTGAGTCGTTGTGCTGGACATCAGAAGAGTCTTTGACAGGATCTTCACAGAAAGGGCTCCGAGTGAAGCTCCAAATGTATGGTATTCAGCCTTAGCTCCTCTCTGGTTTGTCCAGCTCACTCGCTAAGCAATCTATCTCTGCCTGCATTGTTATCTCTTCTCTGACTGCCACCATATTCATTGTAGTGTCCCTCAAGGCTCTGTAAGCTCGCCATTCCTCTTTTTTTCTTTTCCTCAATAACCTCACAGCAACTAACAACCCTGTCCATTGCTTTGGTAATGACACCACCCCTCCATTCCTCAACTAGTCATAAATTCCTGTTCACCTCCTCCAAATCCCTTGGGAGCTGCTTGCCTCTCAACTGTTGCCTTAAAAAATCATGATCTCAATCTCATGATCCCAATGGGGCTCCAACAACCTTGTCTCTTTCAATCAGTTCAAGACTCAAACCCTCCTCATATCTAACAAGATCAACACAGCCACCCCACCTCTTCTCAACTCCAGCCATCCTCTATTAATATACTTGGGGTCACCATCTCCAGCAATCTCTCCTGGCAGCCTGACATCCTCAATAGTCACCAAATCTGCCTCCAAGAAACTTGGTTTTCTCTTCAGAGCTCGCAAATACTTCAACTCTCATCAGCTTCTCACCCTCTACAAATCCCAAATAAGATTGGTGATGGAATACTGCTCCCACGTCTGGAGCGGCACTCCTCCATCAGTCATTGGTATTCTGGATTGCATGCAAGCCAAGGCATCCTGATGAACGATCACACTTTGTCTCACCGTCTCCAAGATTTGGCCCACCGTCGAGCAGTCTCTTTCCTATGCCTCTTCTCACACTACCACAGTCAGAGCTCTGTTGAAGTCTCTGTGCCTTCCACAGTCAGTGCTCTGTTTAATTCATAATTTCTGTCCCTCCTCCTCTTCTCTATATTTATAATACCTGTCTAGCTTCTACTCGTTAGCATTTCTGTGTTATCCTCCCTTCCCTCCATACCAATTGGCATGCCTCTTCCTTCTTCCCCTACACTACCTCTCTTTGGAATCGTCTTCTCAGCAGTGTGTTCCTGACTTGTATGAACTTGTAACAATACAAGTGACGAATCAACTCTCTAGATCTCATTAAATGATTACATTTCCCATTTTCCTTCTTTGCTTTTTCACCCAGGACCCTTTTTGCCGCCCCAGACTTTTTTTTCTTGGTTTTTGGCCTTGAACCTTCCCTTGTGGTGTTAATTAAAAAAACAAACCTGGTTTTACATTCACCATCTTTCAGCCCCCTATTTATTTGAGCTTCTATCCAGCTTGTTCATTCCATATGTCCTCCTCCTCTCCCCCTGCTTTCATTCTCCCCCCTCATCAATCCTTCCTTCAAGTATCCCTCTGTTGTGTCCCTTTACCCCTTTGTTGGAGTGTCATGTATTTCCCTGCTTTCCACTCTGTTATTTGTTATATTTAAAAATATAATTTATTACACAGTTGAAGAAGGATGCTTTTTAGTCCCTGATTAGCACTTTATTGTCATAGATTTATTTTGTTGAAAAAAAATTAGCTCAGAAGTTCTGCTGTTACTGACCAGCAAATCTCAACTTAAACAGAATGGTCAAGTTCAAAGTCAGACTGGATTCCCAGCTTACCTCAATGCACAGACTCATATGCCTGGAGAGCATATTGTACAATGCACAATGCACTTCAGATGGTGAATTCATCTGTAATAATATTTGGATGAATTTTCAATAGACTCAGCAGCATTTTGAGCCACAGACTTTACTTTGAATAGGGAAATTCTGGGGTACATTGCTCTGGAGGAGGCAGCCAACATATAATTCATTGAAATGGGTGCCAAAGGAATGGCCAGTGAAAGCTAACATGAGAAAGGAGAAACTGGGCCGTTCTCACTTAGTTTGCTTGCAGAGTGCTTGCTGTGGAGTTATAGAGAGATTATATTCTGCAGCATTTAAATAATAGTTTCTGCAGATTATGTACCAACAGGGGGAAAAGCTTGGCATGAATTCCAATAGAATCGGTAATCACTTCACCTGGAACCTTACTTTGCAGAATGTGCCAAGGTAAACTTTGGCACTCGCTGCAGATAGAGATATTGTTACGGATATGGAAGCCTCCTGCACACAGACAGTCAGCAGTCCCCGCAGTTCAGTTATTTCGATAAGTATGTATTTATAGTCAGGGTCCCGTCCTTCTGTCTAATGGGTTAATTAAGTGTATGTGCGCTGCGAGTTATTTTATAGTTGGATTTTATATATCAACCACAACAACATTCATCTTCGCTTCTTCCACCATCGCCCTCCCTCATGCGCATGCGTGACGAATGCAACCACTCCCTCTTTAGCCAATCGGTAAGGTGCGGGCGTCTCACCCACCCCGCCCCTCACTCAACCCGGTCACCATTACGCACGTGGTCTGAGGTGAGGAGGTGGGCGGAGCTACAATCGCCTCAGATCGGGACTCCACCCAGAAGGGTGGGAGTTGCCCCTCCTACTGTGGGCCTGTCCAATGAGGGACGGCCAGCGAATCGTGCGACGCAACCGTCCAATCAAGAGGCGAGTGGCCAGGGAAGAAATCTCTCCCACCTCACGAGAGGAACGAAGAACGGTCGGGGTGATGATTCTGTCTG
>CM068963.1:26579838-26604405 GCA_035128595.1 Eptatretus atami | reverse complement strand
ATATATATATATGTATATATATATGTAAATATATATGTAAATGTTTGGTAGTACAAAATTTCAAAATAGCAGAAAAAAGAACAGACGTTGTTGAAGCTTTTCGTCTTGCAGCTCGTCAGGACCCATGGAAGAATAACGGAAGTGCAGACACAAAATGAAATAATTTATTTGTTCAGACCATTGGGGATTGGTTCTTTCGACTGTTACTGACACGTACAAACACATCATGGCCTTGAGGCACCAAGGGAACTCATGACCTCCCATTTTTCTCTGGATTCAGGTCAGAACAGATGCAGTGTTTGCATATACTTTTTTTGTTTGCAAAGAACAGGAGCTCGTGTGTGTATAAATGTGGCTTCAAGAACACGTAAATGTGCTTCAGTACGCACACGTGCCACAATCTGGAACCGTTCGGTGTGATAGTCCTGGGCACATTCGGGATTGCTCAAGAGGTGCTGACCAATGGCAGAATCACTTTGAGCAGGCATTCTTGTTGGGTTAGTACATGTACGGGGTGGTTGTGTATGACCAGTCTCCAAGTTTTTCCGGATTGCCAATGGAATGTGCTTCTTGATCCGATCCTCCAGTCTAAGTGATGTGCGACCTACGTACCTGGCATCACACCGGCACTGAAATTCATAAATAACAATTGTTCAGTTTTATGGTAGGGAGCACATCTTTCTGGACTGAGGGGAGCAATTTGTGGGTGGTAGAACTCACTCTCGTTGCAACAGGGTTGTAATATTGTGAAACTGACCGTTTCACCTGTTGTTCAAACTTTTGAGAGGTTTTACCTCTCCATGGCAGCTTAAGATAAACTAGACACTTTTCTGGTCCAAATATCGTGTCCTCAGACCGATTGGCAGTTTTGCACTGTATTATAATACAGTAGTACCCTGTTTTAGACCCTGTTTAAACGACACGGATGAGTCGCTTAGGGTAGCCATTTTTACGGAGAATGGTTTTCATGCACTCAATTTCAGCAGCAAGTAGACAGGGTGAACAGATCGTCCACGCTCTATTAACAAGGGTATTCATAAGGGCAATCTTGTCGCGTGTTGAGCTAAAATAACTGTAATTAAGACATTACCATGATCGGTAAGATCAGCGAAGAAGGAGTCACATGATGTTTCAAATGTGCTTATCATTCAAAAAACCGAAAATAGTACAAACACAACCTATAAATCGATTTTAAGGTATTTTTTTTTACTGCTCATCTAACGACATAACTCTCAAGGGTGAAAAAAAGAGTTTGTAGAAAAAAGGTTACCATATTAACTGACCACCAAATATATACCTCCAAATACACATCGTATCGTTTATAGAACCAAGTTAATATTGTGATTTGTTTTTGATCATAATTTGATCATAGATGTTTGAATAATTTAATCGTAGATGTCTCAGCTCAAATTAACAATTTTTTGGAGTGTGTACTATTGGTGGAAAAGGGAATTCAGTGAAAATATTCAGTGAGTAGATGTTGTAGTGGATGGAGCCGGTAACCTTGGCAACCATTATTTTTCTCGATTTTTAAATGGTTTCTGGTCACTATCACAGAAATATTCTATCACAGGTGAGACATATTTCATTTCTTGCAATATTATTGAGATCTCTGACCTCTTAACGTAGTCGTATCTAAGGGGCCATTCAAAAATTACAAAGCTAACGTGTGGGGGTTGGGGTTTGGAGTAGGGTTGGGGTGGATGTGCGTCCAAACGTTATTGAATTTTACACTTTCAGGTGGTTCGGGGGTGTTTCTAGAGCCATTACATAATGACCTTTTTCCTTGCATATTAAAACGAGCTATGAAAGGAATTTTTGAATGTTTCTGAGTGAGCTTTCCCAGAACCTTAAATGAGGTTCTCATAGACCTTTTCTCTATTAGCCATGGCTTTGCCGAGAGATCTCACTCTGAGCTGCTCGATGGAACAAAAAAAGTGACGCCACCTCCCTGAGAAGAGGAAGAAGAGGAATAAGACCAGGTTGCAACAGGAAAATAGGTTGTCCATCTCTATATGTATATAAAAGCAAAATGTTTTTTTGATTGTGACCTTACTGCTTTGAGCTCCCAAAGTTAATTCTCGACAAAACTTTCTACGATCAGAATTTTCAACCACAATGCACCTCCATAGGTGTTTTAAACAGTCAGAGGAGGTTATTTGGCCCATTATTGCCGTGTTGCACTCCAGAGTTAATTTCTTTGTGAACAAGAGGTAATTTCTTTACTACAGCTTCACTCCTGTACACCCTGTACATCCTGTGGATCCCATTCAACCCTTTATACCACTTAGACCCTTTAATACCGATTTAGACCCTGTTTAGACCTTTAAGACCCCTTCACACCCATTTAGACCCTTTTGAGATGTATACACCTTCTTCAACACTTTTCAGACCCTTTTGACAATTTCAGACAATTTGGACACTTTGACCCCTTTTGCTCTTTTGCCCTCTTTTGCCTTTTTGAATTTCTTTTTTTTGTATACCTTGCGGTGGCTTGTATGAGAGCTAAATTTAGACCCATTTAAGACCCTGAGACCATTTAAACACTTTAGCCCCCTTTTTGACCTTTTAAGACCCTTAAGCTACTCTAGACACCTCCACATCCCTTAGAAAAATCGAAAATAATTCCCCCCAAAATCGTTTTTGATGACTATTTTCGTGCACCATTCGTGTCGCATAACAAGTTGCAATGATGAACCGAAACTGATATCCCAAAGTGAAACTGATGTTGAAAATTGAAACTGAAACTACTGATCTATGGATCATCGAATGCGAAAGCAGAATGAAATGCTGTGAGAAATAACGAATGGAAATTGCCAAAAGCAAAGCTATGGGGAGTATAGAGAGATGGGGCAGGTTGGGGACTGAAGAAGTGATGTGGAGAGGGATAGGTGCCTGTTGGTGGTCGGTTGACAAGGAAAGAATTTTGGTGATCTTCTGTCAGCAGGTAGGCCAAAAATGTGCCTAAATTTGTTTCCCAGCTGAGCTTTCATAATATCACCCTCACTCCCTCGCAGTACTTCGGAGATACAACAAGCATGGATTGGAAATTTTTGCTGGTGGAATGGAATGAGGTTGCCAAGATTACCAACTACACCTCCTGCGATATCAGCACATTGAATAATTATACGGAATTCCTGTTTCTACCAATACACACTCATTTGAGGTGAGACGTCGACGAACCCTGTCAGTGAAGGGTACCCTGCTAGGATATACTTATATATATATATATATATATATATATATATATATTATATATATATATATATAAATATATATATGTGCCTCCCCATTGTCTCAGGTTGCTCAACTGCATTTTTTCATTTTCACTTATTTATGTTTTCATTTACAGATACTTTCTGAGAGTTCTTTGATTTTTTTCCCGGTGTATCGGCTTCGATGTCCATCGGCACACAAAATTTCAGCTTTCTACATCACCCATAAGATACCAATCTTTAATATCAGTCAGTCAGTGAATGTCAGGAAGTCATTGAGTCAGTCAGTGAGTCAGTCGGTCAGTGCTTCAATAATTAGACGAGCAAATACAACCCGTCGCTTAACTGATGGAAATATTAAGGAGGGGGGAGTAAGAATGAGGGGAGGGAGAGATGAGGGAAAAGAGAGGGAGAAAGGAGGGAGAAGAGGATGGAGGATAAGGTGAGGGGAGGAAGCAGAGGGAGAGAGAAGGAGGGAGCGAGGAGCGGGGGGAGAGAGAGGGGTGGATGAGTGAGGAAGGAGGGGGAGCGAGGAGGGGTGGGGAAGGAAGGGAGCATGAGGGGAATGCAAGGACGGCAGCATGAGGGAAGGGCAAGGGAAGACAGTGTGAGTGAGGACAGGGGAGGGCAAGGGAAGGCATCGTGAGGGGAGGGCAAGGTAAGGAAGTGTGAGGAGAACTTCTGTCCGGACATAAACACTGTCTGGATATGTCCAGAGATAACCACCATCTGGATATGTGTGGAGACCACCATCCAGTATGTGCAGAGATAACCACCATCTGGATACGTGCAGAGATAACCACCATTCGTACACATGCAGAGATAACCACCATCCGTACACATGCAGAGATAACGACCATCCAGATATGTGCAGAGATAACCACCATCCGGATATGTGCAGAGATAATCACCATCTGGATACTTTGGAGACAAACACCGTCCAGATACTTGCAGAGATAACCACCATCCGGGCATTACCACCGTCCAAATACGCCAAGGGATGGCATGAGGGGAGGGCAAGGTAAGGCAGTGTGAGGGGAGGGTCTGTCCATACATAACCACCATCTGGACACATCCAGAGATAACCACCGTCCAGACGACGGGAAGACTAAAGGGGGGTGGGAGGGGGAGAAAAAGAAAGGTGGAGAGAGAGGGATGGAGGAGCGAGGAGGTAGTGGAACCAAGGAGGCGTGGGGAAGCGAGGCAGTCGGGGGGAGCAAGGAGGGGTGGAGGAGTGAGGGGGGTGGGTAGGCAAGGCAAAATGAAAGGAGGGCAATGAAGTGTGAGCATATGGTAGGGGAAGGCAGCATGAGGGGGAGGGCAAGGGAAGTCAGTGTGAGGGAGGGCAAGGGAAGGCAGTGTGAGGGGAGCAAGGGAAGGCAGTGTGAGGGAGGGCAAGGGAAGGCAGTGTGAGGGAGGGCAAGGAAGGTAGCATGAGGTGAGGGCAAGGAAGGCAGCATGAGGAGAGGGCAAGGTAAGGCACTGTGAGTGGAGGGTAAGGTAAGGCAGTGTGAGGGGAGGGTCCATCCATACATAACCATCGTCTGGACATGTCCGGAGATAACCACCATCTGGAAATAACCAGTCTGGATACATGCGGAGATAACTACCATCCGAGCATAACCACTGTCCAGATACATCTAGAGAGAGAAGAGAGAGAGAGAGAGAAGAGAGAGAGAGAGGGGTGGGAGGATGCTGCACGTAAAAGGAGGGGTGGAGCGAGGATGGGACAAAGAGAGAGAGAGAGGGTGGTTTTAGGGGAGTTAGCAGAGAGAATATATTATGTCTTATGAACAACACGCACGCACGCACACACACACACACACACGTCGTGTGACAGGTGGAAAAAATTTTGCTCTGTAATTTAGAAAACAGTTGATTCGGTGAACGGCTCAGAAATCGGGTTTTATTAAATATATTTTACTTTGAAACTCACAAAGAGAAACCATATAACCTTTTTCGCAAAACTGAGTTATATAAAGAAACCAAATGGTTTGGAAACAGTCACGAGGACAAAGGTAACATGATCGCTCGTACGCTGCTGAGGTTAAAAGTTAAAAGCTCCACGACCCACCATCATCATCATCATCATCGTCATCATCATCATCATAAGATACCGGATGCTCTCCATACTGTCTAGGTATGGAATCCAAGAACAACTCCACTCTTGGATTACTAACTTCCTCCAGTGAAATTCCACACCTCTCTCTCTCTTGCTCTCTCTTCTCTCTCTGCTCTCTCTCTCTCTCTCTCTCTCTCTCTCTCTCTCTCTCTCTCCTCTCTCTCTCTCTCTCTCTCAGGACTGTACCGCAAAGCCTCCCAACTATTTTCTCAACCACCCTCTCAAAGACATGCTCTGTCTTGGTCAAGCCACATTTCAAAGTTCGCCTCCAAAGCCAGATGCCGACTTGACATCCTCCTTCGTCCAAAGTCCTTCCTTGGCACACATGAGTTCCTATCCACTCACAAGGTCTTCATCCATAGCTTGATGGAGTACTGCTCTCCCCTCTGGGCTGACACCCCTGCCTCACACCTTGCTCACCTTGATGTGTGGAAACCTAGGCCTTCAAAAGCTCATTGGAATCTCTCACAATGAAGCTGAATGATTGGGCCTATCACTTCACTATTGCCAACAGATCGCTGGTCTCTCTGTCTTCTTCTGCTTTCTTTCTGGTCTGGCACCCCCTGCATTCTCCGTGCTTTGACCCCCCCCCCCCCCGTAGGTATCTACAAGACTTACACGGTCTGCCATCAACCCCCTCTTCGTGAAACTCCCCGAATCCAGAACCAATGCTCACCTCCACTCATTTATTCCTCTTTTTCCCACCTGTGGACCAATTTCCATACTCTCTCCAATCTCATTCTTGACTCCAGGTCTTCAAGACAGCTGTTCACCACCATCTCAAATCATCACCACCATCTCAAATCATCACCCATCCAAAGCCATCATTTTTTTTCTACATCTGTTAAACCAACCCCCACCATCTCAAAATTTTGCTTCTGTATCCATCCTGTCCACCCCTTACGTTCTCGTCTTCCCCTCATCATTACCTGCATCCCTTGTTTGTTTATCTACATCTATTTTCTCCCTCCACCCTGCTGTTGGCGCTTCCCCTTGAGACCCTCTCATGAGCAGGCCCTCGCTGCTCCTATGGTTGGCAACGAGTGCCCCGGTAGCAGCGGGGGAAAGAGAGTGGCACTTATATATGTGGAAGAATTGCGTTGCTCAGCTGGTGGGTCACCCAGATAGCTCAGATGGCAGAGCACTGGTACGGATTGCCAGAGGACTTGGCTTTGACTCCTGGTCTGGGCCCGTAATTTTTCCACATATATTTATAATGTTGTTTCTATCCTGTTCATCTCTAATTATATTACTATGCCCCTTGTGGTGATTAATAGTGGACATGGATGTGTCCCCCCCCATGGGGGAAGACCCTCTTGTGAGCAGGCCCTTGCTGCTCCTATGGTTGGCAGCGAGTGCCCCGGAAGCAGCGGAGGAAAGGGAATGGCACTTCTATGTGTGGAAGAATTGTGTTGCCCAGCTGGTGGATGCCCAGATGGCAGAGCACTGGTACAGTTTGCCAGAGAAACTGGGTTTGACTGCTGGTCTGAACCTGTAATTTTTCCACATATATTTATAATATATACTTGTGTTAAGTTCAGTCAAAATCCAATCACTGGTTCACAAATTAGCACGGACAAATAATTTTAACCTAACATGACCCCTGACCTTTGACCTCTTCACTCCAAAATCTTATCAGTTCATCTTTGCATCTTTATACATGCTTGTATCAAGTTTTACTGCGATCCCTTCAGTCGGTCTTAAGTTATTGAGGTAACGAAAACCTATCGTGGACAGACGGATGGACAACCCGAATATCTCTGGCAACTTCATCAGTGGAGGCATAAAAAGCAACCAAGAAAATCTACACATGGTTTCAAATCCAAACCTCTATAGTTGCACACATTCACAAGTAATATATGCATGAGAATCCCAATGCTACATGTGCCCCTCATCCGCCAGACTGGGCCGGACTGGTTTCTTCGCTTATTGACAAGTTGTCAGTGACAGTGTATACAGAAACGCACACTACTGAGGCTCCCAAACATGTAAAAGATGCAATGACAATAGCAATCATATAAATATCATAAGGCCCAATCACGTCTCTCACCTGCAAATGGAGGGAACAACCAATCAGCTCTCACCTGATCAATTATCACCAGCTACAGAAAGGATTTCTATAATTAACCCTGCTGCTCTTCCAGTCAAAGAAAGTTGCATAAAGCAACCGTGAAATAAATGCTCCAGCACGGTGGAGGGAGACTTTGCAGATGAATGGGCGAGGGGAAGAATAATCACCTTAAAATCACAGAATAAGAAATATCACCTTAAATGGAGGAAAAGGCTTAAAACACTTAAGGTTGCATTAAGTTTCTAATACATGAAATAATGTCTGTGCTGTTTGTTGCACACTCAGTAAATTATTTATACAGTTCCATACATCAATGACTGCATGAGGCTTCATGAAGTTGTTTTGCCATATTTTAACCCCATCATTTCATCACAATAATAAAAAAATAACATTCCAAATAATTGGCTTTATCACATAATATGTAGTTATTATGTTGCAAACAGCACTTAAGTGTGGTCAAAGTATCTGAAGACAATGTGTCCTGGATTCTGTGCAGAGTCAAACGTATCTGTTCTATTTACCTGGCATCAGTGCCCTGCCTTTTGTTGTTGTTGTTGTTGTTTGTTTGTCTGAACGACATTCCATTCTGAAGTATGCTTCTGTACTTTTTCGTATGAATCATCGGATTTTGTTTCATAATATTTATACTTGATATGCACCTTGATGCTGTATTAAGGATTACTAGTCATGTCATAACTGTTTTCACCTCTCCCTACACAAGTAGCAAGTTCAATGAAAATGTGTGGCTGAAGGTTGTGCAATGGTTATTGGTGGATGTTGGTGGTGCCCTTTGGAGATCTCACCACGGCAGGTTCTGCCATCCTCTTGCATGATGTAACCCCTTGGGCAGGCACACTGGTAACTGCCATCTGTATTCTTGCAAATGAAATTACAGGGCTTGGGAGACATGACACACTCGTCCAGATCTGTGAAGGTTAGAAAGTTATTAGGAAAGGCATCTGTCGCATTATAAAGCAGAGCAAATGGACATTTATCTGTGATGATATGATTCATGACAACCGAGTTGTCAGGAATTGTTTTCAAGGATGTAATGCCAGCCTCATCAAGCATACTCACCCACACAGGCCGTGCGTGCAATGTCTGTGGTGTAGCCGGGTGCACAGTTGCAGTAGTAGGACCCTTTGGTGTTTATGCAGGTCCCGTATCGACATAGGTTTGGAATCACGAAGCACTCATCAATATCTGAACAAAGCGAAATGTGGTAAATATATGAATGCTTTTTCAAAATTGGTTGAGTCCATGTCTTGTAGTTTTGAGAAAAAGCTTCTTTTTCACAGCAGTGCAAATGAATAAATTTTGAAAAACGACTGCTCAATGCAGCAATAAGGAACATAGGTTAAGTTTTAAGACATAAAACAAAAACCGAGATGATTTTTAAGAAATGATACAAGTGTGAAAATATTCTCCATCTCTTCTAGCACCAACATGTGCAAAGACAGCACATGAGAAGTAAGACAATGTGGAGCACCCCTTTTCGACAATATATAGCACTCCCTTTGTCAACCTGGACTGAGGAGTTTTGCAGTGCTGGACTATGACATGATCTTGGAGTTAAAGGCCTAACAAGAGAGCCAGCAAGGGATTGTGCAGCCTGGAAAGCAGCCATGAGGTGAAGCACAACTTACACATGCAAGCATGGAAACGGCCTTAAAACGATGATGATGACGACGATGACGGGCTACATGGCAAAAACCAGAGAGGCCGTCGACCTACTTGTGATGTGAAATCAATAGAACTTGTGCTTTAGTCTCATCATGGGAGATATCAATAATGTTGAGAATATTAGATTCACAGAATCCAGGAAAGAAAGATGAAACTTTAACGATTTGCAATGAGAATCTCAAATGAGAATTGTTCCTTTGGATCAAGCAAAGCCATCTCTAACGTTCTTTGATCACCTCAACCAGTGTCTGTATAACAGGAAAAGCAACTTCATCCATCGTTTTTGCTCGTGACCCAAAACATCGCAGCACAATGCGTATCGGCTGAATTTCAAACTGGCCAAATGGCTGAACTGTCTGAAAACTCCTTTCATACAAAACCCATAATATGTTCTGTATTAAAACATGGGATGAATTCCATGAGGACTGAGGTGGAACACCGATGGGAGTTAGTGCTTGGAAATTATCACACGACTATTTAATGTACTAAAGTGACTTCAGCCAGGACACATATCAGCATGCCTATTGAGGGATTTGCTTTCACAGATGTTCTGTGTACAATGCTGTTCTGCAGACCACCTCCCCATGTTCACACATAAATGCTGAAGGCCTTTTTTGGAAGCTAGATGGCCACATAAACATGTATAGTTATACAGGCACAGCTGTTTGGATTTCAGCCATTCTCTGTGAACTTTCTGCCTTTTTTTCTTTCCTGCTGGTTTGACAGTATCACATATTTTCCAAAGGTCAGGCACTATTGCTAACATATTGCATTGTCGGTGTTGGCGCGCCATCTTTTTGTATACATAGTCGAGGCTCATATAAAAGCTAGTGCACTGAATGTATCAGGACGGATGCAAAAGGAACAGTAGAGAGAGGGGGGGAAGCACCAACAGCAGAGGAGAAGGCCAATATTGAGGCAGGCTTGGAGAAACAATGGGTGTGGGGAGGCATGGGGGGGCAGGAGAGGAGGCATCGGGTGGACAACATGGATACAGAAGCAAACCTTCAGGAAGGAAAAACTTGAAATTTGGAAAGAGGTGGACTTGGGGAGGATTAATGTGGGTAGAAAAGATCATGGTTTTGGATGGGGGATATTCTGAGATGGTGGTGAACAGCTGCTTTGAAAACCAGGAGGTAAGAATGAGAATAAAGAAAGATATGGAAGTTGGTTCCACAGGTAGCAAAAAGGAACAAAAGAGTGCAGGTGAGCAGTGATTTTGTGAGTTTCACCACCAAATGGGGGGTTGCTTATCTACCGAGTGCAGCCTGCAGAAACTTGGGAGGGACAAAGCACGGAAAGAGCAGATGGTGCAAGACGAGAAAGGAGGTGGTAGAAGACAGAGAAAGCACTGACTTGTCTGTGATGGTGAAGTAATAAGGCCATATATTGAGAGCTTCAGTGCAGGAAATTCCAATAATCTTGAAAGCCTTTGTTTCCATGGAGTCAATCTGATCAATATGTGAGGCAGGGGAGCCAGCCCAGAGGGGAGAACAGTACTCCATCAAGCTACGGTTGAAGGCCATTTCAGTAGATAAAAGTTCAGGTGAGCCAACAAATGACTTTGTATGATGAGGATGCCCAGACGGTGACCGGCTTTGGAGGTCAAGTTTGAAATGTGGCTTGCCCAAGAAAGATCATGGCTGATAGTGAGACCTAAGAGTTTTAATGATTGAACTTCCTCAAGAGGATTGCTAAGAAAGTAGATGGGGAATGGGTAGTGGGGTGTTGGGGGTGGGGAGGGTTGCCAGACGGCCCTTTCAATTGTAATGTATTGTTCCATTTACCATGAGGCCCAAGGACGGCCATATGATCAGGTGCTCAACGTTTGAAGGGAGATGCAAAACAATTCACAAAGAAAATAACAACCCAATGGTAAGTTCAAATAAAAGATAAACAGAGTCCATTTGTGCAATATTTAACACAAAGTGATGCTTAATCGTGCTTCCATAATGTCAGATCTCCTCTGTAGCAGTGCAAATGTAAGATTATGTGGCATGGTATTAAGTTTTATTCAACACCATTTGTTATTACTTGAAAAATGGAAGATTTTTCAAGTATATTGGTCAGTTGATTTTTACATGGCGAAAAATTATTTTTACATTTGTCTGTCTGTAGCGTTTGTCTGCCTGTCTCTCTGTCTGTTTGTTTGTCACACGATTTTTGGCAACAGTTTTCAAGCAATCATTCTGAAATTTTTTGTGTGTGCCCTTGACAGGCCAAGGACAGCAATGCTTAATTTTGGTGAAGATCCGAATCCGGGTTTGAGAATTTTTTTAGTGATTCTTCACCATTGAGAGATAGGGCCAAAATGATATTGTTGCGGGCCGGGGGTCGGTGGCGAGAACGACCACTAGGTGGGGAAAGGTGGTAATAAAATAATATTAAAAAAAAGAAAAAAGAGAGTTAGGGAAGTGTGGTGAAGTGATGCTGACCAATGTTAAAAGTAGTGAATCCAGGTCCATGTGGGCACAGCTTGCGATAACGTGGTATTCCTGGCAGTGGACACAAGTCACACTGTGGGCCCCAACCTCTCCCGCCATCACAGCAACACTCGGACTTGGTGACATTATGCTGATTGCTTGATGCCATTTGACAGAGGTTCTGTATCACCTCCACAAAGCAGAATCCTGCACGACCATCTGTGTAAAAGCAAACCACCATGTTATTGTTGTGCATGTATGACGCATGCTAAATATTGAGACAAGTTCCCACATTCTTCTAATTAAGCACGTTTACTCCTCAACATTGCCATCTATAGCCATCTTTTTATATCTAAAAAGAGCTCAGCCTCAGCATGCATCCGTCATTCCTTCCGGCCCTCCGTTGCTCTGTCCCTCCGTCCAGCCGTGTGACTATATGTCTATTATTTACGTACCATTGGAATATACCTTTCGACCCTTTAGACTGCTGAGACCCCTTAGGCCTTTGAAGACCTTCTAAGACCCGGAGGACCCTTGAGACGCAAAAGACCCAGAAGACTCTGAAGATCCAAAATACCCCAAAGACCCTGAAGATGCAAAAGTCACCGAAAACTCAAAAATACCCTGAAGACCAGACAGACCCAAAAGACGCCGAAGACCCAAAAGTCACCTAAGACACAAAAAGACCCAAAAGACTAGGAAGACCCTGAAGGCCCAAAAGTCCCAAAACACCCCAATGACCTTGAAGACCCTGAAGACTCTGAAGACACCCAGGACTCAAAAGACCCCGAAGATCCTTCAGACCCCTTAAACCTTAGCACCATTTAGACCCCTATTACCATTCAGACAGATTAGAAAGCTTAGACCCTTGACCATTTAGACCACTTGGACCTTCTTATATCACAAATTAAATTTCAAATAAACATAATATCACCAATACTCCAAACAAATTTGGAGAAAATAAATGTTTGTATGATGATTGGTGTTATGCCAACACAGCAAATATATGACATCAATCTCTGCAAAGACGTGTGGAGGTGAGTGTTGTGAGCCGATCCACGCTAGTAATCTTGAAAAAGAACTCCCTGCATTACCCAGCAGGCAAATATATGTTGAAAGTTTCAAATCACAAAAATACATTGAAACAACATGAACCGATGTTGAATACAGTATTGTTATTCAACGCTGCGATGTAACTTCAACTGAAACAACCATTGAAACAACAGTGGGTGCCTTCTGGGTTAGTCTGCCATGCCATGTTTTGTCTCACCCATCCAATACAGGTTCCATACACTTTGTCTTGCCACACTCATCCAGCCCTTGTCCCAGGTATCCTGTCCTCATCTAACTCGTACTATTCTGAATTCATTCAAACTGTCCTCTTACTTGTGTTGTCTCACACAGTCAGATTGTCTTTTATCCGACTAATCATGCCTTGGTACCAGCCACACTCACTTTTTGACTTTGTCCTCGTAACTCTTACCTGGCAATACTCAACCAGCTTTCCTTTGACTCAGTTATTATTTGAGATTTTAAGTTCAGGTTGATTAAAGACTTCGGTAAACCATCCTGTTTACTTTATGAATGCAAACTCAGTGCTGCCTCATCCTGAAACACAGTGAGTGTGTGTGTGTGTGTGTGTGTGTGTGTGTGTGTATGTGTGTGTGTGTGTGTGTGTGTGTGTCGATTGGTTGTTATTTCCATATGCGGTTTTCAGAAGGTGGAACGGAGCCCTCCCAGGTCTCAAAGTATCCACCTCTGTGTGTGCCTGCACATATGTCTGTGTGTGTGTGTGTGCCTGCACATATGTCTGTGTGTGTGTGTATGTGTGTGTGTGTGTGTGTGTGTGTGTGTGTGTGTGTGTGTTGTGCGATTGGTTGTTATTTCCATATGCGGTTTTCAGAAGGTGGAACGGAGCCCTCCCAGGTCTCAAAGTATCCACCTCTGTGTGTGCCTGCACATATGTCTGTGTGTATGTGTGTGTGTGTGTGGTGTGTGTGTGTGTGTGTGTGTGTGCCTGCACATATGTCTGTTGTGTGTGTGTGTGTGCGTGTGCGTGCGCACACGCAATTTGCTGTCAGCTGCTTTCGCCACAAGTGGTGGGTTTCAGGAGGTGAACAGAAACCTACCAGCTCTCAAAGTATATACCTCCGAGCCGGGTGTGTGTGTATGTTTGTGCGTGTGTGGTATATACAGGATGGAAACCAGATGTAACCACTATATGGTCCATTACATTTGCCTGCAAATAATTCATCACCTCATTTCCCAGTGAAGAAAGCAAGGCATGCAATACAAGCCAGGAATATATATGCAGTGCAATAGAAATTCCGTTTATCAAACAGTCAAATGCCTGTTTGCTAGTTTTCAAACACAATCAAAAGTTCAAATGCAGTGATGTATTTTTTTTATCTTTACATGTATCCCTACCATATGTTATTGATGTGTATGTAGTTTATAGATTTGTATGTTATGTTGATGTGTAGGTGTTATATGTTACATTTATGTTATTAGTCTGTCACAGGAGATGGGTTTTGCAATCGCTTCTAAGTGTGTGGTTGGTCGTTATCTCAAAATGTGGGTTTCAGAAGATGGAACGGAGTCCTCCCAGGTCGCGAAGTATCCACCTCCGTTTTGGTAAGGATGGTCACGATTCAAGAACCAAGCTGCGTAGTTTTCTTGTTCTCAAAGTTTCATTCTGAAGGCTCTTTTCAGGATCGTCAACAAGTAATATTCCCAAGGGTGGTTTTTAAGATCTCTGTAAGGTTCTTATTTTTCATTCCCATTGCTACAATTATCACTGGTACAATTTCAGCACTCTTCAGCTTCCAAAATATTTTGACTGTTTTTGAGATCTTGGTATTCAGTTATTTTCTTGATTTCTGCATTGTTTAGGCCAAAATATTTGGGTACTGACACTTCAACTGGCAATGTCATCTTTTCTTTTTGTACCAAAGTACTATATTTGGTCGCAATGCTTTGTTTTCAATGTTCACACATGATGAGATCATCAGATCGTACGTGAGCATTACTTCCTTGTTTTCAATTATTGCTTTTGGTTCACGTTTCCATGAGTTTTTTGAAACTGGGATATTGAAATTTTTCCTGATGTGCCAGTGGATTACTCTAAATACTCTATTGTGACTTTGTGTGTACAGCTGTTCTGACATGAGGTTTTACATCCTGATAGGAGGTGACTTGTGCTCTCTCTTTCTCCCTTGCAGGACCTACACCTGTCCAATTGACTCAGCCCCACCATTTTATTAAGGCCGCTGGTATAATGTCCTTGGTCTTGGGCATTTATTATGATTTGTTGTCTATCCCAGTTAAGCTGATGCCTTAGCCACCCATTGAGCCTTCTTTGTCTATGCCCAGTCTATCCAACTCTTTTTTTAAAAATACCTTCCTGCTCTTTTATCCTTGTCCCAGTTGTCATTGTACTAGTACATCTGTTGATATTTTATTTTATATTTTTATTTTCTTTTTTTTTTTGCAATCATTGAGGCTGTATTTGTTGCTGTTTCAGTTTCATGTGTGACATCTTCAATTTGCACCTGTCTTTGGAAATGTTTTGCTCGGTTTGTTAGGGATACCTTTTCTGGCTTGCTGTCTTCATGTTTGTATACAAATTGTACACGGTAGTCTGTCAAGCTTTTCATATACTCAGCAAATCCTACCATTGCCATTCTGAACATTCGGTTGAGCTCCACGCCACTGACTCATCTCGGCAGGTAAGTTCTCAGGATGCATTTATTTTTATAGAACATTTTTGCTCGTTGGTTTATTGATTTGACCCTTGGTTCTTGGGGAGAGGTATGTTTTCAGGATCAGCCTCATTCTACATAGGGATTCTTTGGCAGTTGTTTTGCGCATTTGTTTGTGACATATTTGGTGGCCCTCTTCTAATCCGAGGTACTTGTATAATGCATCATTTTATAGTTCCTATATTGTTGTACCTCGGTCGATTTTTGTGCCATCCATTTTTAGCTCACGTGGACTTTAGTCCAGTGAGCTTATGTGATCAAGCAGTGTCTGTAGATGAGTGAGTCATGCAGTCAGTCAGTGAGTCTGTAAACACTTCAGTCATTATCGCTTGAACAAAACTCACAATTTTGATGAAACTTGGCCACAAGCTTCAAGTCTGATGCCTAACAAAGATATATTGACCGCACCAAAATCCGCACTCATTAAGGGGATCTACCGGGGGGGGGGGGGGGTGGAGTGGTTGGAACCATCAAAATAGGTATTTGCTCTCTTCTCCAAAACTACATATCCAATTTCGATGAAACGCGACCACAATATTCATCACCCATGACGTACCAAAGTGTATTGACCGCATCTAAATCTGCGCTCATTTAAGGGGTCTATGGGGAGAGGGGGAGGTCAAACCCCAAAGTAGATATTTGCTCTCTTCTCCAAAACTACACACACAATTTCAATGAAACATGACCAGAACCTTCATCACCAGTGATGTACCAAAGTTTGTTCACGACATTAAAAAAGTCAGGGTCTGAGGGGGTTTTTAGCTGTTTCTGATCCAGGTGAGCTTCAGGATGGTCCTATCTTTTTGTTGGTCTGCCTCATACAAATGTGCACTTTGAACATTTACCTTGGCTAAATTCCATTTCAGCGTCGTCGGAGTACCGCTTCACTAATTATGGTTCCCGGAAGGAGGCATTAAGTGTTTATTCTTGGTGTCTGTGGTGTCACACTTTTTGAAGAACAAGCCCAAAATTTTTCATTTGGCTTGGCCAGGATTCAAACCCAGGATCTCTCACATCCTAATCATGCCCTTAGACCACCAAGCCATATCAGACATTGTAAATTTTTCTTTGAACATAAATGTTCACTTTTCTATCACGTACATTTGATGTGGCAGATCTATTACAATGACCTTTACCATTCAATTATGACCTCCAGCAAAGAAAAAAAAAAAAGAGTTAAATTTCACTTAAGGATGCTGTTTCATTGGAAAATAATGTTTGTTTTCATTCTGAGGCAGAATTGCATGTGCTATCAATTGGCTAATAAGATGAGTTGACTACACCGGGAACAATCCGTGATCTTTTTTCGTTGTTCTGACAATTTTTTGTCATTCAGTGCGAAGTTTTACATCATCCACATACAGCAGATATGTCACCTTTCCTGTCTCTTTGGATGTTATTTTATTGGATATTGAGGTGTATCCATGTCCTTGCTCATGAATGAGGTTGCTCAGTGTGTCCAGGACCAGGCAAACACAGGAGGGGTGAAAGGCCGTCACCCTGGAAGATCCCACGTCATATGTTCATCCCTGGTATTTTGAAATTTCCTTCCGAGTGCTGCAGTATACTGAATGTGGTATTCCAGAGCTCCATTGCTTTCTAAATTTGTTTGGTTAATTGTGGGTTGGTCTTGTATACCTGCATGCATTCTATCATCCATGAATGTGGGACACTATCATCATGAATGTGTGAACCTTAAATAACTTTGTACATTTCACATTATAATTTCATAAAGATTTTGTTAACCATGTTTGCAAGGTCAAACCAATGTAAACCGTGGCTACTCACCAATGCATTCCTTTTCATCGGCACTTTCTGTGAAGCCATTGGGGCACTCACATTTGTAGCTCCCCTCTAAGTTAATGCACCGCCCATTTTCACAGATGCCGTGCTTTGTACGGCACTCGTTTTCATCTGCGAGCATGAAGAGTTACACTTTGACCATTCACACAAAAACGTTGCACTTGATATATCGCACGAATGGTCTATGAATTGCACCCTCTGAAATCTTCCTTAACCTGCAAATTGTGATGCCTCCGATTCCCTGGTTACTGCAGAAACTAGCTCAGGGTGGTGATGTGATGTGCGGTGCCATGGAATTAAAGGATCATAAGAGTAAAGCCTCACCCACACAGCCTGCTCCATCTGGACGTATCACAAAACCAGGCCCACATATGCACATGAAAGTTCCAATGAGGTTCTTGCACACCATACCTCGAGATGCACAGGTATCTAGTCCTTCTTCACATTCATCCAGGTCTAGAAATAATAACACAAAACGAATTATGTTTGTGTGGTGATAAATTAATTAGCATAGCCAAAATGTATGATATAAATTTCTACTGTTCATGGAGAGTGTAGATATATACAAGATGACTAACATTAAGAGTTATCATTGGACAATTTTTATGAATAATAAGGAGAATTACATGCAACAATTGCCAAATCAACCAAAGCGCAATGAGGCAAAAGGCAAGTGGTCAGATGGGACCACTTCTGATCGAGTGAAAAAATGAGGATTTTTGAGGATTTCCACAATAAGGAAAATGAGGAAAATCCACAATAATGAGGATTTTTCATTCTGACCGAGTGAAAAATACCATACAGAAGTTTTATGCTTGGAAGCTTTCTTACTTCCATATATTTACTCAGCCACAAATTGCAAGCAGCTATGCAATTACTCAGATGGGATGTGCAAAATGGGACCATTCCTTACCTTTACACATACGTCCATCTTCACGCAGGATATATCCATTGGGGCATGTGCACTTGTAAGACCCAAGTATATTCACACAGCGGAAAGCGCACAGAAGAGGGTTCTGGTAACATTCATTAATATCTGCAATACACACGTATAACACACACTCACAGATACAGACGAAAAAACTCTTCTGGATTTATTTGCACTGGCTTATATATAGAGTGGGCCATAAAAAAGGTAAATAAAACAAAAAATCGTAACGCGACACCAGTGATAGATATGAAACATTTATTGAATGTGTTATATTTGTACGATCCTCAAGTTTCCATAATTAAACCAAATGCCCTCTCCTCTGTTCTTTATATTTTCTTAAATGGAGCAACATGTTCCGCATCACTTTCTGAACAATGTTTTGCGTAACTCCGAAGATAATCTGAACAATTGCATCTTTGAAATCAGCAATTGTGGTTGGTTTCAACTGAAGCACTCACCAATTGATGAATCTCCATTAAACAATAATCCAGTGGTGACTAGTCAGGGGGTCTGGAGGGCCACAGGAATTCAGTTCTGTGACTGATGAGGTGATTAGGAATTCCCCCCCCCCCCCCCCCCCCCCCCCCCTCAGCCAAGTGAGACATTAATTTGAGGTGTAGGATGTGGCTTCATCTTGTTGAAACCAAATATTTTCATTATTTCTTGCCCTGTCCCATCGGTAAGTCTTCAGCATGAAGATAACAATCTGATGTCACAGTTACTACTATTTCAGTGTTTGGATCCATAAAAGCATAGGGACTTCAAAAACATTTGTGATAAACTCGATCCATACCAGATGTTTATTCTCAAACAGTAAAGTAATGCTTTTTCATGTTACTGCGATTTTTCCAATCCCCAGAATCTGCAATTCTGTTTATTCATCAACCCGTTGATGTAACGATGACTCTCGTCAGAGAAAATGGAGTCATCAATACTGAGGTCTTCATTTTACAGTGCTTCAGAAAAGTGGTAACAATATTCACACCGTCCTCTGTTATCACTTCAATGAAGTGCTTGGAAAAGCTGAATTTAGTAAATAAACTTTTGGGATGACAGAATTTTAAAATACTATGATATAAAGACGTACCGAAGCTTTTCGTGCTGTCCTCTTCTGGGCAAATCACAGCACAATAATGAGGAAACATAATTCAAGGCATGTATCGGCGTATCACAATGTCAAGTACATCGATTGGTTATTCGGCAATGACGTCAGCAAACGATGATAATGTCATAGGCCATTGATTCAATATCAGTCGCCTGCATCAAGGAAACTGATTGGATGGATTGGAGGGGGTGGGGTGAGGGGGGAGGGGAAGAGGATGCAATGTAGACCTCATCACTGATGCCTGACCTTCTGCTTCAACACCTCAGAGAGGGGTCAAGGCTCTACCCAGAGTATTTCCATGCCAAAAAAAATATATAGAGAATGCACAAATTCCTTTTGTCGACGTAGGTCAGAATCAGTCAAAAATATGAAAGCCACTTCCAACATACGTAAACGTGCCATACTCTGATCTCTGCTCACTATCTTGAAAAAGTCTGTCTCGTACTGTTCAGCACACACTGTATTATCTAACTAGTGTTGACCAATAGCAGAAGTGCATGATGTGGTAGAAGGTCTTTGCCTATTGCTATAAGTATGCACCGGCTGTGTCCTTGTTCCGCAGTTATTCCTGCAAATCACCAGGGGGACATGTTGTTTGATGAGCTTGGCCAATCTTTTGGTTGTATGGGTCACATACCGAGCTTCACATCGGCACTTAAACTCATAAATAACATGACTAATTTGTGAGGTTGGCAGAACATCCTTGTTGACAGACACCATCAAGCGACGGACGGTAAACAACACCCTTGGTTCCACAGCCACATACATCTTGGACACCATATGTCTGACTTGTTCCTCAAATATTCGTGACTGTTTTCTTTTAAATGGTATCCTGATGTATACCGGACACATCTCAGGACTAATCCTGGGGTTCTTTGTCATGTTCAAAAATTTGTTGACACATCTCCTGATGATATCGTCAGGATAACCATTTTCACCGAGTATATGATTAATATTATTCACTTCAGCATGTAGATTCAAGGGTGAGCATATTTTCATAGCCCGACACACAAGAATGTTGATAAGGGCAATCTTGTACCTCGTGGAACTGTGCGAGTCCCAACAAGTGTATTGCCTAGTGAATGTAGGCTTCTGGTTGATGGATGTTGTGAAACATTGAGCAGATCTTTCAACCAGGACATCCAGGAATGGTAAATAGTGTCTAAACATTCCAGCTCCGAGGTGAACTTCAGAACTGGATGGAGAGTGTTGAGCCGCATCAAAAACAAGTCACACTTCACATGAGGGACTCAAACAGAGCAAATATATCATCCACATACCGATAATATAGGATGGAAGAGTCCGTTATTTGCTGACTCGAGAGTTTCTCCATCTCGTGAAAGCCCACAAAGATGTTCACAAGAACTGGGCCCAAAGAAGAACCCATAGCCACGCCATCAGTTTGGACAAACATCATGTCATTGAAACTAAACTCAACCGACCTTGTTGCTGTGTTTATTAATTCCACAAAGCCTAGTTCGGAGATCTGTGGGTGCTCCAGATTGCTAAGATATAGCAGCTTTGCGCATATTTATATAGCCTCAGTGAATGGGACATTCGTGAACAAGCTTGTAATGTCAAAAGAGCACATCATGTTCTCCGAACTTGTCCGTATGGCTGCACGAATTGAATCGGCAAACGTGAAGGAATCCTTAACCACAGAATGGGAGACATAGTGGGACAGACTGCAAAGGACAATGAGTGAGTTACATCACATCCCCACCAGTGCTCAGGAGATATCCACACATCTGCCCAAAGATCTTTTGTCTTGTACCCATGTTTTGGACACGACGAAACTTTCAGGGCTTCTCTGCAACCTCCCTACTTAGGCCCCTTCCGAGTCATTACCAGGAAGGACAAATACTTCATTCTTGATTTTAATGGCAAGTCTGAAGTGGTCAGTTTAGAAAGACTCAAGGCCGCCTACATGGATAAAGAGTCTGATACTTTGCAGAACAAATTCCAGCTACATCGACTCCAACTGTTCCAGTGAGCCCACACACAAAAGCACTGAGTTCACCCCCATCAACATCTGCATCAATCGCTTTGCCATCGACAACTGCAACAAATGTGAGGAAAACTTATTCCGGCAGACATGTCCATTGGTCTCAGAGATTTGTGCATGCATTTGATTTGGGATGATGTCGAGATCATTATCGATCATCTCTCTTTGGTCATTGATCTAGTGGTAGCTAGTGTTGTGACTCATTCATTTTTTTTGACATTTTGCTAATATTTGTAAGAAAGCAAACATGTGAACACTCATGGCCAATCGGTGGGGCCCTTCCAGGGAGCCAATGGATGCGGTGGATCCTGCGGGGTCCTCTTTGAAAGGAATCTCGTCATCCTGACAAATTGCAGCTCACGCACCGATTCTTACAAGCCGGTTCTCATTCCTATTCATGAGTCACTCAACATGTCAATATTTGGTGGTGAACTTTGCACAACAGTGCCAAGACTATTGAGCAAGGTGGATTTCATTTGTATGACTGAATGGCCACGGTGACAATGAATGAGTTTTCTACTCTGTTTGCCATCTTCGACACCATGAAAGCGGTGGTGGCTCGATACCAATAGATTCTTCTTCTTCTTCTTCTTCACCAGCCACAGGAGAAACTATGAAAAAGTAATTATCAACAGGACTTCATTTATAACACGCCATTTCCTTTTAAATGAGAGCATTCTTCTGTTATGATTTGAGGATCCTCCTCACCTTGTTTAAACACCACCATCATCATAACCAGCACACTGAAAGGAATCATTACCATATACATTATACGAGTATATACCAGCAAATACTACCCGCCGCTTCGCTGATGGTAATACTAAGGGGAGGGGGGGGGAGAAAAAGAGGGGGGAAGAGAGAGCATGAAGAGTGAAGAGGTGGAGGAGGGGAAAGGAGAGAGTAGGGAGGGGGAGCGAGGAGGAGTGGGGGAAGGGAGAACAGTGTGAGGTGAGAGAAAGGGAAGGCAGAAGTGCGGTGGAGCGTTAATTACAATTCATACTGTTTCATCAAAATGATTCTGCATTGAACAACAGTGAAGATGGAAACAAAATAATGTCTGAAGTCCATTTTCCACCAGTCATACTATAAACACGGTCCGGAGACAAACTCCCGTCCAGACAAGTCTGGAGACAAACTCCTGTCCAGACATAAATACCGCCCGGACGCTTCCAGAGACAAAAACCATCAGGACGCGTCTGGAAACAAACATCGCCAGGACACGTCTTGGGAGACAAACACCTCCTGGACACGTCCGGAGATAAACACCGCCTGGATGAGTCTGGAGACAAACATTGCCCGGATGTATCCGGAGACAAGCTGGCCAGAGATAAACACCGCTCAGAATGTCCAGAGACAAACACTGTCCAGACATAACCACTGTCTGGATATGTCCAGAGAGAGAAAGACAGCCAGACAGAGAGAGAGAGAGAGAGGAGCGGAGGAGTGGAGACGAGAGAGAGGAAATGTGGGAGGAGGTGCTGCACTATATTGGAATTGGGGAGCAAGGATGGGACAGAGGGGAGAGAGAGAGAGACAGAGAGACAGAGAGGGGGGGGGGAGAGAGAGAGAGAGAGAGAGAGAGAGAGAGAAGAGAGAGAGAGAGAGAGAGAGAGAGAGAGAGAGATAGAGATAGAGATAGAGATAGAGATATTATTATGGGGCAGGGGAGTTAGCAGAAAGAATAAGTTATGCTTTACGAACAACACACACACACACACACACACACACACACACACAACACACCACACACACACACACACACACAGATCGGCACATTTTCAGGAATCGGCAGGTTGGAGTCAGTGTGATTACCAACTGCAGTACTTACTGGATACAACCCAGAAACATTGAGTGGCTTTCACCGACAAAACAACGTTGCATTTACATAGACTTTTCAGGGATATGGTCTCAAACATTATTCTTTATAAACTGCTGCATGTGATGGGTGGAAAAACAAAATTGGCTCAGAATTTAGAAAACACGTTAACACGGCGAACGGCTCGGAAATCGGATGTTATTTCACAACTCACTTGGAATGACGGAGCAGGAACCACTCGCTCAGGGGGACGGAGCATGAACCACTCGATTATGGTGACGGAGCCTGAACCACTCGCTCAGGGTGAGGGAGCATAAACCATTCGTTCAGGGTGACGGAGCACGAACCAATCGCTCAGGGTGACGGAGCTTGAACCACTCAATCAAGCTGATGGAGCACAAACCACTCACTCAGCGTGATGGAGCACAAACCACTCGCTCAGAGTGACAGAGTACAAACCATTCGCTCAGGGTGACGGAGCATGACCCACTTGCTCATAGGGAAGGAGCACGAACCACTTGTTCATGGTGACGGAGCACAAACCGCTCACTGAAGGTGACGGAGTATGAACCACTTGTTCAGGTGATGGAGCACGAACCACTCGCTCATGGTTACGGAGCACGAACCACTTGTTCAGGTGATGGAGCACGAACCACTCGCTCATGGTGATGGAGCACAAACTACTCACTGAGGGTGACGGAGTACGAACCACTCGCTCAGAGTGACAGAGCACAAACTACCTGCTCCGAATGACATGGCACGGCAAAAGCATCCTCAATGAGTGAACGATTCACTCAGAATGACATAGCGCGGTATCGCATACCGCAATCGACAATGGGCACTCGGCAAGTGGCTTAAGCACTCAGGTAAGCACTCCAATTCAATGGTTGATAAGGAACGGTTGGCCAGGCTGTCGTGGCATACCATAAAGGATCCAATTAACTTTATAGCTGGTCTTCACTGCACATGCAGCAGTTAATGAAATAAAATGAATCAATGAAATAAAATGACTTTATCCACAAAAGAGTTGCTGCTTAATGCAGAACCCAACCCAACCCTGGAGACATCGCAAAGTTCAATCGTGCATGAAATAAACATTGCAGAAAATCTGCCATTTTGCCTGCTCGTCTGTGCATGTGTCACGTGGTACATTGGTTCGGGGTTCGTGCAAACATTATAACTTTTTGTGAAAAAATCCGTTTTTTACCAGATTTGCTTTGATACCCTCAAGAGCACCTCGTGAAACCTCCAAAAACAGACACAGATTTGTCAGACATTATGGATAGGCAGTCCCTCTGGAGGACATTGCGCGAGGTCTCGCACTGAATGCATTAAATCATACAGCTCAATGAGGCTGGTTAATTTTGGCACTTTCGTAAATTTTTTGTTTACTCATTATAATTCTCCAAACAGTAGAAAATTATAAGTTTAACGCTTTGGAAATTTCACATTTTCTTGTGTTTGTATGGAGAAGGAGGGAACGTAGCCTTGCTTGCTTGAAGTAAATAGGTATGTCGGCTAAGTTATGACTCGTTATTTCCATCTCTGTTATTTCCGTTATTTCCAAGGCCATCTCCACTCATGGCTCGCAGACTTCCTCTCCTGTCACATTCAACGTGTGGCCCTAAATGG
>CM068963.1:26553695-26563903 GCA_035128595.1 Eptatretus atami | reverse complement strand
AACCCTCCCAAACCCCTCCCTTCTGCCCCATAAATGTAGATGCATCCTTCTTGATCCTTTTGTTCAGTAAGCTGAATATTTTTCATTTGGACTTGCCTACTATACCATCATCTAGGAAACAGAACATATAACCAGGACCAAGGAGGTTTACATGGGATGTTGGGTGGGATCTTGTCATCTTCTCTCACCTTGTTCTACATTTGTAAATCTGTATTAATATTTGTTGTGTACAAGTCAGTGAAAATGTATGCTATAAGACAGCGTTTATTAATCAAAAAAGATGAATAGAGATCATTATCATACCAATTCGGTCACCATCAGGACCATCAACCATGCCCGGACCGTGAGGACACACTAATCGGAAGGCCTCTGAGAGAACAAACAACATCACAGCAGTGTAAGAAAATGAATAATGTCAGATAATGAAAACATCATAATTTTAACTTATTATAACATGCTACCAAGAGTCATGGTAATGGTTTATTGCCATGCAGAAGCCTTAGTGTGAGGTCATTTTATAACTTGTGGAACCTCCGTGTGCCTTAATCATAGCCTGAACGCAATCATCTCTCGTTTGCTGTCAGTTTTTGTAGGTATCTGTGATTTTCTGCCATCATTTGTAAAGTTTGTCCCCTCATTCTTTCAAATTTGGTGTTGTCAAGCCCTCACACCAACCCTGCCGACAGTGTACATGAACAATGTGTCCCTCAACTTGTCACTCCACAAAACCTGTTTCCACATTTCAAGGCCCCAGGATATCCATTTGTTATCACTTGTCATTGACATATCCAATGTCATTAATTGACCATTTTCTCACTGTAGACTTGTTGGCCGACCTGCTTCACAAAATTGTATTTTTTAACCATTTGACTGCCATTGATATTTCCCAATAGAGGTACCCAAAACAGTTCTTCAGCTTTAAAAGTAAATTGCACTCAGGAGGTCCTGATAATTGTCTGGAGCATGATTTGTATCAAAGCAACAAAAGACCAGTTTTTTTTTGTTTTTTTTTTACATCTGCAGTCTTACCTTTTTTTTGCTTTTATCGAGGTTTGCATTTATATATGGAGTCTTACCTTCATCTGGGGTAGGGCACGGTTCACAGGGCTTTCCCCAGGCTTTTCCTGGCATCATGGTGCAGCAGCACATAGATTTAGTGGTATTGAAAGGCTTCGGCTTGGAGCAAACACCATTCTTGAACTCCGAAAAGCAATATCCAATCCTCTGATCTAGAAGTAGCAACCATACAAAGTGAATGAACAAACACCACTCAAATAAAAAAAATAAAATAAACATTTTGCCAATTTCATGGCCTCTGTTTGCTTTCTCTTCATAATTTGTGTTTAGTTGCAATTGTGATGATTCCCAGATTTAATGCTGAGTGCTGGCTTGGTTTTCATTAAATCTTCGATAAACTCCCTGGTGTTGCTGCGAGCTTCATGGAACTAAATATTTTAAGCTAATACCTTTAGGATGATGCTAAGACGTTCACCTCAGCCCTTTGGCTGAGTGCACGCAGATTGACTGTGGGCTTGTACATGGTAAATGTACTTGTCATATTTTAAAATGTGCATGCACAAATTTACTCTTTCTCCAGCTGCTATAAAGTCCCAATTTTTGGGGAAAGCGATGCAAGGCCATGGGTGCAGAAGAAAAAAGAAAAGTTTCTCCAAGCTGATTTTACTGACATGATTCCCAGTTATTCTCTGAATACCCGGCTTTTAGCTCGTTCATAGGCAAGAACAAGCCAGAGTTATAATGGAAATTAAACCAGGCCTAATATGATCCTTTCACACGACTATTTCACAATGTCCATACTAAGTGGTGATTTGTAGAAATTAGAGCAGGAAATCACACACACACACACACACACACACACACATACCCACACACACACACACACAAAGCTGGTTTGCTGGATCATCAATTGAGGTTTTGGCTCATTAAACAAGAGGTGGGTGTTTAATTTGGCTTCTACTTTAATTTAAAAAAAAATCTATAAACTCAGCAAATGTTATTACAGTACGACATAAAACAATCAGTTGCATTTGTGCTGAAGTGCACAAGTTGGAAATGTCTTGCCATTGAGGAGTGGACCAGCCCTTCCCTTCCTTCCAAGCTTGCAAATGTACCCCCTGGCTCACCAATGCACTTCCTTCCATTTCCAGAGAGTGTGTAACCTGGGAGGCACTCGCAATTGAAAGTGCCAGGCACATTGTAGCACCTTCCGTTCAGGCACAAATCTTCTTCTTCACTGCATTCATCAATTTCTGAAAACCCACGTAAAGTTCAACAGCAACGGCTTCAATCACCAAAAGTATAAATTATTTGCGTAAAATATGTGAAATAATCAATAACAATAACGAAATGTTCTGCACAATATTTGTCGTCCGCACTTATTAACAATGGGACAAAAGTTAAGTAAGTGCAACATGAAGATTTTGTATTGCATTTATCAACATACCCTCGCAAGTCTGACCCATTATTCGATAACCAAGTGGACATTTGCACTTGAAGGAACCATCTGTGTTCTGGCAGGTCCCTGGTGAGCACTTTGGTGGCAGCTGATTACATTCATTAATGTCTGAAAAATATTAATAAATATTCACATCGTTCTCATTTCATAACAGGAATTGTACAATCATTAAAGTTAATAACCAAAAAGGAATGAGTAAAAATGTATTCAAAAGGTAACGACCATGTATTCTCACAAAAATGCATAAAACAATCGTAATTACTTTACAAATATGAAACGTGCATTTTTCAAAAGATCTGATGAAATTTGATTATAATTTAATGAAAATCCCACGAACTACAAAGGATGAATCATGGGATTTTTTTTATTTTTTTTTTACAAGTGATATCAATTATTATTTCAGTGCAAAGTGCTGCTGAATGCTGACAATCGCTGTTATTCACAATTGCCAGGAAGAGAAATATGATGACAATTATGCTTTTCAACTATCACATTATTATAATAAAAGTTTCAGCACGTGGATTTGTTATTGCACCATGCCATTGTTGAAATAAGCCCAAAATTGAAAAGGACCACATTAATATTGAGGTCATCACACCATCAATAACGCACCTCTGCAGTTTTTCTCGTCAGCGGTTAGCTGGTAACCTTCTTCGCAAATACATTGGAACCCCCCAACTGTATTGATGCAACTACCAAACCTGCATATGCGTGCTGCAAGTGATGTGCACTCATCCTTATCTGGAGGGGAAAACAATGAATTTCGTTTTAGTGGATTGTTTTCTTTCACATTAACAAACGTTTATTCCATCGTAAAGGTTTGATACACCAATATGATACCAAAATTGAATGGCAATGTAAAGTTAAATTCTCACCGACACAATCGTTGTTATCAGACACCTCAAATCCTGGGTAGCAGAGGCAGTTAAATGAACCTACGATATTCCTGCAAGTTCCATTACCGCAGGGATTGCGTTCACATTCATCGTCATCTGAAAATATTTTAAAACAAAAAAAAAGAGCAATCAGAGATCTGAGACCATCGCCGGGACTTGTTTTGTGTGGTGTGTGTGCGCTGGTGTATTTTGTGGTGGTGTATCGAAGAAGCAACTTTATGTTCATACAACAGACAAACAGACATTTTCACATTGATTATATTGTATGGATTCATGTTCCAATTGTATGGATTTTAAAAACCGACTCACGTTCCAATAGTACGTACTTTATGGATGGACACATGTTATAATAGTGTGTACTTTATAGAAAAACTTGCAAGACGCTGAAAGTTTATAGAACATGATACCCCGTGCAGTGTTAAAGTATATACAGCGGCCCTTGAAGTTCGCGAGGATTACATTCTTGAAAATCCCCTTTAACCGCAAATCCACAAACTTAGGGGGTAATGGGGAAAATAGGGTGAGGGAATTCAACTTTAAAATTTGTCCAAACTGTACCCTTAATTAACATGTTTGTGCATTGTTTTTGTGCTATTTATTTTCATGAATAAAAGAGTTATTAAGAACTTAAAATGAAGTTCGGTTTCTTGAGTTATTATATTATTTCAAATGCAGCCTGCTGCTGCTGGTTGCATCATTGCTGGGATCATAGCTGTGCCGCTGATGCAATGCCCCCTGTTTCCAGTAAAACGGTACTCATTTTGCCATCCTCGGAAGGATGACAGGCCGAGTCAACCCAACTAGTGTTATGTAACGACACAACAAGGACTCAAACTCAAGACCCTTAGATTTTAAGCCAGCCACCTTCACCGTTAACCCAACACCAGGCTCATTTTCCTGTATGAAGAACATAAAACAAAGTATATTTTCTTGAGTTATTAAGATTATGAAATTTACTTTTAATAAGAACAAGCTAATTAGTACCTGTGGGAATTGGTGGAGTTACAACACTTCAGAGGAGACCACATTTCTTGTCAGGTAGGGATTGTTTGTTGAGGTGCGATGTTTTGTTGTTAACTCTGGATTGGTCAGCATAGATCCGCAGACCTGCTAGGTCCCCTTACTCTACTGGCTGCAATGTACAGTTGGCCATCAGCTGCTTTTTTGTTCATATTCTTTTCTCACCTGTGTTGCAAGTGGAGCGACCTGCTTTGTGATGCTTTAAAAGATGGCGTATAATCAGAAATACTGTTTGATAGGGTGATTTATTCCTGTTGTATGAATAAAATGGAATATTGAATATAGCAAGCTTATTCTGAATCTAATCAATATGAGAAATGGGATTGAATGGGCCTCACCATTATGATAAGTGAAGAAGAAGATGAAAGAGGAAGAGAATTTGTGTGAATGTATATTAACCACGTAGCATACCACTGCATGCGTGTATGTGCAGCATGTTATATGCTGCGTATATGTATATGTGTGTAGGCATGTATATGCGAGCTATGGTTCAGACGTACATGCGCATGATGTACTGCCGATTGTGTATTGTTGGACAGACACACGCAGGCACGGCGAGAGCTCCTTTTATATTATAGATGAGGATAAACTTGATCCAATAATGCGATCGCGATGTTGATAATGTGACGATAAACAAGAGTGGATGGAGATGACGATCATCTTACTTTAATTCACCGTCTGTCTGTCTGTCTGTTCCCAGGTACCGCAAAAATAGCTGAACCGATCGCAACCATTTTTTGGGGATGTGTAATCCTGGGACCCCTAGGAGTAAAATAGGCATAAATATAATAACATGATCTCCTTGATGGCTCCCGTAGGGAGCGGGTGCTTCGAGTACACATAATGGCGTAATCTTCTTTAGCCAAAAGACATGTCACACCCTCTAATGCTATATGTAGCATGGTTCATGGAAGAATAATGAAGGCGATTTGTTTTATAGTCTTCAAATGTATAATTCAATTTAAGTAAAGGATTAAAGAGATTTAAAGGCGTACCTATATAAATAAATAAAAATCTGGGTTTTACCACCATTTTCCCAGTGGCTATGACACCACACTATCAGGTCAGGTAAGGTATGGGAGCATGCGCCGGAGCAGCGCTGGAATTCCAGAGGCCTCCGTCTGACCATCCGTCTTCTTCGTGAGTGTGGTGAGCAGGATCAGCATCAAGAAAATGAGTGACATATCCATACAGCCACAGCTGACATTCTTGGACGATGCAGGAAACAAATCTCATTTGAGTCTCTCAGCAACTGCTCAATGGACACAAAGTCCAACCAGTGATAGTCAAGGATTCTCCGAAGAGACCTGGTACCAAAAGAATGAAGTCTACGTCTCAAATTCCTGGTCAGAGTCCAAGTCTCACATCCATAGAACAAGAACATGGAACATGGATAAAGCACCAAGGACCTGAAGACTGGGACTTTTGATCTCCTGCACAGGTACCGACAGCACCACACCCCTTGATCCAGTTAATCCATGACTCCCCAGGCCCGACCCAGATGCCCATTGACCTCTGGCTCCAGCCTCTTTGAGACAGGAATTTCACTGCCATTCATCATCCATCATTGTGACCATACTCTGTGCAGAGCTTGGTGCTGCCTAAGCAGTTTCTGGCTATTGGGCACAATCCAGGAGGGTTGCTCCGACACAGATACCAGCAGCTGGCATCATTTTGCCGACCTCAGAAGGATGACAGGCAGAGTCAAACCTCTCGTATTAATCAAAGCCAAGCAGGAATTGAACTCAGGATCCTTGGATCAAGCCCACCACCCTAACATTAAGGCAACACAGGAATATATATCACTGCCAAGGAAATTGAATCTCTCCGTGACACAACATCCTCACCACAAACAGGTACAGACAAGATAGCAGCATCCAAGATGTCATTGAAAACGTGGATATTAGTTTTGACCCAGAAACCCATAATCCCAGGGCTCTGACTCTCATTCAGCACGCAAGGGCCTCCAAAAGGATATCAGAGTCTCCACAAAGATGACTCATCATCTGCAAAATCAAGGTCAAGATATTGACATTCCCAAACGATGCACCAGCTTATCTCTCGACATCCTCCGCAGAATCCAGTCCATACAAGTGCTGAAAAGTGTGGGGGCCAGTACACACCCCTGGTGAAAAATAAGTCAGAGATGGTACACCACATCTCACAGCACTCTCAGTACAAGAGTAGAGTTCAGACATCAGATGATCAGTTTTGGTGGCACCCCGAAGAAACAAGAATCCTCCAGAGGGCATCCCGATTCTTGAATCAACACTTTGTAGAGATGAACATAGGCTGACCAGCCCCTGCCAAACTCTTCTGCGTTTGGTGAGGACCCAAAAGCAAGGATATGGTCAATCATTGACCTTTGGTGTAAAGCCTGACTGCTCTGACGCTGGTGCTCAAGCAGATGGTGGCAACCCTATCAAAATTATCCGAGTGAAGACCTTGCCCGGCACTGGGAGCAGTGTCACCCTCTGTTTTTGTTGAATCCTGGTGATCACCTTCCCTTTCCAGAGAGGGACAACAAGGCCCTCTTCCAGTAGTGGGATGATGTCTGTGTTCCAGCAGAGCACAGAACTGCATGTAACGACATGAGTACAGCATTTCCACCAGCCTTGAGAGTTCAGCATGGATGCCACAATTCAGGAGCTTTACTTCATTTCAACCGTTCACCACAGTCTGTGTTTCCACAACAAAGTGGACCACAGTTGATTGGAGGTCAGCAATTGGGATACAACACCCTGATATCCAACCCAAGCTGGTGGGTCAGCCTGGACAGCCACTCAAGTAGCTGGCCGTGGTCCTTCACTTCAGACTCCTCTGTCAAGGCCCACCACCTCTGCTCTATCTGTAGTGCACTGAGGGATAGGCTTGGAGGAACACAATGCGCAAATTCTGTAAGCAGGACGCGAATCACTTGACCACAGGTGTGCTCTACCTCCTCACAGATTCCTTGCACATGGCCTCCTTGTCCTCCTTCGGTGCACTACAGTTTTTTGCCTCAACTCCATGAGCAGCTCAGCTTTGCCATTAAGAACTGGCCCTCCAACTCTAATCCCAAGCCCACCACCTAACCATTAAGGCAACACCAGGCATATATATCACTGCCAAGGAAATTGAATCTCTCCGTGACACACATCCTCACCACAAACAGGTACAGACAAGATGCAGCATCCGAGATGTCATTGAAAGCGTGGATCTTAGTTTTAACCCAGGAAACCTAATCCGCAGCAGCTCTGACTCCTCATTCAGCACCGCAAGGGCCTCCAAAAGGATATCCAGGGTCTCCACAAAGATGACTGCATCATCTGCAAAGTCAAGGTCAGAGATCTTGACATTCCCAAACGATGCACCGCAGCTTGAGGTAACATCCGGTGTATCCGGAAACACAGACAATGGTATCCGATGTCCCTTGAGAGCAAAATTCTTCTTCACCCTGCGGTGAGTTCCAAGACATCCACCAGCAACATCAAGGATGGTGGTCCTGAAGGCACTCAACAACTCTTCAGGATTTCAATGACCCAGACCCCCCAAATCTCCACTCAGCCTGTTCGCAAACTCCTCAGCTACCCTCTCATCCTTGAGCTTGCCAACATCCAGCCTCGGCTGGGATGGTATCATTCTCCTGGATTTAACAAGCCTGTGGTCGGTATTGAGGAACTGGGCACTCTGGTCGACCCTGCAGTTCTGGATCATCCTCCAGCTACCATTACTGAGCACATGGTCAATCTCCTTTGCCACACCACCAGCATTGGAATACCAAGTCCAGAAATGAGCCTGTGTCCACGAATTCTTGCAAAGTCAAGGAACTTAGTGCTTTTCTGGCTCATTTCCAGACCCATGGGAACCAACACATGTCTTATAACCATCCCTATCAGTGCCAGTCGATGCATTGGACTACCCCAAGATGAGAAGAGTATCTCGCTTGGGGCATTGATCAACCACAGATTTGAGCATGGCATAGAATTCGTCCTTTACGGTGAGATCACTCTCATCAGTCAGAGCATATACAGAGACCAGGGAAACGACAACCAAGGAGTGTTGAATCCGCAGTCTCATAATACGCTTGTTGATCGGTGTTACCTCAATTATCATTTGAGTCAACTTATTGGACACAGCGACAGCAACTTTTTGGGTGTGGTAACCATCAGAGCAACCAGACCAATAGTAGGTGTAATCAGGCACCATGATCTCGCTACTATCTGGACTCCGAACCTCAGAGAGAGCTGCAATACTGATGTTGAAATGTTTGAGCTCAGATGATAACAGAGATATGTGATCATCGTCTCTTAGAGATAGGACAATCCAGGCAACCACCCGAAAGGGACCACCTCAGGTTAACCCAAGGACTCTGCCATCTGATGGACGACACCTCAGCACCACTCCGCCACACACCACCATAATCTGACCCATGATGTTTACCTCGTGCTGTACTGCTGTTCCTCCTATCATCAAGGAACGGAGGCCCCATAGGCTTTGCCCCAATCCCATCATCTGGTGAGCTGCCCTGCGAAGGGCAGCGGCACAGGAGGTACTCCCATGAAGTGGGTTTTCAGTTTTCTTTGCATTTGTGTGTTTTGTGGAATGAAGTGTTTTATGGTGGCTGCCACCACCCTCCTCAAAAAAAGGTAACCCAACTGCAGGAGGACGTCTGCCGACCCAATTGAGCACTAGATATGGATGGCCGTTGGCTCTCGTGGAGCTCCTCCACCATTTGACAGGTTTTGCATTTAATCCTGCTGGGTGTCCATGTCCATACACCATCCTCACCAGAAAACCTGGTGGGGGAGATGGCTTAATCACCAACAACCTCACCATGAAACTGGTTAGTACAGGTTTACATGGTACCTGTAGTAAATCACAGTTCAAATCTGGCCTGGCCTGACAAAGATATTCCGCACCCTATCTCAGTTCTTTCTGTCCCTTATAACGCCCTTAAAAAACAGTAAGTTTCCTGTTTGGAATGATTTTCCATTTTGTTTGACTGTCAGCAGGCAGACAAAGTAAAAATTTCATCTCACTCCTCTCTGCACATGCAATGATAAGACAGATAGACGGACGGACTTGAATCAATTGCTTAACCCCACTTTTCGCTTCGTGTGCACGGCGTAAAAACACATTCCCAATAGCACGTACTTTTCGACATACTCACATTTGAATAGTGTGTACTTTGTAAATGTACATACTATATGGATGTACACACATTTGAATAGTGTGTACTTTATAAATGTGCTCGACTACTCGCATTGTAATTGTACTTACTTTATAGACGTACTCGGTTGAAAAAAAAAAAAGACGTGTAATACTAGCTACCACCAGGTGTAATTTGTGGCCGACGTCAGCACATTATGTGCAGGACAGACAGAGACAAGCAAACAAACAAATGGACCCAAATGAAACATCCTCTCCTCCGGCGAAGGTAAAAAAAGGGTGACGAGATTTGTGACTATATACTGTAACACAAGGGTGCAAAGCTTCTGGTTCTTACCAATGCACATGGTTTTGTCTGGTGTTGGCTTGTAGCCTTTGGGACAGATGCACAAGTAACCTCCTTCAATGTCTTTGCAGCGTCCAGGGCTGCATATGTTGGGTTTTTCCAGACATTCCTGACGATCTGTGTCATCAATGAAAACAAGTGTTGATTAAATATCTTTAACAACTGCTTCCTTTAAACAACATTTATTGTATGTAGTCCTCTCTGTTTTTACCTTTTGTTGAGGGAGCATCAAAGTATCACATTGGAAGATCAACATTGTGCTAGTAATTAATAAAAAAGATAAAAATAGGACCGCTTGTCCTGAAGCTCACCTGGATCA
>CM068963.1:26515957-26542263 GCA_035128595.1 Eptatretus atami | reverse complement strand
CCAGAGGAGTCAACCGATTTTGATGGAACTTGACTGGTAGGTTCATACTAGGATCTAGTTGTATGATTTTGAGCACCGTTGCTATGGACACCACTGTTGCCTAGCAACGGGACTTTGAAATTTTTGAAAAAATCTGAAAAATATTTTTATATTTTTTTTGGAAAATCAAAAATCGGCTTCCGTGCTTTTATGTGCACTATAATCAACCTCTTTGTCAAAAAATTTCAGCCCAATCCGTCAAAAACTGTATGACTAGTATGCAATTATTGGTGGTCGCTAGACTACCGTTATTCTCAGGTTTTCCGTCTGTCTGTATGTATGTAATGGACAGCTCTGGAGGCCAGAGGAGTCAACCGATTTTGATGAAACTTGACTAGTAGGTTCATACCAGGATCTAGTTGTATGTTTTGAGCACCGTTGCTATGAACGCCACGTTGCCTAAGCACGGGACTTTTGAAATTTTTGAAAAAATCCGAAAAATATATTTATATATTTTTTTCGAAAATCAAAAATCGGCTTCCGTGCTTTTATGCACACTATAATCAACCTCTTTATCAAAAAATTTCAGCCCGATCCGTCAAAAACTGTATGACTAGTACGCAATTACCCATTCCGGCCTACCGGCTGTTTGTCTGTTTGTTTATTTATGTGCAGGATATCTCAAAAAGTTGTGGACGGATCTGGATGAAATTTTGTGGAGAGGTTCGTTGTGTGACAAGGACGAAATTTAGATTTTGGTAAAGATCTGGATCCAGATCCTGCTACTGTAATTTTTTAAGTGATTCTTCACCATTGATAGATGGGGCCAAAAATGATATACAGCACGATATCTCAAAAAGTTATGCACGGATTCGGATGGAAGTTGGTGCACACGTTGGGTGTGTGACAAGGAAGAAGTGTGTGACAAGAATTTTGGTGAAGATCCAGATCCGGATCTGATAATTTTTAAAGTAATTATTCACCATTTAGAGTTGGGGCCAAACTAATATATAGCAAAATATCTCAAAAAATTGCTGACGGATTCAGATGAAACTTGGTAGACAGGTTGGGTATGTGACAAGGAAGAAATGTTTCGATTTTGGTGAAGATCTGAATCTGGATCTGGATACGGTAATTATTTAATTTTAAAAGTGATTCCTCGCCATTGAGAGATGGGGCCAAAAACGCTATAGTACTGTTTAGCATGATATTTCAAAAATGTATTGGGCCCGATATGTTCTCGTGGATCAGGCTTTGCGTGGCGGAGATATGCGCTCTACCAAGTGCCCTTCTAGTTATTATTATTATTATTATTATTATTGTTATTATTATTATTTTTATTATTTCCACAGCAATTCAAAAAAAAATTAACTTAATTTTATGCAGGACTAATGAAAGACTTTCTACAATAAATTTACCAAACAGAATGGGATAGTCTTGAAGAAACATGTTCACAGCACTGGCCATGTTCACACCTACTGTGCAATTGCTGAGCCATAGTGCTACTCACAGGACAAAAGGGCAAACATGCCTCACCCATGCAGTCATGTCCACCATTGATCTGCATGTAGTCAGGAGGACAAACACATATGTAACTTCCAATTGTGTTTCGACATGTCCCTGGACCACAGATCGTTGGGAAGTTGGCACACTCATCAGCATCTAAAACGGAACAGGGGAAAAGTTAATTTTGACAAAAAAAGAAAAGTATTTTATGATTGACAAATGCTTTATTAAAATAGGTGAGATTGTTAAAATCTTAAACTCGTTCACTGACCAAAGAGCATAGTAAGCTTCCAACTGCAGATTTTTTAACATTAAGTTCATACATCCTGTAATATACTGTTTAAATACATATCAACTGGAACCTGAATGCTATTGGGACAGAAGTTGCATAAAGCTTTCTGGAGAGCAATATAAAAAGCCCCCCTTCTGGAGAGCCACCTTCACGATTTTTTTCTTCAAACTCTTCCTTTACTCTGGCTCCTTCCTAATTATTCAAAAAAAAAAACAGTTAAAATGTTTCGACTTCCTTTCTCTGTCGTGCTCTTCTTCCTTTTATTCTTCTTCTTCAAACACCTGAGTTATTTTCAACCTTTCTTTCATCCCGTGTCACAAAATTCCATCTGTTCCAACGCTTCCTTCCTTCATTGTCTCAATTCTACTGGACTCCATCCATCATCCAATGTATTTAAATGAATCTCTGACCTACAATTTTTTTCAATCCCATTTTGCAATGCTTCTTCATCTTCCAATCATTATTTTTTTTTCCAACTTCAGTGCAAATTCATCCCACCTCCTTAAATCTTCCTCCTCCTCACTCCTCATCTGTTATACCCCCTCCTTACTCCTCCCATCTTGCCCCCCATCCTATCTCCTCTCTTTGCCTCCTCTTCGTTGCCCCTGCCTTTAATAACAGCTCTCCTCTATGGTATCCCAAACTATATGGTTTTCAAACATCTGTGGGCTTCATTCCAACCTAACAAATATCTCACCCTCCCATTCAGTACAATCCTCAATATCTCAACCATGCTCTCTCTTTCTCTCATCACACCTTCCCCTCTTCTCACTCCCCACCCCCGCAAATCCGTTCCTCCCCCCACCTGCTCCCAGCTTTACCATACATCTACCCAGTCTCATCTTTCCCCTCTCCCCACCCCTCCCTTCTCCCTCCACCCCCATGAACATGCCTGCTCTCATCAGCTCACTTCCTCTCATCCCTCCATCTCACTTCAGCTGCCTCCTTTCTCTTCAAGGCAATCATTACTCTCATTACCCCCAAGCATCCCCTCACCTCTCTCAAAAGCTACCCCACATCCTTCTCCCTCAATTCCCCCTCACACCCTTCTCCCCCAAATCTCCCCACTCTCCCTCCATTCAAATCCCTCCCTCACCCATCCCTTTCTAATCTCCCCCATCACTCCCCCTTCTCAAAGCTGCCCCACCTCTTCCCAGCCCTCAAATCTCATCACACCTCCCACTCTGCCCACCCCCTCAATTTTTGTTCCTCCCCCCCACCCACTCCCATCTTCACAACACCACTACCCAGTCTCATCCTTCCCTTCTCTGCACCTCTCCCTTCTCTCTCCTCCCCTATGGCCGTGCCTGCTCTCATCATCTTCCCTCTCCCTCAAAGCTTCCCTCTCACCCCTCCCTCTCAATAAGCCACCTCCTCCCTCTTCAAAGCAAACTTCTCTCTCCCCCCCCCAAGCTTCCACTTGACTCTTCTCAAAAGCTCCCCCCTGACCCTTCTCCCTCAATTCTCCACCCTGAACCTTCCCCTCAATTTCCCCCCTCACCTCTCCCCTTAAAATCTCCCCCTCTCTCGCTCTTCATATCACAAAGTTGCCTCCTTCCCCACCTCTCCAATCTCCTACTTCCCTTGCCCCTTGTCATATTTCTCCTCACTGTGACTCATCCCTTCACCACTTAGACCTTTGTCCTCCTCCCCATCCGACCCTCTCCCAGAGCTCTTCTGCAATCTCCTACACACTGCTAACAACTTTCCCTACCGTCACCTCTCCTCCCCCTTCCCTACCCTGTACCCAAAACCTACTCCCCTCCATTTTCCTTCACAATGTGGACCTCAAACACCTGAAGCCATCGCTCTAACCTGACTGAACTCTCCATACAGGTTACCACTGACAAACCAGGCATAAACTGCTGAACAGAAACTTTCCTCCTTCAAGACATCGCTGACTCCTTAGGTTCTCTCCCTGGTTACTCCCTCCTCTGGTATGATAGACCTGAGCCTTGTGCTGGCAGCGGAGTTGCTCGCTTTATCAAAAACTCTATCCCTCACTCTCCATGCACTACCTTACTCCTCCACACCCCAAGGAATACCTCTGGCTCCGGCTTCCCCTCCGCTCCCACCTCTTCTTGAAATCATCCAAACAGCAGAAAACAACGACCAACTTCTATCTACTCATCCAAACTCTCTCTTCTTCACATGCGGTGACTTCAATTGCAATCATGTCAGTTGGCTGGGTGTGGGTAGCTCTCTCACCTGCCATGTCACTTCAGCAAATAATTTCTGCAGCTCATGGGGACTCAATCAATCTGTCAACTTCCCGACCCGGTTCTCAGCCAACGGAACTCCATCTCTTCTGGATTTGATTTTGACCAATTTCCCAGAAAATGGCTGCTGTTCTTCTTCTGCTCCATTCGGGTCATCAGTACAAGCATATGCTTGTTAAAGTGGACATCTTTCTGGCCATTATTAGAGAACCACCTCAGCACCAACGAGTCTGGCATTTCACTCAGGCCGACTGGCTGGGACTTCAAGCAGCCATCAAACTTCTCGACTGGTCTCCCAATTCTACTCTCTCTGACATCATCTCATCCTGGGAATTCTTTCAAAGAAATTTGCTCTCTCTCATGCAAAGATTGATCCCATTTCGTCTTCAGTTGTCCTACCCTTCCTCCCGCCCTTGGTGCACTGAAGCTTATGGCGAGGCAGTTGTCCAAAAACAACTTTCCTTCACCTCGTGAAAGACTAATCCAACTGAAGGCTATGTCATTTCCTTCCACAAAAAGCTTGGAACAAGTGTTTGTCTACTGTCAGGAGAGCCAGGAAACAACATCTTTCCAATCTCAAGTCTGAACTCTCAAACCTGTCTCCCTCCTCCAAATCCTGGTGGCATCTAGTTAATTCTGTTTCTGATGTATGTTCCCCCACCATCCCAAATGGTTTGGGATTTGGTTCCCCCACCATCCCTTACCTCAAATGGTTGCACAGCTGATGCTGCATGTGAAAAGGCTAAATGCCTAAACTCTGTGCTTGCCTCTAAATATTGTGTCCCAAACCCATTGCTTTCTGTATCCACGTTATCCAGTCACACCCAGCTTTCCTGGACTCTGTGTATTTTTCTCCTGACAAGGTGGAGAACTTGCTTTCAAACCTCGACTCAGATTCTGCAACCAGTCCAGATGGCATCAGTGCTGATGTTATAAAAACCTGCTCTGCTGCTCTTGCTCACCCTCTCTCTGGTCTATTCACCCTCTCGCTTACTCAAGGTCATCTGCCATCTGCTTGGAAATCAGTAAACATTACCGCTCTGCATAAGAAAGGTGCAAAAACTGATCCCTGCAACTATAGACCAATCAGCCTGCTCACAATCATCAGCAAGGTCATGGAATCCATCATTGCTTCCGACATAAAATCCTTCCTTTTCACCAATGGCTTGATTTCTGATCATCAATTTGGATTCAGAACAGGTAACTCTACCCTGGACTTGCTGCTTCTGCTCCCCCAACAATGGATGGAGATCCTCAATGCCAGACATGAGGTCAGAGCCATCTCCCTAGACATATTGTGTCCTTTCGGTATGGTCTGGCACCCCGCCCTGCTCACCAAACTCTCTTCCTATTGTATCCAAGGACATCTCCACTCCTGGGTCGCAGACTTTCTCTCCTGTCACAGTCAAGATGTGGCCCTTAATGGAGTTCTCTCATCACCTCTTCCTGTCCAGGCTGGAGTACCTAAAGGCAGTGCTCTAGGCCCTGTACTTATTCTGGTTTTCATCAATGATCTCTCCGACTCTCTGGAAAATCCTCTTTATCTCTTTGCTGATGACTCCACTCTCTGACATATCATCTGTCATCCCTCAAATTGGCAAACAGCAGTCTCTTCACTCGCTGCAGATCTGGATAAAATCACAAGCTGTCCAACACTTGGAACATGTCTTTCAATGCTGACAAATCTCACACTCTCACTATGTCTCTCTGAAAGCACCGTCTGGATCCCCCCCCCTCCCATTTGAAGAAATCCTTTCATTGAAGTTTCTGGGTCTCACTATTTTCCATGATCCCTCCTGGGAAGGCCACATTTCCAAGCTGTCCTCCAAAGCCAGTCGCCGAATGCGCATCCTCCGTTGTGCAAAATCCTTCCTTGTCAGCACACCTGTGCTCCTGACCACATACAAAGCTTACATCCACAGCCTGATGGAGTGTTGCTCTCCCCATTCACTGGTGATCCTGCCTCACACATTTCTCTGCTTCACGCTGTGGAAACCGAGGCATTTAGGATCATTGGACTCTCCCGCGATGAAGCTGAGTCTTTGGGTCTCTCAATCTCTCACCGCAGGCAGGTCAATTAACCGCAGGCAGGCCGGCAGGAGTATAGGTATCTGGTGTGTGCTGGTATATTCTTCTTCTTCTTCTTCTTGCGTATGGCAGCTTAGCTGCCAGGGTAGCTGCCAGGGTAGCTATCACTTCTTGGAAGTGCAACTGTGTCGCTGATGTAGTGCCCCTCTACCAGTACACACTGGTACTCATTTCGCCAACCTCAGAAGGATGACAGGCTGAGCCAACCCCCTGGTGTATTAATACAGCGGCCAACGGGGTTTGAACTCAGGACCCTAGGATCCCAAGCCACCACCCTAACCACTAAGCCAACACCAGGCTCTGCTGGTATATTTAATACATGCATTGAAAATAAAAATGGTGGCAATGGAGACAACAAAAAATGGGGAAGAGCGAAGAAATATTACATAAATGGCTTATGGATACATCAGAACTGTTGTACCTGAAAGTTGATTGGTTGTAGAGTATGCATGAGGAAGATTGCTTATCAAGGACATCGGTATATTACTGTTGTAAATAATTTAAACGGCAATGAAAGTGAATGCTGTAAGAATCAGCCATCTTAATAAACAACATAAACATCAAGTGAGATGAGGATCACATTTTGACTGACCAAGGAGTTTCTGTTTTATAATTACAGTTTAGAGGAGAATATGAATGTTGGTCCCTTTGTATAAACAGAAGTACAGGTGAAAATTGAACTACCTTTCCAATGGGTTGTATTGTATATTGTATTTTGCCACTACTGCGCAAGTGTGCCTATAATAGCTCACCTTCACAATGGCGATTCACTACATTGTAGACGTAACCTATATCACAGACACACCGGTAGCTCCCGAAAGTGTTGTTGCACTTCCCACCCTGGCAAAGGCCTGGCAACTCTTCACACTCATTAATATCTGTGGTCAAGAAGTATAACAACAACATTATATCAAATTGGTACAAAATCTCTTTTTGCTTAGGAGATGCTTTTATTTTTCAACGTACCTTCGAGAATGACACTTATTGGGTTTGGTCTGAAACCTTCACCACCAGGACACAGGATTCTGTAGTCAGCTGAAAAAGACATAATTTTGATTCAGAAACAAACTCAAACCTCAAAATTTTCAATTATTTTTTCTGCATACAAGTCAAGGCTGATAAGAGAGCTTATTGGTTCACGAAAAAATATTTTCACGAAAAAAATAAGTGACCACTATATTCGTTATTGTTGGTGCGTCTTGTCTGTCTGTCTGTCTGTCTGTGTCTGTCTGTCTGTCTGTCTGTATGTCTGTCTGTCTGTCTGTCCGAGCATAGTCTCGTGGGTTTTGATCCGATCCTGACAAAATTTTGGTGGGAGTTTTTCATGATCTAGTTGTGTTTTCCTGAAAATAGGCGTGGTCCGCCCATTATGGGCGGAGCACGCCCAAAAACATGTGTTTTTAGGGGTAGCCGATTTCAATTTGCTCTTCTCCGAGGGTTTGTCGAATCTGAGAGCGTTTCGGTATTTGGTTAGCCCAATGGCACCTGCATAGCCCCACAGAGCTCGATTTTTCATTTTCGTCCCAAGGTCAAGGTCACAAGGTCACGAACTTAGAAAATTGCGAATTTTGACTTAAAATTATCTTCTCGAGGGGTTTGCGAATCTGACAGGGGTTTCGGTATTTGGTTAGCCCAATGGCACCTGCTAGCCCACGGAGCTCGATTTTTCATTTTCATCCAAGGTCAAGGTCACAAGGTCATGAACTTAGAAAATTGCGATTTTGATAAATAACCATCTTCTCCTCGGGGTTTGTCGAATCTGGCAGGGGTTTCAGTTTGGTTAGCCCAATGGCACTGCATAGCCCCACGGAGCTCGATTTTTCATTGTTGTCCAAGGTCAAGGTCACAGGTACAACTTAGAAAAATTCGAATTTTGACATAAAAATCATACGACCGCCAAACTTTTGAGAGCTAGGATGACAATATTTTTTATGCAATCTTGAGGTCATTCCCACCTAAAGTCTTGAAACCATTTTGCTCTATCTCGACAACCTTGCACGTGGCGCCCCTTCAGTTTGTTTTTACGCTGATTTCATCAATATGGATAATCGATGAGTGCGAAATGCCATATAGCCTTTATGACATTATATTGTTCTGGAATGTTCCAGAGGAAGTTTTGCACCAAAGGTCATAATCCTTGACCTTTGACCTTTAAAGGTCACAAGGTCAAATTTCAAGTTGTGGAATCAACCGGGTTTTCGACCTTCTTCGACGAACTACTCCAAAAGCTATAGACGTATCTGTTTCCTTATTTTAATGTCCACAACATTGTTTTGTGACTTAAAGGTTATGCAAAGGTAAATTTTTTAATTTATTGAACGAAACCGATTTTCGCATTTGCAGCTAATAACCTGTTACTCGTACACTCATGTTGATCATTTATAAATGATAACTTAGATCAACATTGCTCACTTGTTCACCTTGTTCTGAAACAATCTACATCGTCAAATACCGCTCGTGAACCATCGTCGTCTTCAGACTTGTTAGATATTTAAAAGTAAAATTATCTCAGTACTATGTGTGCTGACACATATGGTGTTTTGCCACTTCGAGTAGATATTCATTTTCAATGTGACCACTTTTACTCACGCTGTATTATGCATTCCGTTGTTTGTGCAGCTGAATATTATATAATGCAAATAACTTTAATAGTAAGGCCTGAATCTGGCGAAAATTTCCTCGATCTCTTACTTTCTTTCACTCTCTCCCTCTCTCCTTCCCTCTTACAGCATCTTTAGAAAGTGGCTCAGATGAGAATGATTCATCAAAAAAACAAGATCTTTCAAACCTAGAGGGAATTTCAAACCTGTCCCAAACTGTGTGGTGTTCTAACATCTGTGGGCTCCATTCTAATGAAACAGATATCTCACTCTCTCAATTAGTACACTCAACATTTCAAACATGTTCTTTCTTTCCTCTCACAGCTCCCCCTTTTCTCAACCCCTCAAATGTTGTACCTCCCCCTGCCTGCTCCCTTCTTCACCATACTACTGCCAAGTCTATTCTCTCTCTCCCCACCTCTCCCAGTGCCTCCTGCCCTTGGCCATGCCTGCTCTCTTAATCTCCCTCCCTCTCAAAGCAATCTTCACACACTTTCCCCTCCAAGCTTTCCCTCACATTTCTCAAATATACCATCAGAGATGGGGAATCCCCCGCCATTGAATGAAAAAGGTCATACATATTCCAGATAATGAGGGAGGTGAATTGGAAAAAAACACCATTTGGTCATCATCTCGAAAAAGTTCCCCAGGGTGAGGAACATAGTAACCAAAAATAATTGAAATCAGATAAGCAGTTTTCCATTTATTACAAAAAACAATTTTTTTCAAGATGGCCGCCCAGTCGCCATCTTGGATCCGGCCACGCCCAAAATCAATAGGGTTCTTCTTTTCAGGTGGTACATGTTGTGACCAAATTTCAATCGATATGGCGAACAGTTTATGAGTTATCGCACTCACAGCTATAAATGTTGACGCCCGGACGGACGGACGGACTCACCTCACAATCTCTGCGCCTCACTCACCCTTCTTAAAATTGCCCCCTTACAAAGCTGCCTCCTTCCTGCCCCTCTCTTCATTCTCATCCTCCAATCCTCCAAATCCTGGTGGTGTCCAGTTAAGTCTGTTTCTGGTGTATGCTTCCCCTCCATCCCCTCCCTTACCTCAAATGAATGCACAGCTGACACTGCACATGAATAGGCTGAATGCCTATACTAAACTCTGTGTTTGCTTCTAAATCTTGTGTCCCATCTAAACCAACTCTCTTCCTATGGTATCCAAGGCAATCTCCACTCTTGCATCACAGACTTCCCCTCCTGTCGCAGTCACCGTGTGGTCCTTAATGGAATTATCTCATCCCCTCTTCCTGTCCAGGCTGGAGTTCCTCAAGGCAGTGTTCTGGGCCCTGTTCTTTTTCTGGTTTTAATCAATGATCTCTCTGACTCCCTGGAAAATCCTCTTTATCTCTTTGCTGATGACTCCACCCTCTGGCATACCATATGTCATCCCTCAAAACCGGCAAGCAGTAGCCTCTTCACTCTCTGCAGATCTGGATAAAATCACAAACTGATCCAACACTTCACAGGTCCTTTCCAACCCTGACAAATGTCACACTCTCACTATGTCTCTCTGAAAAGCCGTTTGGAAACCCCCCCACCCCCCCCCCCCAATCTACTTTCTCAACAATCCTCTGAAAGAAGTCTTTCATTCAAGCTTCTGGGTCTCACTATCTGCCATGATCTTTTCTGGAAAGCCACATTATCAACCTGGCCTCCAAAGCCAGTTGCCATTTTGGGCATCCTTCGTCATGCAAAGTCCTTCCTTTGCACACCTGAGCTCCTGACGACTTACAAAGCTTTCGTCCACAGCCTGATGGAGCATGCTCTCCCTCTGGGCTGGTGCTCCTGCCTCTCACCTTTCTTGGCTTCAGCTGTGGAAGCTCAGCATTTAAGATCATTGGTATCTCCAGCGATGAAGCTGAGTCTTTAGATCTCTTTGGATCTCTCAATCTCTCACCATAGGCAAGTCGATGGTCTTTCTGGCTTCCACTGTCTTGTCTCTCAGCCTCGCCTGACATTGCATATTAAAAAAAAAACGAATCTTTGGTAATCCTTTGCCGCTTATATCTCTTGGATGGCTGACAGATATGATTTAAGTGGTGGTTAGTGCTTTTCACTTTCACCAGATTCTCCAAGTGATGGGACAATTGCAGCGATGAAAGCGCAGAACTTATTCTTGGATGTAATCCATAATGATATCAGTTAAACCCGAGTATGCGATTCTGAAACACCAGCCCTTTACAGAGATGCTAAGGTTGCTATTTTATTATGAACAATAGAAAATGTTAATTTTTTTTCAGGAAAAATATATCATGTTCAGACAAAATTCTACACAATATTTTGCATCCTCTGATATTGCCTTCTGTTTGGATCACTTATTACTTGTCACTCAGTCAAGATGGAGTCCAGGTCATCATCGGAAACTCTAATTTCTCAAAGCAACTTTCTTATTTGATCGAGTTCCATCACCGCTGGTTGTTTTCTTACTTCCAGTTGTCTTTTCAATTGCAGTGATAATAATAATCAATTGCTGTATTACATCATCTATACTTTCATCCTCCTTTAAACAAGTAATACCAATTTCGATTTTGAAAAAAAAACCTTCACTGGATACTGGATATAAACAATCGTCAACATTACACACCTGTTTCACTTTTATTTCAAATATTATAGAATGGGAGTTTGCCAATCAGCTTCTGGGATACCCACACCAGCATTCACTCTTGAAGAATCACTTTTTCAGTCTGGTTTTAAACGGTGACTGTTGTCCTGAAGGTCACAAATTGTAATTTGCACAAAACGAACCAAGGATCAGCTACAATAGTTCTACGTATGGACTTGTCAGCTGCTGTTGACACCATTGCCAATAATATATTACTTGAGCATCTTCAATCCTGGTTTAGTGTTTCTGGACCTGCTCTGGAATGGTATAAAATTTATCTTTACAGATGGTATGTCTGCTGTAAACATTGCTGACTATTCATCATGTACAATTCATTCATCTTTACTGTTCCCCAGAGATGTGTTCTTGATCCAATGTAATTTTGTCTTTGCACCCACTTGGTACAATCCAATGGAATTTCAATATCAGCTTTCATTGTTATGTTGATGATACCATATCTACTTGTCCATTCAACCTGGTGATGTGTTCTTTAATGCACAACTCTGAATTCTGGTCTATCTGTGAGCCAAAGATGGATGTTCATGAACCTTCGTAACCCTTTGAGGACCGCAAGCATCTTGAGCGTAATTTTCAGATACAAGTCCAATTTTGTTCGTTTCGCTATAATAATCACGAATATGAATTGAAATTCAAGAGTATTCATGATGAAAAATACAAGTTTTACTCATCAACAAATAAGAATAATCATGGAAATGACAAAAGCACTTACATTGCAGTGTTACCTGCAATGTCTGTCAATGTACAAACAAAGCAATCTAAATTTGCAGGGAAAATATCAGAGATACAACACTTTAAAGTTTAGGGAGATATGTTTCCCTTGGTTCTTAAAGGGTTAAAATCAATGCTGATAATTATGACATATTTATTCTTAGCTGTCCATCTCCTTAAAAAAAGATTGACTCAAGCTCAGATTGTGATACTTGGGGATCATCACCTGACTTTTGCCTTTACCTCGATCACCTGACCTGATTACGTGATTCCACAGTTTTAAATTTTAGTGTCATTATGGATCCAACTCTTGCCTATATTCCACATTTTGCTAAAATCTGTGATTCAATTTTCTTCAATCTCGGCATTATTGGTCAAATACCCTCTTATGTATAAATTTGAGGAAAACTGATAAATTGGTTCCTATCTATACTCGTGACCAAATAATATTTTAAACACCTGCAAGAAAATTGAAATCAAACAATGGGAATCACCTCATAGTTGTTTATATGAGGTTGAAGACTTGGTGATCGAGCATTCTTCAAATATATTCAACTGTGGAATGCGATTCCTCTTAAAATTCAGTCTCATAAATCATGATTTACATATCTTTCATAAACTTTCATCCTTTTTACGATTGCTTTGATTAGAAGATCAAGATATGTTACTTGGGAAAGAACAGATCATATAAGTGAGATTGGAAGAGCAATAGATGGCAGTGGGATATTAATTTGCAAGAATAAAGTTATATTGCTCTTTCCAAAGCCTCAATTTTGTTTTCCAGAAGGAAAAATAAAATAAGATACCATTAAGCAGTAAATGCAACTTCCATTAAATTCTCACTAATTTATATGGAGGCAGCTACATCTTGCCAATGTGGGTTTCTGAGTTGCTGCAAAAGAAATATGCATGTCATATGCTTTTCACAGCCAATCAGGGATCTGCAAATAGGGATAGATACAAGGTGGAGAGGAAAATTATCGTGATGGTCCTTCTCGAGGGACAAGATTAAGATGTGAGGTTTACCTGGGTTAAAGATCAAGTTTAGGTGTAAAAACTAGAAAATAGAATTTAACGTGAATGTGTTGATGGATATGCCTCTGCCCCATTCGATGTCAATGCACTGTTACATTTTATCTCAATTAAAGATCATAAGAAAAAGTCACATGAGGGAGAGAGGGAGAGAGGGAGAGAGGGAGAGAGGGAGAGAGGGAGAGAGAGAGAGAACAGAGATAAGTTGAAGAAAGGCAGCATCAGATGCTTCTAACTCAAGCTGTTGTCTAAAAAATGATTTTGACAGGATAGATGACCCAGAGAACCCAAAAATAACAAGTTCATCTATGTATTACAGTTCATACCTGTGCCAACCTTGCTTGAAATCCCTTCAGTAGTTCACAAGTTATTGCGTTAACAAAATGGTTTTCAATGAAAGGGCACATGCCCTTTTACTTTTAATCTTTTAAACCCAAAATGTAATCAGTTCATCTTTGTATTACAGTTCATACTTTTACCAGGTTCAGTTGAAATTGCTTCACTGGTTCACAAGTTACGGTATCTTGGTAACAAAAAAAAAGATAACGAACAGACGGACAGACAGACAAACACTGATAGACAACCTGAAAATGCCTTTGGCTTTCGGCTGTGAAGGCACAATTACAGGGAAATTAACTGAGTTGCATTTATTGCTTTTGGTTGTATCTTTTCATAATAAGGATATGAAATAAAAGATAAATAAAAGACCAGATCGAGTAATTCTCATAATAAATAAATTGTTTTGTTTTTCTTCAATATAGTGATACCTCGCTTATGTGAAGGATGTGTTCCTGGAAAAGCGCGCCAATTGAAAATGAGAAAAAGGCTCATTATACCATTGTTTATATGGGGATGCGTTTCGACACTTGTTTCTTACACATGAGCAGTATAGTCGTAACTTCATTGAGATATCGGTAACAGCACTAACAATAAATTAAAAAGAATATATATTTTATGATGATAATATCAGAAAGTATTTGCAAAAACAATAAATATGGACAAGCATCAATAAAATAATAATTGCCATCACTCCTACTCTGCTCCTACACATCATACACTGTGAGAGATGAGGTGGGAGGATGCTCATCCTGCTGCAAAACAAAGGCAGAGTAAACAATTGATTGGCTCAGTGCATGTGCAATACAGCACAAACAATGGCGGCAGGGGCATTTACTCCACCAGCACTGCGTGTTATGGATCTTCTTCGTTTTTATTTTTTCGTAAAAATTATCTCCAGGACAAAGAGCTCATTCATATAACGAATCAGCATTCTACAGGGTCATGTTAAGCGAGGTATTACTGTACTCGTAAGCTTATATTGTTAATGTTGTAGGTCATGGAATATACCAAACTGAAAATAGGCATACAAAGAAAACATTTCATCACAGCAACACAGAACGTTTCAGTTTTATATGATTACTAGATGACCCGTGAACCCGCTGGGTTCCCGTTGTGACAGCAGTTGATGAAAAAAATCATTTCAAGAAAAAAAAAAAAGATAGCTCCAGCGCTGAGGTTGTTTGCATTGATCAAATTCTCCAGAAGAGTACTTGACTGAATCGGGAATTGATTTTTTAATAATTTTTTTCGTTTCCCGATTTTAACGAAACTTGATACTGCACACCGCAGGTGAATGGTGAATAAGGTTGGCCAAAAATGTTTGCGCTATCGTGTACTGTTTTGGCTGTATTTCGGGAACATACATACATACATATATACATACATACATACATACATACATATATACAAGATGAGAGTTTTAGTATTTTATAGATTGTTCAGTACACTTGAAAATTACTGAATTTGATTGTAAGGCTGAATATCTGCCTAATGCTTGGCAGTGAGCAATGACTTTCAGAATGCCCCTGCGAACTGTTCCAGTATATTAGATAGATGCCAAGGAGAGAGTTCATGATAACATACATGTGTTCTTGACAGGACAGATTTCACAAGGTAATCCCCAAGCACGCCCCTTTGAGCAGCAACAAGCAGAACGCGAGATGCCAATGCCGATTTCCACCGAACAGCTCAATGTGCCATCACCACGTCCCTCGTACTCCACAAAGCAGGGTCCTGCTCGGAAATCTGTGTTGCAAAGCAGAACATGTGTTTAACAATCATTATCTTTGATAATAAGTAAAATAAAAAATAGGAACATCAACGAGATTAGGTAGAAGTAAAAGAATGAAGCAGGAGCAGGTTGGCAGGGAAAGCACAGGGTAGTTGACATTGAGTGAAGCAGAATGCGATGTGAAATCAAACCACAAGATGTAATGATTACATCACTAGATGTAATGATACATACCAATGCATCCTTGCCCTGAAAGGGTCTTCATGTAGTTGGGATGGCATTTACATGTATAACTTCCCTGTGAGTTTGTACATATCCCATTGAAGCAGAGATTGGGGTCAGCACATTCATCTTTGTCTGCAGGTAACATATAACATGTAATTTTTTTTAATGTTCGTCACCATGTCAATCCTGAAAGTCTGTCATACACAAATTAAGTTATGTTTTTGAACTCCTTCATGTTCTTCCTAAGCGAATGAAGAATGCGGCAAAATGGGTGACAAACCTGTACAATTTCCTCCTGTTTCATCTGTTTCATACCCAGGGTCACAAACACAGCGGAACATGCCGGGAAGGTTTTCACATCTTCCAAAAACGCAAATGTTATCAAACATACATTCGTCGATGTCTGAAACAAAAACGGAACATACATTCATATATTATATTTAGAACTCAAGCAAAGGTACAGTCACCATAGCAACACACTTGGATAAATTATGATTGCATTATGGAGAAGGCTCCAGAATAATTCTAATAAATCCATTTCGTTATGGTAATTCCACACCTGCAATCTAAAAATAATTGCACAAAAGTCGATTGGTGTAAAATTGATCACAGGTGTGCTTCTCATTTTTGAGACATTAAAATTACCTACCTTTACAAGATTTTCCATCAAGGGTGGGCAAGAATCCCATGTCACATTCACATTTGTATCCACCCTCATCATTCAAACACTGTCCATTTTCACATAAATGGACATTCTCCGCACATTCGTCGATGTCTGCAATATAAGCAAATATATCATGCTTCACACAGATGCTTGCAACTCTTATTATTATTATTATTATTATTAACTGTATTATTATTGAACTCTCAATGATACATACAGTAATTGCTCAGTTAATGTTGACAATTACTGTTGGCCTTTATTTTAAGGCATATTTTCATAAAATTTCAGCAAAAAAAACAATCATATTTTTGCAATTATCTGATTAAAATCCGTCTCCAAAACGATTATTTCCAACGAGTCAACGGTAACCACTTCAACGGGAACTGGTACACTTTATCATCTTCAAAAAGGAAAGAAAATGTTCCACCAATAAAGGAGAAGGAGATTTCCACCAATAGTACTGCAGCATAGCAAACCAATTGTTCAAATTTGCATAAAAGCACCAAAATTGGTACACATGTAGAATAATGTATTCCGAACAATTCTAGATATGGAGCCACCCGAGATTGTGCCTTGGTCAGCTTTGGCATTGGCTGACTTTGGCTGACCAAGGCACAATCTCGGGTGGCTCCATATCTAGAATTGTTCGGAATACATTATTCTACATGTGTACCAATTTTGGTGCTTTTATGCAAATTTGAACAATTGATCTGAAATATCAGACTACGCTGCTGGACTACAATGAATGACAGGGAATGTGAAAGTTTAATAATTTTCAAAACCTTAAAACACTTGAAATAAAAATATATAATTATGCACAAACATGGGACTGGCAGGATGACCAAGAGGTACGCACACTTGCCTCTCAGCTGTCTAGCCTGAGTTTGCATCCCAACCCGACTATAAACTGTCATCTCGATGTTTCACAGGCAGGGTGATTCATCAATGTGTGTCTCGTCCCTTAGATAGACGATAAACTGGGTGCTCCATCTGCCAGCATTAGTCGGTGAATGTTGAAGATCCCACGGTGTCCTTTGCGAAGATTAGGATAGCGATAGCCAACACTCTGAACAGATGACAAATTCCTGCCCCATCCTTAACCAAGCTTCAAGCCTGGCCAGCCAGTTCGTGAAAGACTTGGGCCAAGCTTTCTCCGGCCAACCCCACAAGAACTTGGGCCGTTAAAGAAGAAGACGAATTATGCACAAACATATGTTGTAAATAATTATAAAATGAATATCAACTGAAAAAAGAACCATGTAACAGTTACATATCGTTACCCTCATAACAAAAGTGTCTAAGCTTCATCAACGAATAAAATGACAGGCACTTTTGTTATGAGGGTGACGATATAGAAACATAGTTAAGCCTGAAGGGCACTCAGTAGAGCGCATAACCTTGCCACATCATGCCTGATCCACGATAACATATCGTGCCCAACACAATTCTGAAATATCATGCCATATATCATTTTTGGCCCCATCTATCAATGGTGAAGAATCACTTTAAAAATTAAATAATTCTCGTATCCAGATCCGGTTTCGGATATTCACCAAACTCGAACCAATTAGTCCTTGTCACACACCCAACCTGTCCACCAAGTTTCATCCGAATCCATCCCAAACTTTTTGAGATATTGTGGTATATATTAGTTTAGCCCGATCTCTCAATTGTGAAGAATCACTGAAAAAATTATCGGATCTAGATCCGGATTTGGATCTTCACCCAAATCTAATCAGTTCGTCCTTGTCAGAGACAAAAAACCTGCCCACCAAGTTTCATCCGAATCCGTCCACAACTTTTTTTGAGATATCCTGCACACAGACAGACAAACAGACAAACAGACAGGTATGAAAACATAACCTCCTTCACCTTCGGTTGTGGAGGTAAACGATTGGTATCTCTGGTGGATAACTCACCAATACAGCTCTGCCCATCCCCTGCGAATCCCTCTCGGCAGGCGCATGTAAATGAGCCAGGCATGTTGACACACATGGCTGAGTTGATACAGCCATGTGTGTCATTGGCACATTCATCAATATCTGCAAGAAAGAGCCAGAATGAGAAATTCTAACTTTTTGTCATGCTTTATTACTGATAATTCATAATCGTTCATGGTGCAACTTTTTAATGGTAAACTAAACATTACCAACCAATTCTTATTCACAGTTTCATGGATTGACTTTACCCCCAGGTTTCCATTAGTTTCATTAATAAGCATGTTTTTGATTATGCTTCATTGTTTCCAACTTCTGCTTCCTGTTTGTCATGTTCCTAATAAGCATCTTACCAAGGCACTGCACGCCACTGCCTGTGTAGCCTTCAATGCATGTGCATTTGAACATGCCCTGCACATTTGAGCAGGTAGCGTGTACGTCACAATTGTGTGCTCCGATCTCACACTCATCCACATCTGCCAAGAGAACACAAAAGCAGGCATAAAGATCGCTTGCCAATAAACAAGCTGAAGAGCAGGTGGATATAATATGCATTGCATGTTTAGTTTTGGGAAATAAATTGACAACAGAGCTCAAGGCATGCTTCGAAAATATGGCAACTGCATTAAAGAGGGAAGAGAGGTGGAATGTGGAATTAGAGTACACACAAAGATAATAATCTGAAGAAATAGAGCACAGAAAATTTTGCCTGTTTAGGGTTCACAAAGACGAAACAATATACCATATAAAGAAGAAAGTGATTTTGCAAACTGAGCTGGCATTTCACCTGTATTGATTAATCATCCAAAAGTAAACACGAAAAAGAACAATCAGAGATTGCAGACCCTTGCCAGGACTTGTTTTGTGTGGTGTTTGTGTACTGGTGTGTTATGTAATTAATGAGACATAATTAGAACTGCCACTCTATAACTGCTGGCAGTGATGACCGGGTACCAAGACATATTGCTTTGATACAACCCTGCTTTGATTGGGCACCTGACCCTGATCCATGATGTTTATTATGATTCAATTGAATATAAAATTGGATTAAAATCAATTAAATTCAAATCAAATGGAAGACCAAATAGGTACAGTCCTGCATTGGAGTCATCGGAAGGAACCCAAACAAGCAAAAAGCAAAGATGAAGTCATCAGAAGGAACCTGGATAGGATTCACAATTCAGCTGCTACTCCTCTACCCTCACTCACACAGGCACAGCCAAGTGAGTTAAATTCAAAAAATAAAAATAAAAATAATCCCAAAAAATCAAAAAGAACCCAGATCAAATAAATTAAATAAATCTGGCTGCCAGACGTTGCGTACAATAAAGATGAAATTTAAAAAAAATGTATTCTCAATCACAGCTAGATCATAATTATGAAGTTTAACGTCGATTGAATAAGCGATTCAAAAGAAAGAATTTTTTTTAAAGATTGTTGCTCAATCCAATATGGCTGCCAGAGTGTGCCATCAATAATTATTCGTGAATACCCTGGTATCCCCAAGGCTTGGGGAACATTTGTGTGAAGTTTTCCCTTGATCTGTCCAGCTGTTCTGGAGAAGATTTTTTTTATTGGTTTTCAGGGTAAATCCAATATGGCTGCCAAACCATGTGACTTATGATGTCATATGTGTGAACCTTTTGCTCCTCATGGTTAGGCGGTCATAGGTGTAAAATTTCACCTCGATGTGTTCAGCCACTTCAGAGAAGATGATTTTTGAAGGTATAAAAAAACAAAACAATATGGCTGCCAAATCACGTGATCGATGATGTCATCAAATTTTTTTCTGTGGACTATTTTATCCCTAGATGACAATCACCAATATTCATACTGATCAGATGCAGGGTTCTACATATGCAACTATGATGTCATAACGAAGGCACCTATGACATCATAAAAATCAGCCTTTTTCCCCATGAGGAGTACTTGCCGTGTGCCAAGTTTCAATTTTTTCCTTAGTGTGGTTTCAGAGATACAGAGGTCCAAATTTTCCCGGTTTTTTTTGGCATGGCTGCTACATCACGTGACCTATGATGTCATAATTATCAATACTACATTCCACATCATGAGTCATCGCTCCTATGGTGAAAATTAAGTCCCAATCCGACAAGTGGTTGCGGAGAAAAAGACTAAGGTTCTGTGCAGACAAACAGAGAGACACAGACAGACAAACAAATGAAAAATCACACACAGAGTGACATTTGGCAAAACAGCATAAAGTAGAATGGCACTCGGTCAAGCGAATACCTCTGCCAGGTTGAACAGTTCACGTTTTGTATCCCACTGATGGGCTGGATTCAAACAAAATAAAAATATAATCCGCTTGTTTTCTTGTCACATAACCAACTCATCCACTTTGTTTTGTCATAACTCTTCCACAACTTTTTGGCATATAACGATGTGTGTGTGTGTGTATACATATATATACATATATATGTATATATACATATATACACACATATATATATATATATATATATATATATATATATATATATACATACATATAGATACACATATACATATAGTTTTTGTCCCGATCTATTAATTTTAGAAATTAGGCCTGTGTTGACCTTTTGACCTTTAAATTCATTGGTGGTTGAATTCATTGACCAGATGTGCAAATCCTGTTCAAATCTCAAGTTAATCATATGCAAATTGAGGATTTTAGAAAGTGATCCGAAGTTGTTGACCTTTGGCCTATTTTGACCTTTTGGCATGTGCTGACCTCAAAAATAATTATTGGTTGTATTCAGTGAGATGTGAAAATCCTGTTCAAATTTCAAGTCAATCTGATCAAAATTGACAATTTTAGATATTTGGCCTATGTTGACCTTTTTACCTATGTTGACCTCAAAATAATGTGTTGAAATCAGTGACCTGATATGCAAATTCTCTTCAAATTTCAAGTTAATCGGATTAAAATTGAGGATTTTAGAAATTTGGCCTAGGTTGAACTGTTGGTCTATGTTGAATTTTTGACCTATCTTGACCTCAAAAATAATAGGTGTTAATTTCAGTGACCTGATATGCAAATGCTCTTCAAATTTCAAGTGAATCGGATTAAAATTGAGGATTTTAGAAATTTGGCCTACGTTGAACTTTTGGTCTATGTTGAACTTTTGGTCTATGGTGACCTCAAAAATAATAGGTGGTTGAATTCATTGACCTGATTTGTAAATCATTTTCAAATTTGAAGTAAATTGGATGAAAATTGAGAATTTTAGAAAATTTGGCTCAAATTGGCCTTTTGGCCTATTTTGACCTTTTGGCCTATATTTACCTCAAAATTAATAGGTTGTTGAATTCAGTGATCTAATATGCAAATGCTCCTCAAATTTCAAGTTAATTGGATTAAAATTGAAGCTTTTAGAAATTAGGCCTACGTTGACCTTTTTGTCAATGGTGACCTCAAAAATAATAGGCGGTTGAATTCAGTGACCTGATATGTAAACTATTTTCAAGTTTCAAGTCAATCGGATGAAAATTGTGGATTTTAGAAAATTTGGCCCAAATTGGCCTTTTGGCCTATTTTGACCTTTTGGCCCATGTTTACCTCAAAATTAATAGGTTGTTGAATTCAGTGACCTAATATGCAAATGCTCTTCAAATTTCAAGTTAATTGGATTAAAATTGAGGATTTTAGAAATTAGTCCTATGTTGACCTTTTTGTCAATGGTGACCTCAAAAATAATAGGTGGCTGAATTCAGTGACCTGATATGTAAATTCTTATCAAGTTTTAAGTCAATCGGATGAAAATTGAGGATTTTAGAAAATTTGGCCTATTTTGACCTTTTGGCCAATGCTTACTTCAAAATTAATAGGGGGTTGAATTCAGCGACCTGATATGCAAATGCTCTTCAAATTTTAAGTTAATTGGATTAAAATTGAGGATTTTAGAAATTCAGCCTCTGTTGACCTTTTGGTCGATGTTGACTTTTTGGCTGATGTTGATCTCAAAAATAATTAGTGCATGAATTCAGAGACCTTATGTGCAAATGGTCTTCAAATTTCAAGTCAATCAGATGAAAATTGAGGATTTTAGAAAATTTGGCCCAATTTTGCCCAAATTGGCCTTTTGGCCTATGTTGATATCAAAATTAATGTGGTTGAAGTCAGTGACCTGATATGCAAATGCTCTTCAAATTTCACATCGATCGGATGAAAATTGAGGATTTTAGAAAATTTGGCCTAATGTGGCCAAATTAGCCTTTTGGCTGATGTTAATCTCAAAAATATTTGGTGTATGAATTCAATGACTAGATGTGCAAATGCTCTTCAAATTTCAAGTTAATTGGATTAAAATTGAGGATTTTAGAAAAATTTGGCCCAATGTGGCCAAATTGGTCTTTTGGCCAATGTTGATCTCAAAAATATTTGGTGTATGAATTCATTGAATTGATGTGCAAATGCTCTTCAAATTTCAAGTTAATTTGATTAAAAGTAAGGGTTTTAGAAATTTGGCCTATGTTGACTTTTTGGTCTATGTTGACTTTTTGGCTGATGGTAATATCAAAAATAATAGGTGGTTGAATTCAGTGACATGATATGTAAATGATTTTCACATTTCAAGTCAATCGGATGAAAATTGAGGATTTTAGAAATTCGACCTATGTTGACCTTTTGGCCTATGGTGACCTCAAAAATAATCGGTGTTTGAATTCAGCGACCAGATGTGCAAATTGTCTTCAAATTTCAAGTTAATCGGATGAAAATTGACAATTTTAGAAACAATTTAATAATTTGGCCTATGTTGGGTTGACCTTATGGCTTATGTTGACCTTTTGACCGAAGATAACGTCAAAAGTAGTAAGTGGTTAAATTCATTGACCTGACATGCAAGTTCTGTTCAAATTTCAAGTCAATCCACTGAAATTTGAGGATTTTAGAAAATTTGGCTCAAATTGGCCTATTGGCTTATGTAGACCTTTTTGGTCGACCAAATTTTACAAAACTTCAGTGCTGGACCATCGCAGGTTCAGTGTCATTAATCTCCGAAAATTTTAGAGCAGTTTATTTGAGCGGTTTGGGCTGGAGGCGAGCAAACATACAAACAAACAAACATACCGAGCCGAGCCGTGCCGTGCCGTGCCGAGCCGAGCCGAGCCGAGCCGAAACAAAAACGGAGGTGGTCAACATACTTGTCAAAAATTTTTTATATTTTTTTTGCCAAGTAACAAATGGAGTCAATCAACATCAGTGTCAGAAATTTTAAAAAAATTTTGCCAAGTAACAAACTTACCCAAATGCAATACCCTCTCCTTCGGTGAGGGGAACACAAATTCTCTCCCAGCACAGCAATAGAGAAAAATTATATTCGCCACCGATGGACTTCGTGTGAAACGGGGGCTTTTGGATTTGGTCTCGATTTTCATGTCCCTGCGTGCGTTCCTGCGTCAGCAACCAAATCTCTGGCATGTATGGACTGATTTTATTCACACTTGGAAAAAGACAACAAATGATGGTAAATATATGCACATCATTTGTTTTCAAGTTCGGATCCAATTGGCTGACTGGCGGCCATTTTAGTTTTTTTTTAATCCGATGTTGAACACATCCTCAACTATTTCTTGAACATGCATTTACTGATGTTGTTCAAACTTGGCACACAGATAATGAATGATGGCTTAGATAAGCATGTCTTTTCTTTTCGAGATCTGATCCAAGATGGCTGACTGGTGGCCAATTACTTACTTAAATGTGTCCCCAACCATTTCTCAGACATACATGGTCCGATTTTGTTTAACCTTGGCACAGGCACAGTACATGAAGGCGTACATGTGCATCTCTCTTTAGTTTGTGATCTGATGAAAGATGGCCGACTGGAAGACTGGCGGCCATTTTAGTTGTACATAAATATCTGCTAGCCCTTTAACTCCGTACCGCGAAATTACTAAAACAACGGGGGCTATGACATTTTATGTCTTTTTTACTTGTTAAACATGATTCATATAATCATTCGTGCATTGTTATTATTGTTTTTATCATCATAAATATCAAATGTGAATATTCATTGTCTTTTATTGCAATCGAGTTTGGGAGAAACAAAGGTGGTTTCAAAAAAATGGTTCCAGCATGTTTAAAGTACCTGGATATTATTTATGCTCAAAGGTGCTTCTGTCATGGGAACTTACCCGTGCAGCCAGTGGAACCCTTCTTGACTGTAAAGCCATCCAGACAATGACACACAAAGGAACCGTGTGTATTCTCGCACCTTCCGTGAATGCAGATGTCAGGATTAAGTTCACACTCATTTACATCTGCAGGAGGTTAAAAGTTGCAATTGAGCATTAATTTTTGAAAAAGTTATCTTTTTTCCATAGACATCCAAAATAATGACATCGCTATCCAGCATGAAAGTTCATGCTCAACTAACCAGGTTAAGATGGATTAAAGACAGAGGGTGGGGATAGAAAATTTTTCTTTCTTTGAAAGCTCATGGAAGAATGTGTGAATGAGTGAGAAGGACACAAGGAGACAATAGACAGATCAACATATTATTGTATGTGGGATTTGAACATGTTTCCAGCATCATGAGAGAAGTACTTCAGACAGGATCACAAACAGCCACCGGATAATCCTGGCGTGTGTGTGTGTTGTTGTTGTGTGTGTGTGTGTGTTGTATACATATATACAGTTAAGCCCAAAATTATTCATACCCTCATCAAATTTGGAGTATTTTGAATGGTGTTATTTGAGGAATGAGTTTCTTCTGGCTTAAGTTACATAAGAATGTGACAAACAGCTGAAAGAATCACTGCAAGAGACAATTCAAGAAATACATTGTTTCGGGTTTTTATTGATAGATTTACAAAAAAATGTCATGTCCAGAATTATTCATACCCTTGCTTAGATCAGTTCAGTCACATTCAGTAATCAATGGAAAAGCCTCTTGTTGTGATTACAGCCTCCAAACGGTTTTTATACTTGCTCACAAGGTTTTTGCATGTCTCTACAGGGATTTTGGCCCACTCCTCCTTCGCGAAGGTCTCAGTCTTTGAGGTTGGAAGGCTTCCTTGCCATCACTCCTGTCTTGAGCTCCCTCCACAGATTCTCGATTGGGTTGAGGTCCGGACTTGGCTTGGCCACTCTAGAACGTCTACATCATTATCCCGGAACCATTTTTGAGCTGACTTGGCGGTGTGTTTTGGATCGTGTCCTGCTGATACGTCCAATGCTCCCCAGGGTGAAGTTTCTCTGTGGACTGTTTGATGTTTTCCTCAAGGATCTTGATGTACTGCTCCTTTTTCATGATGCCATCCACTTTGACGAGATTGCTGGGCCCACTGTCTGAGAAACATCCCCAAAGCATTATGCTCCCGCCTCCATGTTTGACGGTCAGGACTGTGTTCTTAGGTTGTATGCTTCACCTTTGTTTCGCCAAACGAAAGCAACATCTCTGTGCCCGAAAAGCTCCATTTTCGTCTCATCCGACCACAAAACTGAGGACCAAAAGCTTGGATCTTTGTCCAGGTGAGCTTTTGCAAAGGCTAGACGAAGCCTTTCTGTGCCTGGGATGGAGGAGTGGAGTCTTTCTTGGTCGGCGTCCATGGAGACCCCCCTTGGGCAACGTCCGCTTGAGTGTCTGCCTTGATATCTTGGTCCCAGACTCGCCAAGGTTGTTCAGGAGAGCCTTAACAGTGATCCGTGGATTGTTGTTGGCCTCTTGCCATACATTTCTTGCCAGACGAGGCGACACCTTTGGCTTCCGACCATGTCCTTCAATGTTTTTTACAGTGTGGAACTCTTGTACTTCTAATTATGCTTTTTTATGGTGGCAACTGGCACTCGGAACTGCTTCGAAATAGCTTTGTAGCCTTTCCCCCTCCTTGTGAGCATTCACAATGCCAACCGAAGACCTCAATGACTTCTTTCTTCTTCGCCATGCTGACAATGACCTGAGAATGATTGCATCAGTTCCCTTAATTTATAGTCTAAAAGCAGAGTGTTGTTCTATAACATTCCTCACTGTGCATTCAATAGACCACATTTGTAATGCATTCAGATTGTATGCACACATTTTGGAATAATTGCATAACATTATAAAGAATCTTAGGAATATCAAAAGCATGTGCATTATCACAAACATTGGCCTCAATTCTGAGACTTGGTGTGGGGTATGAATAATTTTGGACAGGCATAAAAACAGAAATCTTAACATTTCTATTGTTATGCTAATAATGTTGAGCCAAAATATATGTGGGATTTGTACATGCCAACAAAATGTCCTTGGGTGAAGTGAAAGTTCCACCACTCCAGCTTGTAGGAATTAGATAAATGCAAAACTCTCAGATTTTTCATAGGGTATGAATAATTTTGGGCTTAACTGTATATATATATA
>CM068963.1:26489882-26515932 GCA_035128595.1 Eptatretus atami | reverse complement strand
ATTTTCAAGTTAATTGGATTAAAATTGAGGATTTTTAGAAAAATTGGCCCAATGTGGCCAAATTGGTCTTTTGGCCAATGTTGATCTCAAAAATATTTGGTGTATGAATTCATTGAATGATGTGCAAATGCTCTTCAAATTTCAAGTTAATTGATTAAAAGTAAGGGTTTTAGAAATTTGGCCTATGTTGACTTTTTGGTCTATGTTGACTTTTTGGCTGATGGTAATATCAAAAATAAAGGTGGTTGAATTCAGTGACATGATATGTAAATGATTTTCACATTTCAAGTCAATCGGATGAAAATTGAGGATTTTAGAAATTCGACCTATGTTGACCTTTGGCCTATGGTGACCTCAAAAATAATCGGTGTTTTGAATTCAGCGACCAGATGTGCAAATTGTCTTCAAATTTCAAGTTAATCGGATGAAAATTGACAATTTTAGAAAACAATTTAATAATTTGGCCTATGTTGGGTTGACCTTATGGCTTATGTTGACCTTTTGACCGAAGATAACGTCAAAAGTAGTAAGTGGTTAAATTCATTGACCTGACATGCAAGTTCTGTTCAAATTTCAAGTCAATCCACTGAAATTTGAGGATTTTAGAAAATTTGGCTCAAATTGGCCTATTGGCTTATGTAGACCTTTTTGGTCGACCAAATTTACAAAACTTCAGTGCTGGACCATCGCAGGTTCAGGTCATTAATCTCCGAAAATTTTAGAGCAGTTTATTTGAGCGGTTTGGGCTGGAGGCGAGCAAACATACAAACAAACAAACATACCGAGCCGAGCCGTGCCGTGCCGTGCCGAGCCGAGCCGAGCCGAAACAAAACGGAGGTGGTCAACATACTTGTCAAAAAAAATTTTTTTTTTTTTGCCAAGTAACAAATGGAGTCAATCAACATCAGTGTCAGAAATGTAAAAAAAATTTTTGCCAAGTAACAAACTTACCCAAATGCAATACCCTCTCCTTCGGTGAGGGAACACAAATTCTCTCCCAGCACAGCAATAGAGAAAAATTATATTCGCCACCGATGGACTTCGTGTGAAAACGGGGGCTTTTGGTTTGGTCTCGATTTTCATGTCCCTGCGTGCGTTCCTGCGTCAGCAACCAAATCTCTGGCATGTATGGACTGATTTTATTCACACTTGGAAAAAGACAACAAATGATGGTAAATATATGCACATCATTTGTTTTCAAGTTCGGATCCAATTGGCTGACTGGCGGCCATTTTTAGTTTTTTTAATCCGATGTTAACACATCCTCAACTATTTCTTGAACATGCATTACTGATGTTGTTCAAACTTGGCACACAGATAATGAATGATGGCTTAGATAAGCATGTCTTTCTTTTCGAGATCTGATCCAAGATGGCTGACTGGTGGCCAATTACTTACTTAAATGTGTCCCCAACCATTTCTCAGACATACATGGTCCGATTTTGTTTAACCTTGGCACAGGCACAGTACATGAAGGCGTACATGTGCATCTCTCTTTAGTTGTGATCTGATGAAAGATGGCCGACTGGAAGACTGGCGGCCATTTTAGTTGTACATAAATATCTGCTAGCCCTTTAACTCGTACCGCGAAATTACTAAAACAACGGGGGCTATGACATTTTATGTCTTTTTTACTTGTTAAACATGATTCATATAATCATTCGTGCATTGTTATTATTGTTTTTATCATCATAAATATCAAATGTGAATATTCATTGTCTTTTATTGCAATCGAGTTTGGGAGAAACAAAGGTGGTTTCAAAAAAATGGTTCCAGCATGTTTAAAGTACCTGGATATTAATTATGCTCAAAGGTGCTTCTGTCATGGGAACTTACCCGTGCAGCCAGTGGAACCCTTCTTGACTGTAAAGCCATCCAGACAAGACACACAAAGGAACCGTGTGTATTCTCGCACCTTCCGTGAATGCAGATGTCAGGATTAAGTTCACACTCATTTACATCTGCAGGAGGTTAAAAGTTGCAATTGAGCATTAATTTTTGAAAAAGTTATCTTTTTCCATAGACATCCAAAATAATGACATCGCTATCCAGCATGAAAGTTCATGCTCAACTAACCAGGTTAAGATGGATTAAAGACAGAGGGTGGGGATAGAAAATTTTTCTTTCTTTGAAAGCTCATGGAGAATGTGTGAATGAGTGAGAAGGACACAAAGACAATAGACAGATCAACATATATTGTATGTGGGATTTGAACATGTTTCCAGCATCATGAGAGAAGTACTTCAGACGGATCACAAACAGCCACCCTGATATATCCTGGCGTGTGTGTGTGTGTGTGTGTGTGTGTGTGTGTGTGTAGTATACATATATACAGACCCAAAATATCATTTACCCTCATCAAATTTGGAGTATTTTGAATGGTGTTATTTGAGGAATGAGTTTCTTCTGGCTTAAGTTACATAAGAATGTGACAAACAGCTGAAAGAATCACTGCAAGAGACAATTCAAGAAATACATTGTTTCGGGGTTTTTTATTGATAGATTTACAAAAAAATGTCATGTCCAGAATTATTCATACCTTGCTTAGATCAGTTCAGTCACATTCAGTAATCAATGGAAAAGCCTCTGTTTGTGATTACAGCCTCCAAACGGTTTTATACTTGCTCACAAGGTTTTTGCATGTCTCTACAGGGATTTTGGCCCACTCCTCCTTCGCGAAGGTCTCCAGGTCTTTGAGGTGGAAGGCTTCCTTGCCATCACTCCTGTCTTGAGCTCCCTCCACAGATTCTCGATTGGGTTGAGGTCCGGACTTTGGCTTGGCCACTCTAGAACGTCTACATCATTATCCCGGAACCATTTTTTGACTGACTTGGCGGTGTGTTTTGGATCGTTGTCCTGCTGATACGTCCAATGCTCCCAGGGTGAAGTTTCTCTGTGGACTGTTTGATGTTTTCCTCAAGGATCTTGATGTACTGCTCCTTTTTCATGATGCCATCCACTTTGACGAGATTGCTGGGCCCACTGTCTGAGAAACATCCCCAAAGCATTATGCTCCCGCCTCCATGTTTGACGCGTCAGGACTGTGTTCTTAGGGTTGTATGCTTCACCTTTGTTTCGCCAAACGAAAGCAACATCTCTGTGCCCGAAAAGCTCCATTTTCGTCTCATCCGACCACAAAACTGAGGACCAAAAGCTTGGATCTTTGTCCAGGTGAGCTTTTGCAAAGGCTAGACGAGCCTTTCTGTGCCTGGGATGGAGGAGTGGAGTCTTTCTTGGTCGGCGTCCATGGAGACCCCCTTGGGCAACGTCCGCTTGAGTGTCTGCCTTGATATCTTGGTCCCAGACTCGCCAAGGTTGTTCAGGAGAGCCTTAACAGTGATCCGTGGATTGTTGTTGGCCTCTTGCCATACATTTCTTGCCAGACGAGGCGACACCTTTGGCTTCCGACCATGTCCTTCAATGTTTTTTACAGTGTGGAACTCCTTGTACTTCCTAATTATGCTTTTTTATGGTGGCAACTGGCACTCGGAACTGCTTCGAAATAGCTTTGTAGCCTTTCCCCTCCTTGTGAGCATTCACAATGCACAACCGAAGAACCTCAATGACTTCTTTCTTCTTCGCCATGCTGACAATGACCTGAGAATGATTGCATCAGTTCCCCTTAATTTATAGTCTAAAAGCAGAGTGTTGTTCTATAACATTCCTCACTGTGCATTCAATAGACCACATTTGTAATGCATTCAGATTGTATGCACACATTTTGGAATAATTGCATAACATTATAAAGAATCTTAGGAATATCAAAAGCATGTGCATTATCACAAACATTGGCCTCAATTCTGAGACTTGGTGTGGGGTATGAATAATTTTGGACAGGCATAAAAACAGAAATCTTAACATTTCTATTGTTATGCTAATAATGTTGAGCCAAAATATATGTGGGATTTGTACATGCCAACAAAATGTCCTTGGTGAAGTGAAAGTTCCACCACTCCAGCTTGTAGGAATTAGATAAATGCAAAACTCTCAGATTTTTCATAGGGTATGAATAATTTTGGGCTTAACTGTATATATATATATATATATATATATATATATATATATTGCCATGGGGGTAGCCGGCCCAGGTTAAACACCCCCCCCCCACCCCCCGACCTAAATTGTGGTGATGGGCGATAACAATGCTAGCCCCAGGACAGCCGAGCTGTTTCTTATTAATAGGAGGCGGACACGTTGATCCTTGGAGATTATCACACGTGCTCAAAGGGCATGAGGCAATGGCAGATGGGCGGAGGAGCACAGGGAATGGATGTACATAAGGGGTTCATATTCAAACCCCACTACAAATACATGGATACAGTTTATTAAAATGGAGACATTTAATGAAAATAAACATATTTACAAAGGACAATAATTTAAAAGGTAATAAGAAAGGAAATAAATCCTAACGTCGAGGCACCTCCTCACACAGACTCAAATACAGACAACGGCAAAACAAAGTAAAAAGAAAACCCTTCCTTTCAACTATTCTTGTACTTAGCTTGGCCCAGAGCTGGTCTTTGTGGAACTTGGAATTGAGGTGCTTCTATTCGCATGTGCAGACGCGCACAACAAAATGGCACTTCTCTCGAAGCGGGACAAACACATGCCAGGCAATCCACGAGCGGCAATCCACACCAAAGCTCAGAGACCCAGTGCAACAGCTCCATGCGCCGATTGTCCTCACTGACCAAACCAAGGGCAGAATGCCAGCGTCCTGCTTCACTACACGAGCCAAATTGCCTCAACACTAATACAAGGGTCGTGTCGTCCTCATTGGCACGTGCTCAACCTCTGATCTCGCCTCTCCAAAATCCACAACCTCCTTCCTCTTTGATCATGGCTCTCCAAAAATGTGCCAGCCTACTGAGTCTGATGCCTCTCAAAATGCGCCAGCCTTGAATACTCGCCTCTGACTGACTCCCAAAAACAACTCTGCCTCGTGCCTTCCTCACACTGACCTCGTACATGCGCTCTGCCAATCTCTCGTCCTATTCAGTGTATGATGCTTCCCCATGCCCTCTTCCTCTTCAGGCATCACGGCTTATGTTTATCTGTGTCCGGGGCATGGCCTGCTCGCACGAAACCCGGGAAGGTGGGGCTTCTTCCTGCTCGGCTAGCTTCTGATGTCACGCCCATCAATCATCTCTCGGGGGTGTGACTTCACCTGTTGTCACCTTTTGAAGGCGGGGCTTTCTGCCTGCTCAGCACGTTTGCTTTAGGGATGTGTTCCCCACCTTTATTGCCGATCTTGAAATATAAAAACAGAGGGAAAAATCACAGAGGGGCGATTACATACTGGGGGAACTTATTCTTAAATCCGAGCTAATTAACACGACACCACGCCCTTGTGTGGTGACATGGAACACTTAAGCTCACATGTTCCATACTTGGTTACATCGAGATGCCTCCGACATGTCCAGGGACCAAGCAACTCTACACAATGCTAATTATTCCTGATTAAATTATTTAATCTACCCCACAACTGTAACAATATACATACATATATATATATATATATAATATATAGAATATCTAAATTAAAAAAATATATATATATGTATATATGATATGTTGTTCCCCCTCCATCCTCTCCCTCACCTCAAATGGCCACACAGCTGACACTGCACGTGAAAAGGATAGATGCCTGAACTCTGTGTTTGCTACTAAATCTTGTGTCCCAAACCCATCGCTTCTTGTAGCCACCGAACCCAAATGGCATCAGCCCACTTGTCCGAAAAACCTGCGCTGCTGCTCCTGCTCACCCTCTCTCTGTTATATTTATCCTCTCATTTGCTCAATGTCATCTGCCATCTGCTTCGAAATCAGTAAACATTACCACTCTGCATAAAAAAGGTGCAAAAACAGATCCCTGCAACTCCAGAACAATCAGCTTTCTCCCAATCATCAGCAAGGTTGTGGAATCCATCATCGCTTCAGACATTAAATCCTTCCTCTTCTATAATGGCTTTTCGATCCATCAATTTGGATTCAGACCAGGTCACTCTGCCCTGGATATGCGTTTCCTCTCCCAACAATGGATGGAGGTCCTCAATGCCAGACATTAAATCAGAGCCATCTCCCTCAACATATCGTGTGCCTTCAATATGGTCTTGCACCGCGCCCTGCTCACCAAACTGTCTTCCTAGGTATCCAAAGACATCTCCACTCGTGGCTCGCAGACTTCCTCTCCTGTCTCAGCTAACGTGTGGCCCTGAATGGAGTTCTCTCATCCCTTCCTGTCCAGGCTGGAGTTCCTCAAGCAGTGTTCTGGGCCCTGTTCTTTTTCTGGTTTTTGATCAATGATCTCTCCGACTCTCAGGAAATCCCTTTATCTCTTTGCTGATGACTCCACCCTCTGCTGTACCATCTGTCATCCCTAAGATCAGCAAGGAGCAGCCTTTTCACTCCTACAGATCTGATAAAATCACAAGCTGGTCACACTGAAACATGTCTTTCAACACTGACAAATCTCACATTTCTCGGATGCCTCTCCAAAAGAATCCCCCTCATCCCCCCACCCCCATCTACTTTCTCAACAATCCTCTTGAAGAGGTCCTTTTATTCAAGCTTCTGGGTCTCACTACTGCCATGATCTTTCCTGGGAAAGCACAATTCCAACCTGGCCTCGAAAGCCAGTCGCCAACTGGGCATCCTCCGTTGTGCAAGCCCTTCCTTGGCACACCTTAACTCCTGACCACATCCAAAGCTTTTGGCTGCAGCCTAAGGAGTACTACTTCCCTCTGGGCTGGTGATCCCACTCTCACCTTTCTCGGTGTTCAGCGTGTGGAAAAAAGGCATTTAGGATCATGTATCTCCTGCCATGAGGCTGAGTCTTTGGGTCACTCACTCTCTCACTGTGGCAGGTCGGTTCGTCTTTTGTGCTACTACCGTCCCCCTCTCCGGCCTCCCCCCCCCCACTCTATCTGAGATATGTCCCCCCCATATTTCCACAGGGTGCTCATGGTCCGCCAGCAACCCTCTTCTGGTAAAACTACCAAAACAAGAATCAATGCTCACCTTAACTCTTTCATTCCTCTTTTCCCTGCTTTTGGAACAAACTCCCCACACCTCTTCGATCTTACTCTTCCCCCCGGTCTTCAAACAGCTGTTCACCACCATTCTTTATCTTCCCCCATCCAAAACCACGATCTTTTCTACCCCCACTAATCCACACCAAACCCATCTTCAATTCCCTGCTTCCTCTCCTGAAAGTCCCTGTTGTGTGAGGACCTAAAAGTCCTGTAGTCTCCTTCTTATTTACTTTTGTACTCTGCCCCATCCCTCTCGCTCCACAGATCTCCTCATGTCTCTGGTCCCTACTGTTTTAACCTTCCTCTCCCTGCCCCTCTTGTCTCCTGCTCCCTTTGTTGTGCGTTTGTGTTTCCTCTTATACGAACCTCAACAGTGCATACAAAATATAATGTACATATACATATATATCATATACATATACATATATATATATATATACATTCTACATTATATATATATATATATGTATATACATTACATTATACATATATATATATATATATATATATTATATATAATATATATATATAAATATATATATTATAAATATAATAATAATATCCTCTAATCCCTCTGGATCTTTATTATATAACGGTGTACTTTGCTACTCTCCAACCTTCGTACTGATCTTACTCCACTGTGGGGTGTTAACAATATTGGTTAACATCACGCTTATCTGATCAGGCAGCTCCCTCAAATCTCTCATATGCATATTATCAGGCCTTGGAGCTTTCTCTTCTCTTAGCTTTCCTAACTGTTTATTTACTCCATTCATTCCGACCTGAAACTCTTTGAAAAGTCATTCCCACTTTCATTTGAAGTGAACAGTTTTCAAAACATGGTGGAGAAATCCAGCATGTCAGTGTCTGGAATTGCTAAAAGCACAAAGGCAGTCCTAATCCACAGCCAAGATTCATCAGAAAGAAAATTCCATTTGGCAGCCAATCCAGGCTTTCAACACCAAGATGTGTGTGGAATGATGTCAAGCATGAAACTATGGGATGGGTTGCCAATGAAAGTATTTGCACTCGGTTTTACATGCCAAGTTCATTATGGGAGATAAAATAATGCTTTCACCTGGACAAAATGTATGCAGTTTCTGTGCATCATTTAGTCCAATGCACTCATAGTTCACAGGCATTGTTGGTACGTTTAATTTACTCAAGGGAAGTGTATATTTGCTTACGGTAGGTGCACATGACCGATGCAATAAGATAAGAAAAAAATAGTCCAGATGTATTTCTCAGGCCCATCGTATAAATTGAACTATATTTGTCTTCTATGATTTTATTGGGAATAAGATACGTCCCTCTTTTATACACCATATACCAGCTGGTTTGATATTAATGGTTATTCCACCCACCCCACCCCCCCTTTCACTGAGTATTGCATGCCAGCCTTTGCAATAACTCTAAACTTTTGGAAAAAAATATTAAAACTCTCATTACTAAATAATTAATAAGCATATGACAGTCCTTAAGGCCCTGTCACACCTTGACGTTTTAGCCAGCGTATGCCGACGTATGAAAAATTTATCTAAAACGCTGGCACACGTTCGAATACGTTATGGGTAAAGTTTTGTATACGTTAAGAGCACGCTGAAGCAATGCTGCATACGTCGTAGTACGCCGAGCTCGTCGACAAATTTTAAGCATGCTCAAAATTTTCCGACGTGCTCGGCATATGACTCACACGTTCCGCATACGCTGGCCATAAGTTGTAGGCACGTTATGCGATCGTTGACACACGTCGACAAACGTTACTTGTAAGTTACTCATAAGTCGAAACACGTCGAGGTAATGTTTAGCGTACCGCGAACTTATTTCTAACCTATGAGTAACGTGCTTTGAACCTAATGTGTAACGCATCTCCAACGCATATTGACGTATGTAGACGTATTTGACGTCTTCCGGCCGACCCACAGAACTTAATGAACGTGTTTCTAACTTACAGCTACCATATAATGGCGTATTGGCAGTGTTTAGGGAATTGGTATATAAAAATGGGCTTCACAGGAGGAACCCGTCAGTGTTCCAGACTCCACGGTTTTTTTGTTTGTTTGTTTGTTTTTTCGGCATGACAGTGATGTTGACACTTCGATTTCTAGTGCGGTTATGATTTAAATCGTTGAGCGGCAGCCTATTAATAGGCTACGCCACGTGATCGTCGGCGATACGCTGCACGCTATGCATAAGTTAGACTATCGTTGGGCATAGGTTGTGAATGCCGACAACACGCTAAGCATTCGTTGGTATAAGTTATCTATAAGTTATCGAAACGTTCTGTGTACGTTACTAATACGTATGCATACGTCCAACTCGTTATGAATACGCCCAAAACTGAAAAAAAACATCAATAGTTTCAGCATACGCCAGCGTTTAAACATACATTTTGATACGTTGCCATACGCTGGCTAAAACGTCAAGGTGTGACAGGGCCCATAGAGACAATATTTCATTTCAGAGAAACATAGAGGTTTCAAACAATGGTTCCCAATCCCATGAGTCAATATTTAACTTCAAGGCAAGGCCCTGAGGAGGTGGAATAAATGACAGAACAACACAATCAACAAGAAAAGTATGCATGAAGAAGTGGTGCATGGGTAGAGAAGGAAACTGGAATCATCGCTAATGATAATCCTTGGGTTCTGTGCACAAGCCTGGTGGCGGCTCAACAGTTATGGTGGCTGGCTCGGGACCTTAGGGTCCTGAGTTCGAGCCCTGTTGGCCATTGAATTCACACCAGGTGGGGTTGAATCAGCCTGTCATCCTTCCAAGATTGGCGAAATGAGTACTTGTGTACTGGTAATAGGGGCATTGTGTCAGTGGCAAAGCCGTGACCTCAACCAATTATGTTATCTGCAGCATTGTACTGCATAAGAAGGAAGAGGAGGCTCTGTGTATGATGACTGCCGAGTTGGAAACTTCATGAACTTCACAATATCAAGGGATGAGAGTTAGGGCTAGCATAGTGAAAGGAGTAAAATCACTCCAGCCCTCATCCCACACTTCTCTTCCACAATTTTCGACTATATATTGTTTACTTCAGTTTTGTCAAGGTGAAAAACTATGTAACGGTGTGTGATCTTACCGGTGCAACTCTTGAAGTCTGCAGAGGACTCAAATCCATCATAACAGATGCAGCGGTACTCCCCTGGCATGTTGCTGCACTGCCCTCCATCACAAAGATGTGGATTGTCTTCACACTCATCAATATCTGCAGGCATAGGAAGGAAGGAAAAGTCATCTCTTCCTGGTTTTTCTACCTCAACACCCCACACCTTTCTCTGCCACCTTGCAACAGAAAGAAATCGACCTTTTCCTCATTTTTCAGACACCCCATCATCTGAATTTAATCTTATTGATATACGAGTTATTCTTTGAATACTCTACAATATAAAATGAGATAAGAACACTTCATGAAATGACTACTTTCCAAATGTTGTATGGTTATTTATCGATATATGAGGTTGTAAGAAATATATTGTCCAGTAAAAGATTTAATAACATGATCCATTACCAGAGCAGGTGCGCTGATCAGGAAGTAGTGCATAGCCATATTCACAGCTACACTTGTAGCTTCCATCCGAGTTGGTGCAATGAGTATCACAACCTCCATTCATGATGGTGCACTCTTCAACATCTGCAGGCAAATCCAGGTGATAGAGATTCTCATACTTATTAATACCAAGTTTTGAGGGTATTACATTTTGATGTCTTCTTAATCGTTATCTCTCCGTGGAATAAATGCAGCATCTAGTAAAGTTAAATTTTCCACAAAAGAACACAAATCAAGACTCCTTGACACCCCCATCCCCAACCCCATGCACCAATGTTCAACTCATATATATATACATTGTGATAATGGACAAAGTATTCTGGTCAAGACAAGAGGCAAAGCTTTGCAAAAAGATACAAAGCAGCCAAGTTTAGAATGTTTAACTTTAGGTCATGGAGGTTAATTAAAAAAAAAACTTATTTAACAAGAAAAACACGAGTCATGAATGTTAGCTGAAGAGCTGTGGGAAGGTAGAACCTTTAAGAAGAAGAAACAAAATTAATGTTAGGTAAAAAGAAAAACTGAAGAATAGATTGTGTAAATTGTAAATAAAGGTTCAACATTATTATAAACACACAATCAAAGTTTTATGGTGGGCCGACAGAATGGCCTGGAGGAATGCGCACACTCTCCTCTAAGCTGACTAGCCTGTGTTTGAATCCACACCCAGCTGTAAACTGTCATCCTGTTGTTCATGGGCAGGGTGATTCATCAATGTGTGTGCTGTCGCTCGGATGTATGTTAAATGTGTGTGCTGGCATTAGTTGGTGGACGTTAAGGATCCCATGGTTTCCTTCGTGAAGATCAGGCGAACTATCCCCGGCACCATGGACAAATTCCAAATTCCTGCCCGAACCTATAGAGGGCATTGCATCAGCGGCATAGCCGCACCATCAGCCAATGATGCCACCAAGCAGCCTTGTGCTGCATATGAAAGAAGAAGAAGAAGAAGAAGAAGAAGAAGAAGAAAGTTTATGGTGATAATTAGTACTTTAATTGACAAATGTATTATTTCAATTATAGCAGGTAATTGTAGTGAGGGAGCAACAGACATGCAAGAGAAAGGAGGAAAAAAAATAACCTCTTCTGCATGTGAAGCAAAAACCTGCTGACAAATTCTGGCATTGTATGATCGAGTGGTGTTGAGAACAACAGTAAATGGGAACACTGTATTGCATAATATTATCCCTTTGCATTGTCTGAATGTGACTTTTATACAATTTTGGCCTAAAAGATTTTTTGCAATCTATTTTCCGAGTTGGAATCTGCCCAAGACAACTTTGAACATTAAACCTTGCAAACCATGAATGTCTATTGGTACAACAACTCAATATGATCACTCAGTTTCCCTTATTTTGAGTTCTAAAGCATAAGAAACAGCATTATGGTTGAACACAGCAAATTAACAATCCTAATGGTGGTACCAATGCAGCTTTGATGGTCAGGTGTCACTTGGTAGCCGATGTTGCAAGAACACTGGTACGATCCCACCATATTAATGCAGCGGCCATTTCGGCAAAGATAGTCACTGAAGGAGCACTCGTCCACATCTGTCAATGGTAAGAACATCTTCATAAATCGTCTTTAAAAACACTGCAAAGGGTGATTTAGATAATGACATCACCGATACTCACCAACACAAGCCTTGCCATCTTCGCTGAGGTCGTGCCCAGAAGGGCAATTGCACTTGAAGCTTCCCTCAGTGTTGATGCAGGTACCACCGCGGCAAAGCAGAGGGTCACGCTCACATTCATTAATATCTGCATAAAGGTGACATTCGCACTTCACAGGTCGATAAATATGTATACCAATAAACCTTGAACAAAACAATTTCTCAATTTGTGGATTTCAGCACAAGCACCTGCATTCCAACATAATCTTCATTCATTGCTTGCAGTATAAGCAAAAGCCACGAAGCAATATATACAAACCGATGAGCAGAATCTAGAACCAGATTATTTTTTGACCTTCATGCCTCGTCTCCTCCAGCAACTTCACAACTATTCTGAGCTTGAACCAGGATGAAGGAAATTTAAGAACTGCATTCCAACTAGCAAGGTAGATATTTGAAGCATATGACATAATGTTAATTAAAATATGGCATGTTGAGATTAATGGTTGTTCTCTGGAGGTTTACCTGGGCATGGCTTAATGGAGGTGATCGCTCGTTCTTTGCAAACATGCTGCAACAAGTAGCACCTCTTTATAACCCTTGGTTAAAGTCTTGTGCTTTTTGAAAAAAAACTGAGAAAAGTCTTCATTTCATTGGTGATGACTGGTGTCTGTGATATAATACTTTTTCAAGGTTGTGTGCCCAGTCTCAAGGTTTATTTTAGGAGTCACAAACTCATGAATTACTAAAACTAGAAGGGTCTGTCTGAGTGTGTATCAATCACGCTTCATTCTAAAGATTTTCTGCTGTCATAAAGTAATAAAAATGGTACCTTTGAAAAGCAAATAAATTGATTTCGTTGGAACAAAAATTTGTATCCCTTTAATCAAAAAAAACCCTGTTTTAAAAGCCTGTCTTTTCAGAATGGAAGCAGAAGAAGCGTAAATAGGAGCTTAATGCAGCGCTTCCAACAGTCTTATTTTACGACTGCGGGCATCCTTTAGAAGGACATGGATGGAGCACGCAAAATTATGCATGGTAATATTTCTCACATCAATAGAGAAATATATAAAAGTACATGGAAGAAGCACACAAAGAACAACAAGCACAGCCACCATGGCAGCAGCAAGAATTAGAACGGCACTCGGAAGAGCATATACCTCCGCCAGGCTAAATAGTTTATGTTTTGTATCCCACTTATAGGCCGGATCTGGATCAGGACCTGAAACAAAATTGAATCCATTCTTTCTTGTCACACACCCAACCTGTCCACCAAGTTTCGTCCAAATCCGTCCATAACATTTTGAAATATCATGCTATATGTAGCTTTTGGCCCTATCTCTCAATGGTGAAAAATCACTTAAAAATTCTAGTATCAGGATTTGGATCTTCACCAAAATCTAATCATTTTGTCCTTGTCACACACGCAACCTGTCCATCAAATTTCGTCTGACTCCTCCACAACTTTTTGAGATATCCTGTTCACAGAAAGACCAACAGACAAACAGGCAGCGGTGAAAACATAACCTCCACTCACGCTCAGTGGCAAAGGTAACAATAACTATGTGCTATGAAAGATCAATTTTTTTTGGGTGTTTCACTTCATTTTACATCCTCAATCCACAATGAAATTCACAGATAGACATGCAATATGCTTGTGAAGTACAAACATGCTGTCTTTTGATTAAACCTGTCACCCAAGCGAAGGGTAGGCATGCCTAGTAATACTTATAAAGGAGCACAAAAAAGTTGCAAACTAATTAACGTGTGATAGTGAAGAGTTACAGGAGTTGCAGCTGCATTTGAGATGGTATGCTCGGCAGTCAAATCCAATGTTGCTATCATCACAAAATTACTTGATTTGTGAGCTTGAGTCCTATGTGAAGGTGATTAGGCTTTAACATTGACATGCTGTGCAGGTAACCGAGCAAAGGCTTCCCCCCACGCTGTCAGCCGACCTCTCGGGGCAGATTTTCAACATTGCCTGCATGAGTCTGGAATGATTTAGCAAGCACAAATGCTGACAAGAACCGGCCCTGCATTGCACATTTTGCAAGTGGAAAGACGACAAAAGTAAGCCGAGTAAAATGTACAAAGTGTGGCCGTAAAGTCGCAGGACAATTTAAAACATACAGGAAATTTAAATGATGCACTCTGAATTGGTCCGGCATCATCATGTTTTGAGATGCAGAAGTTATCTTGTCGATGTTTGGACGGCTTCATTTGAAAATGGTTTATTTTGTTTTTTCAAACAGTTGTGTTGCAGCAATTCTGGGCAAAACATCAGGTTGTAGTTCAGGGCTAATACCAATCAAAAACTATTATCATGAGAGAAATTAGGGCATTCGAAGTTCCACGAGAAATGAGAGGCACAGGAATGTGAAGGAGCCCCTCCAGCAAGGGTTCCAACTACTCTGAGAACAATGGAATAATGTTTTGTTTTGAAAGGAACAATCAAAAGTAATTCTTCACGTAAGCTAGTCATTCATTCTGCATTTGGAACACCTGGCTGCTGGATGTATTATTTCTGGGGTGCAGTCACTGAAAGTGTTGCCCCTTGTAGATCAGGCATTAGGAATTTTGCTACGATACAAGACCAACAATGGCCTACGCCTTTCAAAGATGAGCAATAATTTTCTTTCCACAAATGTTGTTCTCGCATATTATTACTCCAATCTGAATTGTTTCATACATTTGAGCAGGGAATGAAATGAATAAAGTTAATGATTGCCTTTTTATGACAAACAAAGAAAACACAAGCAAGTCTGCTCTCCATCACAACAGTGTCATTTAAGCCAATATTAAATGGATTGATGAGAACAATATAATTGGAATTCACTGACTTGATGAAATAAATTCAGTTCATATTGACTCACCCATGCAGTTTCTCATCATCATGAAGCCACTTTCAAAGCCCTCTAAGCAGTTACACTCAAAACTGCCAGGTGTATTCACACATGTTCCCATCCCACAGATCTCATGTGATATCTTGCACTCATCAATGTCTGACACACAGGAAGAAATGAAAGGCAAATGAGCTTTTACTTTAAAAGAGGAAGCTGGGTGTTCAGCAAGTTGCGTGACATGGATGTGATGTTGTCCGTACCTGTACAATTCCTCCCCTCAGCATCAAGCACGTAGCCATTGTCACATTGACACTTGAAGCTGGCAATAGTGTTTCTACACTTTCCATTGGTACACATATTTGGAAACACTCTGCATTCATTGATGTCTTTGAAGATGTGTCGGCCCATTGAAAAGTCCCTACGGTTTGAAAAGCCTGGGCCGCGTGGACACAGAAGCTCAAACTCTTTGGTGCCTTGTTCAGGGCAAAGGTCGCAGTCAGCACCCCATGCGTGGCCCAGCGAACAGCAGCACACATCACTGCGGAGCCGCTTGGGGACAGGATCCACACAATCTTCCTCATCAAAATTCAGGTAACATGTCTCAAAGCGCAGATCTAGGGGTGATGGGTGGGTGTAGATCCCATGTGTCAGCCTACGTTGTCCCTCATTACAGATTTACTCACCCAAGGACATGAACACTTGGAAAACGATGCTGAGACCGAAATTGTGTTGAAGCAATATACAGTGTTACTTATGTCACATTAAAAAAAACACTTGAATGATTCACTTGATATGTTATCATAAGAAACAAAACCTGAGAGGAGTGGAGATTCCCCTTGTATAAGTTATGCAAATACGGCACTGCCACGTCTGTGTAGTACTTTGTAATGTAAGTGGGTAGACAAATTTATAACAAATACATATTAGGATGCCACATGTGCCACTGATGCTGTTTCCCCTCTCCCGCTCCCCACAAAACCTGTTTATTATAATTTAAAAAAATTCTTATGGCAATTCCGTGGAACACTGGGGGCAAGTATAAACATCAGCCCTAGAGGAAGCACAGTGATACAAGCTGTGTAAGGATGTTCGGCTGGAAGAGCTGTGCATCGGCCCACCCTTTTAAGAGCCAGGAGCTTTGAGCGAAGAGAATATCAGTTGGGCACCGAGTTAAGAATGAGGCCAGAGAACCAGGGGAACAAACAAGCTCAAATATCCAGTGGGAGAATGGACGAAGAGTGCAGAATGAGTTGGGTGAGAGGACCGCAGAGCTGAGCCTCAGTCACATCCAGTGGCTGGGTGGAGTCTTGGCCAGACCAAAATCAGCCCTGTAGAGCAACGCTCGATCCCGAGCACTCTTTAGGCTCGACCTTGCAACACAAGTTCTTCCGGGTCTGGAAGCGCATGACGCGGTGTCACTTTCCCTCCGATTCAGGGTTTTCAAAACTTATTTATTTATTCTCTCCCTGAGATTTTGCCTGCTTGCTTTGCTTTGCCTCACTCCCCTTTATCTCCCTGGTTGTTGCAAGATCTATGTCAGTATATTTGGTGTTCATATTTTTATGTCCACCCTGCATCAAGATTCAGACAATTTTGTACCTCATGGGGGAGTGTTGAATATTATTATTGAAATTATTGCAATAAATTGTTTGGGAAATGTGGTAAGCCTTCTTTCCTGCTCTATCGTCTTGGTGGGAAAACCAGTTTCGGAAGCAACCATTATTTGGCGCATGAACGAGAAGGCCGCATGACTGTGTGCGTCCGCTCGATTAAAATTAATCAAATGGGCTGCTCCGGTTTTGTTGGGGTGAAACTCCTTGCCGTCAATGAGGTCTATCAAGACGCGGACCAGCCAGTTCTCCCAACATGTAACAACATTTCTAGAATGCCATCTTTTATCAAATGGTCTAAATACTCTAAAACAATAAGAACAGTTATCATACAAGTCCACTATTGTTAGAGGCGGGTTCTTGCCCTTAAAGTGAAATGAAAATTTTCCCATTTCAGAACTGAACATCCCAAAGAAAATTAACACGTCACTAAATGACACCGAAACAGAATGAAAATGTAAGTGAAAATATTGGGGCAATAAACACAGAACGTATTATCTTCCTGCAGACGAAACTGTTTAACTTTTCTCAACAAAGGCACTCAGTCCTCCTCCATTCAACACAAGCAAAGTAAACCATTTTTCTTTGAAGTAGACCATGTATCCGTGGAATAATTTCAATTTTTTTCTTCCTGAAGAATTATTCCAACCACAACCTCTGTGGTCAATTCATGGAGTCGCTCACTTTAATCCCATAATGTCAAGCTTGAGTGACTTCTAACAGCTCGGCAAGGAACAGTCAAAGATTTCTTCCTTGCATGCTCATAATGCATGATGTTTGACGCAACATATGATGTTATGTTAATAAAAGCCCTATTGTTTGAAGGTGTAGAATCATCATGCTTTCTAAGCTAAGGAATATCTTTTCATATTATTATTACAGCTTTTAAGCCATTTGAGGCAATGCTAGGCATGCAGCTTGGAATGTTGTGAACTTAAGAACAAATATTTTGCTGACATTTTTACAAGCATTCAACATCGAAAGCTTAGTTATATATCCATTCTTTTGTGACGTTTTATCAGCACGTTTTGAGTTTTAATATCAGCCATGGCCACAACTAGTCATTAATTATTTCGGCATCGGAGACTTTCAGCAAGACATAAGGTGTGATAATATGAGGCAAAATTAAACAACCTAAAGATGTTTACCAATGCAATTCCTTCCAGTGAGGTCCAGTGTGTGACCGGGAGGACATTCACATTTGAAGGAGCCCGCTGTATTAACGCACCGAGAATTCACACAGATTCCAGGAAACACCGCACACTCATCCACATCTGTAGGGGTACAGTGAGATAAATAAATTTTTAAAAATTACTTTTACAGTAAGTATTTTGCTGTATGGTAGCATAAAGGCAACTTAACATGATTTAGAAGATATAATAAAATAAAATAAATGGAATAAAAAGCAGAAAACCACAACAGTAACAAACAATGCACCATGCATCAAGTTTCAGGCAATGAAATTTTCAAATGAGTGCAGAAAACGCCAAAAAGTTCAACTATTTGCTTGTTTTCATACCATGACACTGAGATCCTCTTGCTCTGGAGAGTCCTCGTGGGCAAACGCCCTCTATAATCACACAAGACAACCATGAGTGAGCACACAATGGACAATGTTTACATTTGTCACAAAAATGAAGCAAGACAGAGAAAGGAAAGCATATGATCAATCAATATGTCGAGAGGTGTTCTGTATATGAAGAACAAGTGGAAACACACCTAGAGGGCAAGGCTCGCATGGGCTTCCCCATGCTATGCCAAGGGTCGCACAACACTCAGAGCGCAGGGTAGCTCCGTTTATGTTCACCTCACAGCTACTTGCCACAATATTGAGCCAGCAGGTCCCTTTCGTAGATTCTGTACAGAAAGGCAGAGGGTAAGTGTGGATCTGGATATTTCAATGACCTTGTTTCGGGCAGACACAAAGCCAGAATAGAAGCTGCATTATTATATTGTGGTTGGTTGCATGCTGTGATGGAATCGAATGTAAAATTAATTTGTTCTTTCGTTCTTATGAAGCATGTGTCTGCAGGATTCCATCAGTTACTGCAGGGGTGCAGCAGTGCTTCTGATGCAGTGTCCCCTGCAAGTTGCAGCTGGGCCCATGAAGATTCAAACCCATGCAAGATAGCTCAGAGGTGAATGTACGTACCTCTAGGCTATCCCGACAGCACAGTCGAATGGGTAAAGCCACAAAATGAGTATAATAAATATTTTAAAAAACAACAAATTCAATTTAAAGCAAATGTTTTAGAGTTTATACAATCATATTTCTCAGTGCAGGAGAGGTTCACACAAATAAAACACAAAAATACAAAAAGGACAAATGAATGAAAAATAATAATGAGCACAGTTAAGAAGCTGGCTCATTATTATTTCAGTTAAGAAGAAGTTGGCTCATTAACAGGCAACATAAAAGATCATCTTCATACATATTCACTATAAGGGGAGGGGGAGGGGTGGGGGTGAGGAAAATTTGAGAAAAGTAGTGGAAGGTATGGATGAAGAGAAGAGGAAGGATGGATGTCTTTCCTCTTCTCTCCACACATAAAAAGGGTGAGAATGAGAAAAGAGTAACATGAAGTCAAGGTAGTTTGAAGGGGGCAGTGGAGTGCAAGGGCAAAATTCTGGAATTTTTACAGAAATAATATGTTGATGGCCTAAAAGAAAGATCATTTAATTGAAAAATGGAGGTGAAGCAAAGAGTTGTTTGGAGAAGATAGACAAATAAGAGCCAAGATTGCCCTTGTGAAAAAGCAGAATTACGAATGGGGTATATAACAATCTTACCAATGCATAAAAGTTTGGTGGCGTCGAGCTTGCTGTAAGGTGGGCAAACACAATGAAAGGATCCCAGAAGGTTCTCACATTCACCGTTCATGCAGGGGTTTTCAATGCACTCATCAATATCTGAACAATAAAGACATTATGTTAATTTATTTCAAGAGAAGCAATTTGTGCGACTTAAAACAATGTCATGATTTTATTTTATGACATACAAGTAATTTACATTCAACAACAACAACAACAACAACAAAAAACGTCAATGTGCAGAACACGCAAAAGTGGAGTGAAAACTAGAAAATAAAATTTGACACGAATGCCTCAATGGATATGCCTTCCATCCACATTAGATGTCAACCAACTGTTACATTTGATCTCAATTAAAGGTCACATTAAATATTACAGGTCACGAGAGAGAGAGAGAGAGAGGAAGAGAGAGAGAGAAGAGAGAGAGAGAGGAGAGAGAGAGAGAGAGAGAGAGAGAGAGAGAGAGAGAGAGAGAGGAGAGAGAGAGAGAGAGAGAAGAGGAGAGAAGAAGAGAGAGGAAGAAGAGAGAGAGAGAGAGAGAGAACAGAGAGAGAGAACAGAGAGAGAGAACAGAGAGAGAGAACAGAGAGAGAGAAAGAGAGAGAGAAAGAGAGAGAGAGAGAGAGAAGAGAGAGAGAGAGAGAGAGGAGAGAAAGAGAGAGAGAGAGAGAGAGAAAGAGAGAGAGAGAAAGAGGAGAGAGAGAGAGAGAGAGAGAGAGAGAGAGAGAGAGAGAGAGAGAGAGAGAGAGAGAGAGAGAGAGAGAGAGAGAGAAGAGAACAGAGAGAGAGAACAGAGAGAGAGACAGAGAGAGAGAAAGAGAGAGAGAAAAGAGAGAGAGGAGAGAGAGAAGAGAGAGAGAGAGAGAGAGAGAGAGAGAGAGAGAGAGACAGAGAGAGAGAGAAAGAGAGAGAGAGAGAGAGAGAGAGAGAGAGAGAGAGAGAGAGAGAGAGAGAGAGAGAGAGAGAAAGAGAGAGAAAGAGGAAAAAGAGAGAGAGAAAAAGAGAGAGAGAGAGAGAGAGAGAGAGAGAGAGAGAGAGAGAGAGAGAGAGAGAGAGAGAGAGAAGAGAGAAGAGAGAAGAGAGAAGAGAAAAGAGAAGAAGAAAGGAGAAGAGAGAAAGAGAAATGAGAAGAGAGAAGAGAAGGGGAGACAGTCACCAGACAGGCAGACAGAGTAAAAAAAAACAACCTCACTCCTCTCTGCATGTGCACGATTGGGACGAGATTCCGTACAATTTACCAAATTCAAAGCTAAAGTCCTGCTAAACTGCAGGTTTGTGTTCCGATTTGAGTTCAAAATATGACATTAAATTGAAATTAAGTTGTTCCTCGATCATAAACTGACATTTTTAGACAGACAGACAAATTGAAGCAATTGCTTAACCCTGCTTTTCACTTCGTGTGTGCAGGGTAAACAGATTATAGTACACAGAAGGAGCACACAAGCAACAACTATGTGTTATAAAATACCTTTTTTCATGTGTTTCATTCCATTTTTTATCCTCATTGAGACACACAGATAGATATGCAATATGTTTGTGAAGTGCAACATGCTGTCATTTGATTAAACCCATCAGTGAAGTGATGGGGAGGCACCGCTAGTTCTTAATTAAAGCCAGGTGAAGAGATCTTGAACAACAGAGGATTCAAACTGTTTATACAATTTGTGTAACTGCTTGTAGTTGAATGATGGATAAAGAGCTAGCTTTGTTGCTGCAATTTCTTCATTATACACATAATTGAACAATATTTTATATTTTCATTAAACTTTGCTGTTTTTGTCTTTAATAATTTTCAGATCTTCTTTATGAGCAACAGAAAAACTGCAGCAAAAAAAAATAAAAAAATCAGCACACATGTACTTCCTTAAACTTCCCCACAAAACTTTCCCTCGATTTTCCCTGATGCTTTCATTAAAAAGTTGTTGAATTTCTGACCTATCATACCTACCATGTGACCTGTTCAAAAGGTTCTACAAACGAGATACAAGAGTCCAAGATATGCCATTGTTTTTGAAAAAAACAAATTCGATATTTCATTATGCACCAAAAGATTTAAAAACCGTTGTCATGTCTTGGACTAAATGAGTTTCCTGTATGTTAAACTTTTTGACCGTCTCTCATACATTTTTGGCATGACCTTAGAGTTCTTTCTTTCACCAATGCAATTGCATGATGTCATCGTTTAAATCACTCGCATGATATCATCACACAGTGGGTGCTTCATAGTATACACGTGTTAGGAAAAATAAAACCAAACATTTTTTGGGGTTCGAAACAAGATTATATCAAAACAAAACCAGCTTTTCCAACCTTCCAACCTCCACCCCTTTCCCTTCATGTTCACATCAATATTTTCCTGTTACAAGCCAGCTGGGCACCTCGAGTCAATGAAGAGACAAGGATGGCAGGGATTTCACCCGTAATTTTTTGTGCTGTGCAAAAATAGCCGAAAAAAGAAACAAAACTTTATGCTTTTGAAAAATAGAAGCACTATAGCTCACCAAAAATCAACGTTTCTTATTCAATACTATGAATGTTCTTATGACAATCTGTGGAATCATGTGACCAAAAAAAAAATGTAAAAGTTGGAGAGTTTATTTATGATCGCACCGTCACATCGCATCTGCTTTTGAAGAACACAACTAACAGTTATGTGAATATATGAACACTTTTCCCAAATAAACATCCTCGCTGACATACTTGTTTCTTTAACTTACATGCATTCAAAAATGCAAATGATTGAATGGATAGTTCCAAAAGGATCCAATTAAACCATAAAGAGGTTGATTCATTTAATGAATCTGTTCGGTCATTTCAATAGTGGAATTAAATTAAAACCTGTGTTATGTAGCCATCCCTTGTAGGCAGCAAAATATAGTAAACCCTCAAATATCATGGTTTTTTTGACCAATCACAGGCAACCTATTGTGTTTTAATTTAGTTAGCGTGGTATTTCATTTCGGCCAATCGCGGTTTTTGAGCGAAGATGAGTCATTGTTTGCGTCCGCGTGTATGATTACCTCCTATTATGAGCCTTTTGTTGTTTCTCGCGCACTGTTAATTGTAGTAATAAGACCAACATAGGAGAACGAAACTAAATGTAATAATGAATCGTCATCGAACAGGAAAAGACAAATAGTGATCCTGTAATACTAGATCTAAAAGGTCTAGTCGACACACAACAGTTAATCATGGTGCCCAAATACAAAATGATGGACAAAATTAATTGTTCCAAAAGGCAGAGAAAGGCTATGACATTGTGCGAAAAAAAATGTAGTTGTTAGATATGTCGGCAAGAAGTGAAAGTGCGGCATCTGTGGGCCGCCATTACAGCATCAATGAATCAACCGTGTGTAAACGTGAGTCAAATATCTGTGCAAGGGTTCCCACTCGACAAAGCGCAAACGTCTCGTGCCATTCCCATGATCCTCATATTGAAAGGAAGGAAAAAGTGCTTAATGCTTGGATCGAGGATCAAACAGAAAAAAAATGCCTTTGAGTGGAATTTTTACAGGAGAAAAATACAGGAGAAACCATTGCGGATTTACTAACGTTTTCACGAGGCACCCGGAATCAAAGTCTCCAGTTCAACCATGGCTCATGGAACTAATTGAGGTGAAAGGATTTATGCTGGAGCAGGTTTTTAACGCCGAAAAGACAGGATTATTTTGGAAGAGGATGCCATCTCGTACCTTCCTTTCCAAGCAGGGAAGATCTGCTCTGAATCAAGGTAACTAAGGATCGTTTTAAAATTCTCCTCTATAGCAATGCAGCAGGTTACTTTGTCTTGCTCCTGATGATCCAACAGCCATTTAAAGTTATACATCCACATCTTTCTAACCTCCACCCTCCCCCTATAGCAGCATAATTATCATCTTCGAGCGAAGTCACGTGTCTTCTATTTAAGACAGCTTACAGTATGAACAGTACGTAATATGTTTACCCTCACCCACCTCGCTGTTTTGGAATAAATTTTAAAGGTAAAACTCTTGTATTTTTGTTTAATTACACTGTATTTATTGTATTTACATGTTTATTCCAATGTTAATGTATTTTATATGTATTTTCACATGTTTATTTCAATTGTAACATGTTTATTTCTGGCAGCTGTCCACCTTCCTCTACACAGTATTTTCACGAAACCAAGGAACTGAACCCCCTTTTTCTCATTGGCCCTTGGTTTCCACGATTGTGATTTCAACTATTGTGACATTTTACAGGAACCTAACCCCTGCGATATTTGAGTGTTTACTGCACTGCAGAAGAAAATTTTCTCGATTTTACAAAAAAGCATTGTGAACGTTGCACAAGTTAGAGATTTGAACTTATACCTAATAAAAGCCTTTCTTAAAAAAAAATAACTCATTTTGTGCATGAAATCCATTGAGTAAATGATGCAGACAATTACCTTCACACTGCTCTGTATTAGGTTTGAAGACGAAGCCTGTTCTGCATTCACAAGTGTAGCTACCAAGGTTGTTATGACACACCCCGTTGTCACAAAGGAACGGTCGTTCTTCACATTCATCAATGTCTGCAACACAACATCATTCCCAAAAGTAAAAGCACAGGAATAATGCAAAACAATTCATGGGAACTATGCTTTATAAAAATAATAAAAAATTATTCAGAGCTATGCTGTCTTTGAGAAATTATCTGAATTGTTTGCACAAGTTTTGAGAGAATACTGGTCAAAAACAAACGATATTACATATTCGCTCTTGCCCTCCGATGACATTCCAAGACGTTCCAAAGCGGTTTAATATGGGTTTAAGTCAGGACTCTGGTTTGGCCGCTGCAGATTTTAACGATTGTTCTCGAAACGAAAGCAAGCAGACACAGAACTGCAGCAAGGGGAGTTAAAATAATAGTAGCTGTACGGGCCTTCGCTGTAATATTGCATCAAATGCTGGCAGTCATGTTATCTAAAGTGTCATGATGAGACAGCTTTATAAATCATAGAATCTATCATCGTATTTGGCATCAAATCCTTTCTTTTCTCAAACGGCCTGATCTCAGACCATCGGTTTGGATCCAGATCCGGTCAATTCACCCAGGACATGCTGCTTCTGCTCTCCCAGTAATGGATAGATGTTCTTCATCTCAGACATGAGATCAGAGCCATCTCTCTGGACATATCTCGAACATGAGACAAAGTATGGCACCCCACTTTTCTCAGAAACACTCTGCCTACCGAACAGAAAAAATCCAGAAAGAACATGCTTTAAAGTGGGGAAACATACCAACAGCAGGGTAGAGGAACACAACTGAGGGACAGTTGGATGAAGAATGGCCAGGGAGAAGAATGAAAGCAAGGGGAGTGGGAGGAAGACACAGGGTGTGAAAAAGCTAAGACATAGCAAGAAGATGGTTGAAAGAACCGGTTCTGGGTTCCTTCCGGTTCTGGGTTTGGAGCGTCGGCAGGTCTCTTTCAGGGCTCTCTGCTGACGATCTCAAAGTTAAGTTTCCGGTCGTTATCTGTCCCGTTTTAACTGTTTATTTTCTCACCTACATGTTACTGTGTGTTCCTAGTTCGGTTTTGTTTCAAAAATTGTGCTATTTTGTGAGTTCTCATTGACCTTGTCTTACCGGGTTGCTTGAGGCCTACCCATCCCTCCCCTCGGTACGATTGTGTTTATTTGTATTTTCTCCCCATTACCTTCAATTCCTATCTTCCTCACTTTCCAAACGTCCCCCATCCCTCCCAACTAAACGCTCTGTTTCTTGTCTTAAATCCAAAAACAAAAAAACGACTTTTCTCCTTGCACACTCCCGAGTCTCGATCCTTCTTCTTCTTCCTCCTGCCGGCACACCATCTTTATTCGACTGAGCTGACCCTCTCTCGCCATTACCTTCACAATTTCTTCCGACAACCTTCCATTCCCAAATCTTACCTGTTTTTCAAAAATACATCAAAAAATAATAATCTTCCTTGTATCCTTTCGATCTCTACACCTCCTGTAACCACGTGTCCTCTCTCTACTCTTCCTGGTACTTTCATCGACCCAGCTGCTTCACACTGCATTTACCGTCCAAATTCACCACACACTTCCACGATTTTACTTCAACCTTCCCTTTTCCGAATGTTACGCAATCCTTATTTAAAATAAATATTTCACTTTTGACGAATACACCTCCCATAGCCAAGTGCTTCTCCCGTAACCACGTGATCGTTTTACACCCCCTGCGTTTACCGATCCAATTTTACCATTCACCTCACGATTTTTCTACAACACTTCCATTACCTAATCTGATGAAAACTCTCTCAAACAATAATAATAATAATAATAATAATAAAAACGATCTCTTATAATGCTTCATCTTCCTTTCACATGTGTGGTATCTCTTACTGTATCATAATTCACTACTCTTCTACTATTTAAACAGACTGCTCTCAATTCGACCTTTCCTTCATACCTTACCTAAAAATCCCAACTGTTACAGCGTTTCTTCTCTCCATTCTCTGAATTCGCCTTTATTGCATCCCTCAAGAAATGTGTATAATTGTATCTCTGACCTAAAACTTAAAAAAACCCAGTTTGCTATGAATGTTCGCTTTCCATCAACCATTCTTTTTT
>CM068963.1:26484019-26489042 GCA_035128595.1 Eptatretus atami | reverse complement strand
GGAATACCTCTGGCTATGGCTTCCCCTCCACTCCCACCTCATGTTTATATGTGCGCTGTACCGTCCACCAAACAGTGATGACTCCATCTACACCTCACTATCTGAAAACATGGACCAACTTCTAACTTCTCATCCAAACTACCTTCGCCAACTGGCATGATGACAATTGAAGTCGCCACATATGAGGAAGAGAGAGTTTGAATGAGAAGTTGAAGTTGGTCCATGTTTTCAGATAGTGAGGTGTAGATGGAGTCATCACTGTTTGGTGGACGGTACAGCGCACATATAAACATGAGGTGGAGTGGAGGGGAAGCCTGCCAGGAGGTATTCCTGGGGGTGTGGGGAGTGAGGGCAGTGCATGGAGAGTGAGGAATATAGTCTTTGATTGAAGAGAAGTAACTCCTCCACCAGGAAGGCTCAGGTCTGTCATACCGGAGGAGGGAAAAACCAGGGAGAGATACTTGGGAGTCAGACACGTCTTGGGGGAGGAAAGTTTCTGTTAGGCAGATTATGTCTGATTGTTAGTGGCAACCTGTATGGAAAGATCTGAAAGGTTTGAGTGAAGCCCCCAGATATTGAGGTCCACACTGTTAATGAAGAGGAGGGGAGGAGGCTTTGGGTGCAGGGGTGGGAGGGGAGGGGGAGGGTAGGACAAGGGACGAGGGGAGGGGAGGTAAGGAGGGTTGTTGAAATAGTTTGGGGATTGCCAGAATAGCTAGGGGAAGGGGCCGGATGAGGAGGAGAAAAGGCTCTGTGGTGCCTGGGGAGAGGGGGGGGAAACAAAGAAAGGAGGCAGAAGGAAGTTGAGGATTTGAGGGGTGGAGTGATGAGATGGAGGTGAGAGGCAGTGGAAGGAGCAGCTTGTGTGATGGAGGGATGCAACTTTAAGAGAGAGGAAAGGTGATGTGAGGGGGTGAATGGTGGGAGAAGGTGAGTGGGGAGTTGAGGGAGAAAGGTGAGTTAAAGTTTTTGAGAGAGGTGAGAGGGAGGCTTGAGGGAGAAGAGTGTGATGGTTGCTTTGAGAGTGAGGGGTGAGAGGGGTGAGTTGGCACTGAAATTTGAAAAAAAGAATGGTTGATGGAAAGCGAACATTCATAGCAAACTGGGTTTTTTTAAGTTTTAGGTCAGAGATAACAATTATACACATTTCTTGAGGGATGCAATAAAGGCGAATCAGAGAATGGAGAGAAGAAACGCGTGTAACAGTTGGATTTTTTATGGTAAGGTATGAAGGAAAGGTCGAATTGAGAGCAGTCTGTTTAAATAGTAGAAGAGTAGTGAATTATGATACAGTAAAGAGTACACACATGTGAAGAGGAAGATGAAGCATTATAAGAGAGTGTTTTTATTATTATTATTATTATTATTATTGTTTGGAGAGGTTTTCATCAGATTAGGTTAATGGAAGTGTTGTAGAAAAAATCGTGATGGTGAATGGTAAATTGGATCGGTAAACGCAGGGGTGTAAACAGATCACGTGGTTACGGGAGAAGCACTTGCTATGGGAGGTGTTCGTCAAAAGTGAAATTATTTATTTTAAATAAGGATTGCGTAACATTCGGAAAGGAAGGTTGAAGTAAAATCGTGGAAGTGGTGTGGTGAATTTGGACGGTAAATGCAGTGTGAAGCAGCTGGGGTCGATGAAAAGTACCAGGAAGAGTAGAGAGAGACACGTGGTTACAGGAGGTGTAGAGATCGAAAGGATACAAGGAAGATATTATTTTTTGATGTATTTTTGAAAACAGGTAAGATTTGGAATGGAAGGTTGTCGAAGAAATTGTGAAGGTAATTGGCGAGAGAGGGTCAGCTCAGTCGGATAAAGATGGTGTGCCGGCAGGGAGAGAAGAGAAGGATCGAGACTCGGGAGTGTGCAAGGAGAAAAGTCGTTTTTTTGTTTTTGGATTTAAGACAGAAACAGAGCGTTAGTTGGGAGGGATGGGGGACGTTTGAAAGTGAGGAAGATAGGAATGAAGGTAATGGGAGAAAAACAAATTAACACAAATCGTACCGAGGGGAGGGATGGGTAGGCCTCAGCAACCCGGTAAGACAAGGTCATGAGAACTACAAAATAGCACAATTTTTGAAACAAAACCGAACTAGGAACACACAGTAACATGTAGGTGAGAAAATAACAGTTAAAACGGGACAAGATAACGACCGGAAACTTAACTTTGAGATCGTCAGCAGAGAGCCTGAAAGAGACCTGCCGACGCCTCCAAACCCAGAACCGGAAGGAACCCAGAAACGGTTCTTTCAAACCATCTTTTGCTATGTCTTAGCTTTTTCACACCCTGTGTCTTCCTCCCACTCCCCTTGCTTTCATTCTTCTCCCTGGCCATTCTTCATCCAACTGTCCCTCTTTGTGTTCCTTACCCTGCTGTTGGTATGTTTCCCCACTTAAAGCATTTCTTTCTGGATTTTTCTGTTCGGTAGGCAGAGTGTTTGTGAGAAAGTGGGGTGCCATACTTTGTCTCATGTTCGAGATATGTCCAGAGAGAGGCTGCTGATCTCATGTCTGAGATGAAGACATCTATCCATTACTGGGAGAGCAGAAGCAGCATGTCCTGGGTGAATTGACGGATCTGGATCCAAACCGATGGTCTGAGATCAGGCCGTTTGAGAAAGAAAGGATTTGATGCCAAATACGATGATAGATTCTATGATTTATAAAGCTGTCTCATCATGACACTTTTGATAACATGACTGCCAGCATTGATGCAATATTACAGCGAAGGCCCGTACAGCTACTATTATTTTAATCTCCCTTGCTGCAGTTTCTGTGTCTGCTCGCTTTTGCTTCGAGAACATCGTTAAAATCTGCAGCGGCCAAACCAGAGTCCTGACTTAAACCCATATTAAACCGCTTTGGAAACGTCTTGGATGTCATCGGAGGGCAAGAGCGAATATGTAATATCGTTTTGTTTTTGACCAGTATCTCTCAAAACTTGTGCAAACAATTCAGATATAATTTCTCAAAGACAGCAAGCTCTGAATAATTTTTTTATTATTTTTTTTAAAGCATAGTTCCCATGAATTGTTTTGCATTATTCTGTGCTTTTACTTTTGGAATGATGTTGTGTTGCAGACATGATGAATGTGAAGAACGACCGTTCCTTTGTGACATAGGGGTGTGTCAATAACAACCTTGGTAGCTACACTTGTGAATGCAGAAACAGGCTTCTCTTCAAACCTAATACGAGCAGCTGTGAAGGTTAATGTCTGCATTCATTTACTCAATGGATTTCATGCACAAATGAGTTATTTTTTTTTTAAGAAAGGCTTTTATTAGGTATAAGTTAAATCTCTAACTTGTGCAAGTTCACAATGCTTTTTTGTAAAATCGAGAAATATTTTCTTCTGCCAGTGAAGTAAACACTCAAATATCGCAGGGTTAGGTTCCTGTAAATGTCACAATAGTTGAAACCACATCGTGGAACCAAAGGGCCAATGAGAAAAAGGGGGTTCAGTTCCTTGGTTTCGTGAAAATGCTGTGTAGAGGAAGGTGGACAGCTGCCAAGAAATAAACATGTTACAATTGAAATAAAACATGTGGAATATATACATATATATATATATAAATAAAATTAAAAAAATCATTGGAATAAAACATGTAAAATACAATAAATACAGTGTAATTAAACCAAAATACAGAGAGTTTACCTTAAAAATTATTCCAAAACAGCGAGGTGGGTGAGGGTAAACATATTACGTACTGTTCATTACTGTAAGCTGTCTTAAATAGAAGACACGTGACTTCGCTCAAGATGATAATTATGCTGCTATAGGGGAGGGTGGAGTTAGAAAGATGTGGATGTATAACTTTAAATGCTGTTGGATCATCAGGAGCAAGACAAAGTAACCTGCTCGCATTGCTATAGAGGAGAATTTTAAAAGATCCTTAGTTACCTTGATTCGAGCAGATCTTCCCTGCTTGGAAAGGAAGGTACGAGATGGAATCCTCTTCCCAAAATAATCCTATCTTTCGGCGTTAAAACTGCTCCACAATAAATCCTTTCACCTCAATTAGTTCCATGAGCCATGGTTGAACTGGAGACTTTGATTCCGGGTGCCTCTGAAAACGTTAGTAAATCCGCAATGGTTTCTTCCTGTATTTTCTCCTGTAAAAATTCCACTCAAAGGCATTTTTTTTCTGTTGATCCTCATCCAAGCATTAAGCACTTTTTCCTTCCTTTCATATGAGGATCATGGAAATGGCACGAACGTTTGGCGCTTTGTCGAGTGGGAACCCTTTGCACAGATATATTGACTCACGTTTACACACGGTTGATTCATTGATGCTGTAATGGCGGCCACAGATGCGCACTTTCACTTCTTGCCGACATATCTAACAACTAATTTTTTTTCGCACAATGTCATAAGCCTTTCTATGCTTTTGAAACAATTAATTTTGTCCATCAGTTTTATTTGGGCACCATGATTAACTGTTGTGTGTCGACTAACCTTTTAGATCTAGTATTACAGGGATCACTATTTGTCTTTTCCTGTTCGATGACGATCATTATTACATTTAGTTATGATTCTCCTATGTTTGGTCTTATTACTTAAATTAACAGTGCGCGAGAAGAAGAACAGACAAAAGGCTCCATAATAGGAGGTAATCATACACGCGGACGCAAACAATGACTCATCTTCGCTCAAAAACCCGATTGCCGAAATGAAATACACGCTAACTAAATTAAAACACAATAGTTGCCTGTGATTGGTCAAAAAAACCATATATTTGAGGGTTTACTAATATTTTGCTGCCTACAAGGGATGGCTACATAACACCAGGTTTTAATTTAATTCCACTATTGAAATGACGAACAGATTCATTAAATGAATCAACCTCTTTATGGTTTAATTGGATCCTTTTGGGAACTATCATTCAATCATTTGCATTTTTGATGCATGTAAGTTAAAGAAACAAGTATGTCAGCGAGGATGTTTATTTGGGAAAAGTGTTCATATATTACATAACTGTTAGTTGTGCTTCTCAAAAGCAGATGCGATGTGACGTGCG
>CM068963.1:26474019-26479019 GCA_035128595.1 Eptatretus atami | reverse complement strand
TCTGAAATGGTAAAATTTTCATTTCACTTTAAGGGCAAGAACCCACCTCTAACAATAGTGGACTTATGATAACTGTTCTTAATTGTTTTAGAGTATTTAGACCATTTGATAAAAGATGGCATTCTAGAAATGTTGTTACATGTTGGGGAGAACTGGCTGGTCCGCGTCTTGATAGCCTCATTGACGGCAAGGAGTTTCACCCAACAAAAACCGGAGCAGCCCATTTGATTAATTTTAATCGAGCGGACGCACACAGTCATGCGGCCTTCTCGTTCATGCGCCAAATAATGGTTGCTTCCGAACTGGTTTCCCACCAAGACGATAGAGCAGAAAGAAGGCTTACCACACTTTCCCAAACAATTTATTGCAATAATTTCAATATATAATATTCAAAACACTCCCATGAGGTACAAAATTGTCTGAATCTTGATGCAGGGTGGACATAAAATATTGAAACCAAATATACTGACATAGATCTTGCAACAACCAGGGAGATAAAGGGGAGTGAGGCAAAAGCAAAGCAAGCAGGCAAATCTCAGGGAGAGAATAAATAAATAAGTTTTGAAAACCCTGAATCGGAGGGAAAGTGACACCGCGTCATGCGCTTCCAGACCCGGAAGAACTTGTGTGCAAGTCGAGCCTAAAGAGTGCTCGCGGACTCGAGCGTTGCTCTACAGGGCTGATTTGGTTCTGGCCAAGACTCCACCCAGCCACTGGATGTGACTGAGGCTCAGCTCTGCGGTCCTCTCACCCAACTCATTCTGCACTCTTCGTCATTTCCCACTGGATATTTGAGCTTGTTTGTTCCCCTGGTTCTCTGGCCTCATTCTTAACTCGGTGCCCAACTGATATTCTCTTCGCTCCAAGCTCCTGGCTCTTAAAAGGGTGGGCCAGATGCACAGCTCTTCCAGCCGAACATCCTTACACAGTATGTTATCACTGTGCTTCCTCTAGGGCTGAATGTTTATACTTGCCCCCAGTGTCCACGGAATTGCCATAAGAATTTTTTTAAATTATAATAAACAGGTTTTGTGGGGAGCGGGAGAGGGGAACAGCATCAGTGGCACATGTGGCATCCTAATATGTATTTGTTATAAATTTGTCTACCATTACATTACAAAAGTACTACACAGACGTGGCAGTGCCGTATTTGCATTTAACTTATACAGGGGAATCTCCACTCTCTCAGGTTTTGTTTCTTATGATAAACATATCAGGTGAATCATTCAAGTGTTTTTTTTAATGTGACATAAGTAACACTGTATATTGCTTCAACACAATTTCGGTCTCAGCATCGTTTTCCAAGTGTTCATGTCCTTGGGTGAGTAAATCTGTAATGAGGGAAACGTAGGCTGACACATGGGATCTACACCCACCCATCCCCTTAGATCTGCGCTTTGAGACATGTTACCTGAATTTTGATGAGAAGATTGTGTGGATCCTGTCCCCAGCGGCTCCGCAGTGATGTGTGTGCGCTGTTCGCTGGGCCACGCATGGGGTGCTGACTGCGACCTTTGCCCTGAACAAGGCCAAAGAGTTTGAGCTTCTGTGTCCAGCGGCCCAGGCTTTTCAAACCGTAGGGACTTTTACAATGGGCCGACACATCTTCAAAGACATCAATGAATGCAGAGTGTTTCCAAATATGTGTACCAATGGAAAGTGTAGAAACACTATTGCCAGCTTCAAGTGTCATGTGACAATGGCTACGTGCTTGATGCTGAGGGAAGGAATTGTACAGGTACGGACAACATCACATCCATGTCACGCAACTTGCTGAACACCAGCTCCTCTTTTAAAGTAAAAGCTCATTTGCCTTTCATTTCTTCCTGTGTGTCAGACATTGATGAGTGCAAGATATCACAATGAGCCTGTGGGATGGGAACATGTGTGAATACACCTGGCAGTTTTGAGTGTAACTGCTTTAGAGGGCTTTGAAAGTGGCTTCATGATGATGAGAAACTGCATGGGTGAGTCAATATGAAACTGAATTTATTTCATCAAGTCAGTGATATCAATTATATTGTTCTCATCACCATTTAATATTGGCTTAAATGACACTGTTGTGATGGAGACCAGACTTGCTTGTGTTTTCTTTATTTGTCATAAAAAGGCAATCATTAACTTTATTCATTTCATTCCTGCTCAAATGTATGAAACAATTCAGATTGGAGAATAATATGCGAGAACAACATTTGTGGAAAGAAAATTATTGCTCATCTTTGAAAGGCGTAGGCCATTGTTGGTCTTGTATATCGTAGCAAAATTCCTAATGCCTGATCTACAAGGGCAACCACTTTCAGTGAATGCACCCACAAAATAATACATCCAGCAGCCAGGTGTTCCAAATGCAGAATGAATGACTAGCTTAGTGAAGAATTACTTTTGATTGTTTCCTTTCAAAAAAAACATTATTCATTGTTTCTCAGAGTAGTTGGACCTTGCTGGAGGGGCTCCTTCACATTCTGTGCCTCTCATTTCTCGTGGAACTTCGAATGCCCTAATTTCTCTCATGATAATAGTTTTTTGTGGTATTAGCCCTGAACTACAACACTGATGTTTTGCCCAGAATTGCTGCAACACAACTGTTTGAAAAAACAAAATTAACCATTTTCAAATGAAGCCGTCCAAACATCGACAAGATAACTTCTGGCATCTCAAACATGATGATGCCGGACAATTCAGAGTGCATCATTTAAATTTCCTGTATGTTTTTAAATTGTCCTGCGACTTTACGGCCCACACTTTGTACATTTTACTCGGCTTACTTTGTTCGTCTTTCCACTTGCAAAATGTGCAATGCAGGGCCGGTTCTTGTCAGCATTTGTGCTTGCTAAATCATTCCAGACTCATCAGGCAATGTTGAAAATCGCCCCGAAGGTCGGCTGACAGCGTGGGGGGAAGCCTTTGCTCGCGTTACCTGCACAGCATGTCAATGTTAAAGCCTAATCACCTTCACATAGGAACTCAAGCTCACAAATCAAGTAATTTGTGATGATAGCAACATTGGATTTGAACTGCCGAGCATACCATCTCAAATGCAGCTGCAACTCCTAGTAACTCTTCACTATCACACGTTAATTATTTTGCAAAATTTTTTGTGCTCCTTTATAAGTATTACTAGGCATGCCTACCCTTCGCTTGGTGACAGGTTTAATCAAAAGACAGCATGTTTGTACTTCACAGCATATTGCATGTCTATCTGTGAATTTCATTGTGGATTGAGGATGTAAATGAAGTGACACCCAAAAAATTGATCTTCATAGCACATAGTTATTGTTACCTTTGCCACTGAGCGTGAGTGGAGGTTATGTTTTCACCGCTGCCTGTTTGTCTGTTGGTCTTTCTGTGAACAGGATATCTCAAAAAGTTGTGGAGGAGTCAGACAGAAATTTGATGGACAGAGTTGCGTGTGTGACAAGGACAAATGATTAGATTTTGGTGAAGATCCAAATCCTGATACTAGAATTTTAAAGTGATTTTTCACCATTGAGAGATTCGGGCCAAAAGCTACATATAGCATGATATTTCAAAATGTTATGGACGGATTTGGACGAAACTTGGTGGACAGGTTGGGTGTGTGACAAGAAAGAATGGATTCATTTTGTTTCAGGTCCTGATCCAGATCCGGCTATAAGTGGGATACAAAACATAACTATTTAGCCTGGCGGAGAGTATATGCTCTTCCGAGTGCCGTTCTAATTCTTGCTGCTGCCATGGTGGCTGTGTTGTTGTTCTTTGTGTGCTTCTTCCATGTACTTTTATATATTTCTCTATTGATGAGAAAGAATATTACCAATGCTAATTTTGCGTGCTCATCCATGTCCTTACTAAAGGATGCCCGTAGTCGTAAAATAAGACTTTGGAAGCCTGCATTAAGCTCCTATTTAGCTTCTTCTGCTTCCATTCTGAAAAGACAGGCTTTTAAACAGGGTTTTTTTATGATTAAAGGGATACAAATTTTTTGTTCCAACGAAATCAATTATTTGCTTTTCAAAGGTACCATTTTTATTACTTTATGACAGCAGAAAACTTTAGAATGAAGCGTGATTGATACACACTCAGACAGACCTTCTAGTTTTAGTAATTCATGAGTTTGTGACTCCTAAAAATAAACCTTGAGACTGGGCACACAACCTTGAAAAAGTATTATATCACAGACACCAGTCATCACCAATGAAATGAAGACTTTTCTCAGTTTTTTTTCAAAAAGCCAAGACTTTAACCAAGGGTTATTAAAGAGGTTGCTACTTGTTGCGCATGTTTGCAAAGAACGAGCGATCACCTCCATTAAGCCATGCCCAGGTAACCTCCAGAGAAGAACATTATCTCAACATGCCATATTTTAATTAACATTATGTCATACGCTTCAATATCTACTTGCTAGTTGGAATGCAGTTCTAAATTTCCTTCATCCTGGTTCAAGCTCAGAATAGTTGTGAAGTTGCTGGAGGAGACGAGGCATGAAGGTAAAAAATAATCTGGTTCTAGATTCTTGCTCATCGGTTTGTATATATTGTCTTCGTGGCTTTTGTTATACTGCAAGCAATGAATGAAGATTATGTTGGAATGCAGGTGCTTGTGCTGAAATCCACAAATTGAGAAATTGTTTTGTTCAAGGTTTATTGGTATACATATTTATCGACCTGTGAAGTGCGAATGTCACCTTTATGCAGATATTAATGAATGTGAGCGTGACCCTCTGTTTGCCGCGGTGGTACCTGCATCAACACTGAGGGAAGCTTCAAGTGCAACCCCTGGGCACGACCTCAGCGAAGATGGCAAGGCTTGTTGTTGGTGAGTATCTGATGTCATTATCTAAATCACCCTTTGCAGTGTTTTTTAAAGACGATTATGAAGATGATCATCAATGCAGAAATGGACGATGCTTCCGGCATCCCGAAAGGCCGCTGCAAAGGGGACGACTCATCTGCAACACGACCAAGGACACCGACCACAAAGGCACTGTACCCCATAGAACCCTAGTAACCAGATGGGCATCC
>CM068963.1:26453993-26471279 GCA_035128595.1 Eptatretus atami | reverse complement strand
CAAACCTTGACTCCGATTCTGCAACCGGTCCAGACGGCATCAGCCCACGTGTCGTAAAAACCTGCTCCTCTGCTCTCGCTCACCCTCTCTCTGTTCTAATCACCCTCTCATTTGCTCAAGATCATCTGCCATCTGCTTGGAAATCAGCAAACATTACTGCCCTGCATAACATAACCTTGCTGATGATTGGAGAAGGCTGAATTGGTCTGTAGTTGCAAGGGATCTGTTTTTGCACTCTTTTATGCAGGGCAGTAATGTTTGCTGATTTCCAAGCAGATGGCAGATACCTTGAGGCAAATGAGGGGTGATTAGAACAGAGAGAGGGTGAGCGAGAGCAGAGGAGCAGTTTTTTACGACATGGGCTGATGCGTCTGAGCGGTTTGCAGAATCGGAGTCAAGGTTTGACAGCAAGCTCTCCACTTGTCAGGAGAAAAGGACACAGAGTCACGGACAGTTGGGTGTGACTGGTTAAGGTGGGTCGAGAAGCGATGGGTTTTGCACACATTTCGATGCAAAACACGAGTTTAGGCATTCAGCCTTTTTCACGTGCGGTATCAGCGTGTGGCCATTTTGAGTAGGAGAGGGGATGGAGGGGAACATACACAGAAACAGATTTGATTAGACACACCAAGGATTTTGAGGAGGGAGAGAGGTTTGAAAGTTCAGACTTTGAGCTTAGAAAGATGTTGTTTTCTGGCTCTCCTGAGGGTAGATACACACTTGTTCGAGCTTAATGGAAGGAACTGAGATTACTCTCAGTTGGGTTTGCTTTCCATGAGGCAAGGCAAGTTATTTCAGGACAACTGCCTCGCCACAAGCTTCAGTGAACCAAGGACGAGGAAGGGTAGGACAACTGAAGATGAGAGGGCATAAATTGGGGCATGGAAAGAGCAAATTTCTTTGAAAAATTCCCAGGATGAGTTGATGTTGGAGAACAGTAGTGAACTAGAGTCAGTCATAAGTTTTGATGGCTTGCTTGGAGACACTGATCGGCTTGAGTGAAATGCCAGACTCGACGGCGGTGAGGTGGTTCTCTGATATAGCCAGAGATGTCCACTTTGACAAGGACATGGTCAGAAGAAATGATTGGAGCGGATGAAGATAGCAGATATTTGTAAGGGAAATTTGTCAAAATCAGATCCAGAAGAGATGGAGATCTTTATTTAAATAAATATTTTTCACTTTGACTATAAGGAATAATTTTGGTGAGATCCGGGTCGGGAAATTTTGACCGATTGAGTCAGCCCAATGAGTTGCAGAAAGCTTTTGCTGAGGTGCCATGAAGGTGAGAGAGGTACACACACTGCCAACTGGCATGATGACAATTGAAGTCGCCACATATGAGGAAGAGAGAGTTTGAATGAGAAGTTAGAAGTTGGTCCATGTTTTCAGATAGTGAGGTGTAGATGGAGTCATCACTGTTTGGGTGGACGGTACAGCGCAATATAAACATGAGGTGGGAGTGGAGGGGAAGCCATAGCCAGAGGTATTCCTGGGGGTGTGGGGAGTGAGGGAGTGCATGGAGAGTGGAGAATATAGTCTTTGATGAAGAGAGTAACTCCTCCACCAGACGAGGCTCAGGTTGTTATACCGGAAGGAGGAAAACCAGGGAGAGATACTGGGGAGTCAGACACGTCTTGGGGGAGGAAAGTTTCTGTTAGGCAGATTATGTCTGATTGTTAGTGGCAACCGTTATGGAAAGATCTGAAAGGTTTGGTGAAGCCCCCAGATATTTGAGGTCACACTGTTAATGAAGAGGGAGGGGAGGAGGCTTTGGGTGCAGGGTGGGATGGGGGAGGGGGAGGGTAGACAAGGGACGAGGGAGGGGAGGTAAGGAGGGTTGTTGAAATAGTTTGGGGGATTGCAGAATGCTAGGGGAAGGGGCCGGATGAGGAGGAGAAAAGGGCTCTGTGGTGCCTGGGGAGAGGGGGGGAAACAAGAAAGGAGGCAGAGGAAGTGAGGATTTGAGGGGGTGGAGTGATGAGATGGAGGTGAGAGGCAGTGGAAGGAGGCAGCTTTGTGATGAGAGGGATGCAACTTTGAGAAGGGTGAGTGAGGGGGTGAATGGTGGGAGAAGGGTGGTGGGAGGAGTTGAGGGAAAAGGTGAGTTTAAAGTTTTGAGAGAGGTGAGAGGAGGCTTGGAGGGAGAGAGTGTGATGGTTGCTTTGAGAGTGAGGGGTGAGAGGGGTGGGTTGGCACTGAAATTTGAAAAAAAGAATGGTTGATGGAAGCGAACATTCATAGCCAAACTGGGTTTTTTTAAGTTTTAGGTCAGAGATAACAATTATACACATTTTTGAGGGATGCAAATAAGGCGAATCAGAGAATGGAGAGAAGAAACGCTGATAACAGTTGGATTTTTTAGGTAAGGTATGAAGGAAAGGTCGAATTGAGAGCAGTTGTTTAAATAGTAGAAGAGTAGTGAATTATGATACAGTAAGGAGTACACACATGTGAAAGAGGAAGATGAAGCATTATAAGAGATCGTTTTTATTATTATTATTATTATTATTATTGTTTGAGAGAGTTTTCATCAGATTAGGTAATGGAAGTGTTGTAGAAAAAATCGTGAGGTGGAATGGTAAAAATTGGATCGGTAAACGCAGGGGGTGAACAAGATCACGTGGTTACGGGAGAAGCACTTGCTTGGGAGGTGTTCGTCAAAAGTGAAATTATTTATTTTAAATAAGGATTGCGTAACATTCGGAAAGGGAAGGTTGAAGTAAAATCGTGGAAGTGTGTGGTTGAATTTGGACGGTAAATGCAATGTGAAGCAGCTGGGTCGATGAAAGTACCAGGAAGAGTAGAGAGAGACACGTGGTTACAGGAGGTGTAAGATCGAAAGGATACAAGGAGATTATATTTTTTTTGATGTATTTTTGAAAAAAACGGTAAGATTTGGAATGGAAGGTTGTCGAAATTGTGAAGGTAATTGGCGAGAGAGGGTCAGCTCAGTCGAATAAAGATGGTGTGCCGGCAGGAGAAGAAGAAGAAGGATCGAGACTCGGGAGTGTGCAAGGAGAAAAGTCGTTTTTTTGTTTTTGGATTTAAGACAAGAAACAGAGCGTTTATTGGGAGGGATGGGGGACGTTTGGAAAGTGAGGAAATAGGAATTGAAGGTAATGGGGAGAAAATACAAATAAACACAATCGTACCGAGGGGAGGGATGGTTAGGCCTCAGCAACCCGGTAAGACAAGGTCAATGAGAACTCACAAAATAGCACAATTTTAGAAAAAACGAACTAGGACACAACAGTACATGTAGGTGAGAAATAAAAGTTAAAACGGGACAGATACGACCGGAAACTTAACTTTGAGATCGTCAGCAGAGAGCCTGAAAGCGCTGCCGACGCTCCAAACCAGAACCGGAAGAACCCAGAAACGCGTTCTTCAACCATCTTCTTGCTATGTTTAGCTTTTTTTCACACCTGTGTCTTCCTCCCACTCCCCTTGCTTTCATTCTTCTCACTGGCCATTCTTCACAACTGTCCCTCAGTTTGTGTTCTCTACCCCTGCTGTTGGTATGTTTCCACTTTAAAGCATGTTTTTCTGGATTTTTTCTGTTCGGTAGCAGAGTGTTTGTGAGAAAGTGGGGTGCGCTTACTTTGTCTCATGTTGAGATTGTCCAGAGAGACGGTCTGATCTCAGTCTGAGATGAAGACATCTATCATTACTGGGAGAGCAGAAGCAGCATGTCCTGGGTGAATTGAACCGATCTGGATCCAAACCGATGGTCTGAGAATCAGGCACCGTTTGAGAAAGAAAGGATTTGATGCCAAATACGATGATAGATTCTATGATTTATAAAGCTGTCTCAATTCATGACACTTTTGATAACATGACTGCAGCATTGATGCAATATTACAGCGAAGGCCCGTACAGCTACTATTATTTTAACTCCCCTTGCTGCAGTTCTGTGTCTGCTCGCTTTTGCTTCGAGAACATCGTTAAATCTGCAGCGGCCAAACCAGAGTCCTGACTTAAAACATATTAAAAACCGCTTTGGAAAGTCTTGGATGTCATCGGAGGGCAAGGCGAATATGTTATATCGTTTTGTTTTTGACCAGTATTCTCTAAACTTGTGCAAACAATTCAGATAATTTCTCAAAGACAGCAGTCTGAATAATTTTTTTATTATTTTTTATAAGCATAGTTCCCATGAATTGTTTTGCATTATTCTGTGCGTTTTACTTTTGGGATGAATGTTGGTTGCAGACATTGATGAATGTGAAAGAGGACCGTTCCTTTGTGACATATGGGGTGTGTCAATAACAACCTTGGTATAACACTTGTGAATGCAGAAACAGGCTTCATCTTCAAACCTAATACAGGAGCAGTGTGAAGGTTAATTGCCTGCATCATTTCTCAATGGATTTCATGCAACAAAATGATTTATTTTTTTTAAGAAAGGCTTTTATTGGTATAAGTTGAAATCTCTAACTTGTGCAAAGTTCACAATGCTTTTTTGTAAAATCGAGATATATTTCTTCTGCAGTAAGTAAACACTCAAATATCGCAGGGTTAGGTTCCTGTGAAATGTCACAGTGTTGAAACCACATCGTGGAACCAAAGGGCAATGAGAAAAAGGGGTTCAGTTCCTTGGTTTCGTGTGAAAATGCTGTGTAGAGGAAGGTGGACAGTTGCCAGAAATAAACATGTTACAATTGAAATAAAACATGTGAATATATATATTATATATTTATATATATATATATATTATAAAAACGTTAACATTGGAATAAACATGTAAAATACAATAAATAAGTGTAATTAAACCAAAATACAAGAGTTTAACCTTTAAAATTTATTCCAAAACAGCGAGGTGGGTGAGGGTAACAATTTACGTACTGTTCATACTGTAAAGCTGTCTTAAATAGAAGACACGTGACTTCGCTCAAGATGATAATATGCTGCTATAGGGGGAGGGTGGAGTTAGAAGAATGTGGATGTATAACTTTAAATTGGGTGTTGGATCATCAGGAGCACGACAAAGTAACCTGCTGCATTGCTAAGAGGAGAATTTTAAAACGATCCTTAGTCACCTTGATTCGGCAGAGTCTTCCCTGCTTGGAAAGGAAGGTACGAGATGGAATCCTCTTCCAAAATAATCCTATTCTTCGGCGTTAAAACATGCTCCACAATAAATCTCTTCACCTCAATTAGTTCCATGAGCCATGGTTGAACTGGAGACTGATTCCGGGTGCCTCCTGAAAACGTTTGTAAATCCGCAATGGTTTCTACTGTATTTTCTCCGTGTAAAAAATGCCACTCAAAGGCATTTTTTTATTGTTTGATCCTCGATCCAAGCATTAAGGCACTTTTTCCTTCCTTTCATATGAGGATCATGGGAAATGGCACGAAACGTTGCGCTTTGTCGAGTGGGAACCCTTTGCACAGATATTTGACTCACGTTTACAAACGGTTGATTCATTGATGCTGTAATGGCGGCCAAGATGCCACTTTCACTTCTTGCCGACATATCTAACAACTAAATTTATTTTTCGCACAATGTCATAAGCCTTTCTATGCTTTTGAAACAATTAATTTTGTCCTCGTTTTATATTGGGCACCATGATTAACTGTTGTGTGTCGACTAGACCTTTTAGATCTAGTATTACAGGATCACTATTTGTCTTTTCCTGTTCGATGACGACTCATATTACATTTAGTTTCATTCTCCTATGTTGGTCTTATACTCAATTAAACAGTGCGCGAGAAAACGACAAAAGGACTCATAATAGGAGGTAATCATACACGCGGACGCAAACAATGATCATCTTCGTCAAACCAACGATTGGCCGAAATGAAATACACGCTAACTAAATTAAAACACAATAGTTGCCTGTGATTGGTCAAAAAAACCATATATTTGAGGGTTTACTAATATTTTGCTGCCTACAAGGGATGGCTACATAAACAAGGTTTTAATTTAATTACCACTATTGAAATGACCGAACAGATTCATTAATGAATCAACCTCTTTATGGTTTAATTGATCCTTTTGGGAAGCTATCCATCTCAATCATTTGCATTTTTGATGCATGTAGTTAAAAGAAACAAGTATGTCAGCAGGTTGTTTATTTGGGAAAGTGTTCATATATTCACATAACTGTTAGTTGTGTTTTTCTCAAAAGCAGATGCGATGTGACGGTGCGATCAATAAATAAACTCTCCAACTTTTACATTTTTTTTTTGGTCACATGATTCCACAGATTGTCATAAAGAACATTCATTGTATTGAATAAGAAACGTTGATTTTGGGTGAGCTATAGTGCTTCTATTTTTTTCAAAAGCATAAAGTTTTTTTCCTTTTTCGGCTATTTTTGCAACAGCCAAAAAAATTACGGGTGAAATCTGCCATCCTTGTTCTCTCAATGATTGAGGTGCCCAGCTGGCTTGTAAACAGGAAAATATTGATGTGAACATGAAGGGAAAAGGGGTGGAGGTTGGAAGGTGGAAAGCTGGTTTTGTTTGAATATAATTTGTTCGAACCCCAAAAAAAATGTTTGGTTTTTATTTTCCTAAACACGTGTATATACTATCAAGCACGACTGTGTGATTGATATCATGCCGAGTGATTTAAACCGATGACATCTGGCAATTGCATTGGTTAAGGAAAGAACTCTAAAGGTCATGCCAAAAATGGAAGAGAGATGGATCAAAAAGTTTAACATACAGGAAACTTAATTTAGGTCCAAACATGACAACCGGTTTTTAAATCTTTTTGTGGCCATAATGAAATATCGAATTTAAAAAAAACAAAAAACATATGGCATATCTGGATCTTTGGTATCTCGTTTGTAAACCTTTTGAACAGGTCACATGGTATAGGTATGATAGTCAGAAAATTCAACACTTTTTAATGAAAGCCTAGGGAAAATCGGGGAAAGTTTGTGGGAAGTTTAAGGAAAGTAACATGTTGTGTGCTGATTATTTTTATTTTTTTTTGCTGAATTTTTCTGTGCTCATAAAGAAGATCTGAATTATTAAAGAAAAGAACAGCAAAGTTTAATGAACAAATATAAAAATATTGTTCAATTATGTGTATAAATGAAGAATTGCAGCAACAAAGCTAGCTCTTTCTCCATCATTCAACTAGCAAGCAGTTACACAATTGTATAACATTTGAATCCTCGTTGTTCAAGATCTCTTCACCTGGTTTCATTAGAAATAGCGGTGGCCTCCGTCAATTTCACGTGATGGGTTTAATAAATGCAGCATGTTGCACTTGTCACAACATATTGCTATATCTATCTTGTGTGTTCAATGAGGATAAAAAATGGAATGAAACACATGAAAAAAGGTATTTTATAATACAATAGTGTTGCTTGTGTGCTTCTTCTGTGTACTATTATCTGTTTACCCTGCACACAAAAGTGAAAGCAGGGTTAAGCATTGTTTCAAATTTGTCTGTCTGTCTAAAAATGTCAGTTTATGATGAGGAACAACTTATTTCATTTAATGTTAAATTTGAACTCAAATCGGAACACACCTCAAGTTTAGCAGGACTTTAGCTTTGAATTGTAATTGTACGGAATCTCGTTCCAATCGCTGCACATGCAAGAGAGGTGAGGTTTGATTTTTTTAACTTCTGTCTGCCTGTTGGTGATGTCCCCTCTCTCCTCTCGCTTCTCTCTCTCTCTTCCTCAATCTTTCCTCATTCTCTTCTCTCTTCTCTCTCTTCTCATTCTCTCTTCATCTTCTCTCTTCTCTCTCTCTCTCACAGTCTCATCCTCTATCTCTCTCTCTCTCTTTTTCTCCTCTCTTCATTTTTTCTCTCTTTCTCTCTCTTCCTCTCTGCTCTCTCCTCTCTCTCTTCTCCTTCTCTCCTCTGCTCTTCTCTCTTCTCTCTCCTCTCTCCTCTCTCTCTCTTTCTCTTCTTCTTCTCTCTCTCTCACATCTCTCTCACTCTTCTCTTCGTCTCTCTCTCTCTCATCTCTCTCTCTCTTCTCTCTTCCTTTCTTCTCTCTTTCGTCTCTCTCTCCATTTTCTCTCTCTCTTGTTTCTCTCTCTTTCTCGTTCCCTCCTCGTCTCTCCCTTAGTTTTCTCTCTCTCCTTGCTCTCTCTCTCTCTTCTCCCTCTCTCTCTCTCTCTCCTCCTCTCTCCTCCTCTTCTGTTTGTCTCAACTACCTCTGCTCTCCACTCTCCTCGGTCCTCTCTCGCCTCCTTTCTCTCCTCTCCTCTCTTTTCTTTCCACGTTTCCTCTCTCACTCTCTCGTCCCTTCTCCCTCTCATCGCCTGCTTTCCCCTTGCTCCCTCTCTCTTCTCTCTTCTTCTCTCATCTCTGCTCTCTCTCTCTCTCTCTTCTTTCTCTCTCGCTCTTCCTCTCCATCTCTCTTTCTCCGTCTCTCTCTCTTCTCCCCTCCTTTTCCATCTCCCTCTCTCTGTTCTCCCCTCTCTCTCCTGTTCTCTACTTCTTTTCTCTCGTCTCTCTCCCTCTTGTTCTTCTCCTCTTCCTCCTCGCTCTCTCTCTCTCTTCTCTCTCGTCCTCTCTCTTCTCTCTCGTCTCTCTCTCTCCTCTCTCTTCTCTGCTCTCTCCTCTCTCTCTCTCTCTTCTCCTCTCTCCCTATCTCTCTCCTCTCTCTTCTCTCTCTCTTCTCTCTCGTGACCTGTAATATTTAATGTGACCTTTAATTGAATAAATGTAACAGTTGGTTGACATCTAATGTGGATGGAAGGCATATTCCATCTGAGGCAATTCGTGTCATTTTATTTTTCTCTAGTTTTCACTCCACTTTGCGTGTTCTGCAATTGAGTTTTTTGTTGTTGTTGTTTGTGTTGAATGTAATTACTTGTATGGTCATAAAATAAAATCATGCGCATTGTTTAAGTCGCAAGCAATTCTTTCTTTGAAATAAAAATTAAACATAATGTCTTATATGTTCAGATATTAGAATGAGTGCATGAAAACACCGTGCATGAAACGGTGAATGTGAGAACTTCTGGGATCCTTTCATTGTGTTTTGCCACCTTAAAGCAAGCTCCACGCCACCAAACTTTTATCATTGGAAGATTGTTATATAACACCATTCGTATTTGCTTTTTGCACAAGGGCAATCTTGGGCTATATTTTGTCTATCTTCTCCCAAACAACTCTTTTGCTTCACCTTCCATTTTTCAATTAAATGATCTTCTTTTGGCATCAACATATTATTTCTTAAAAAAATTCCAGAATTTTGCGCCTTAGCGCTCACTGCCCTTCAAACTACCTTTACTTCAATGTATTCTCTTTCTCCATTCTCACCCTTTTATGTGTGGAGAGAAGAGGAAGACCATCCAATCCTTCCTCCTTCTCTCATCCCATAACCGTTCACTACTATTTCTCAAATTTTCCTCACCCCAACCCTCCCCTCCCTTATAGTGAATGTATGAAGATGATCTTTATGTTGCCTGTTAATGCAGCCAACTTCTCTTAATGAAATAATAATGAGGCAGCTTCTTACTGTGCTTTATTATTTTTCATTAGTATTTGTCTTTTATTTGTTTTTGGTGTTTTAACATTTATGTGAACCTCTCCTGCACTGCGAAATATGATTGTATAAACTCTAAAACATTTGCTTAAATTTGATTTGTTTGTTTTTTAAAATATTTTATTATACTCATTTTGTGGCTTTACCCCATTGATGTGCTGTCGGGATTAGCCTAGAGGTACGTGGCATTCACACTCTGAGGCTATCTTGCATGGGGTTTGAATCTTCATGTGGCCAGCTCTGCAACTTGCAGGGGACACTGCATCAGAAGCACTGCGCACCCCCTGGCAGTAAGTATGAAACTCTGGGCAGACATGCTGCTTCATAAGAACGAAAGAACAAATTAATTTTACATTCGATTCATCACAGCAATGCAACCAACCACAATATAATAATCGCAGCTTCTATTTCCTGGCTTTTGGTTCTGCCCGAAAACAAGGTCATAAATATCCAGATCACACTCCTCTGCCTTCTGTACAGAATTACGAAAGCGGACTCTGGCTCAATATTGTGGCAAGTAGTGTGAGGTGAACATAAACGGAGCCTACCGCGCTCTGAGTGATTGTGGCGAACCCTTGGCATAGCATGGGGAGCCATGGAGCTCTTGCTCTCTGGGTAGTGTTTTCCCACTTGGTTCTTCATATACAGAAACACCTCGACATATTGATTGGATACATAGTGCTTTCCTTTCCATCCTGTTTGCTTTCATTTTTGTACAAATGTAAACATTGTCCATTGTTGCTCACTCATGGTTGTCTTGTGTGATTATAGAGGGCGTTTGCCCACGAGACCTCCAGAGCAAGAGGATCTCAGTGTCATGGTAATGAAAACAAGCAAATAGTTGAACTTTTTGGCGTTTTTCTGCACTCATTTGAAAATTTCATTGGCTGAAACTTGATGCATGGTGCATTGTTTGTTACTGTGTGGTTTTCTGCTTTTTATTCCATTTATTTTATTTCTTATTATATCTTCTAATCATTTAAGATTGTTATGCTACCATAGCAGCAAAATACTTACTGTAAAAGTAATTTTTTTAATTTATTTATCTCACGTACCCCTACAGATGTTGGGATGAGTGTGCGGTGTTTCTGGAATCGGTGTGAATTCTCGTTGCGTTAATACAGCGGCTCCTTCAAGTGTGGATAGATCTCCCGGTCACACACTGGACTCACTGGACAGGAATTGCACTGGTAAACATTCTAGGTTTGTTTTAATTTTGCCTCATATTATACACTTATGTCTTGTGAAAGTACTCCGATGCCGAATATAATTAATGAACTAGTTGTGGGCCATGCTTGATATTAAAACTCAGAAACGTGCTGATAAACAGCGTCAACAAAAGAATGGTATATAACTAAGTTTCGATGTCGAATGCTTGTAAATTAAATTGTCAGCAAAAAATATTTGTTCTTAAGTTACAAACATTACAGCTGCATCCCTAGCATTGCTCACAATGGCTGTAAAAGCTGTAATAATAATATGAAAAGATATTCCTTAGCTTAGAAAGCATGATGAATATCTAACACATTCAAACAATAGGGATTTTATTAACTAACATCATTGTTGCGTCAAGACATCATGCATTATGAAGCATCGCAAGCAAAGAAATCTTTGCTGTTGCCTTGCCTGAGCTGTTAGAAGTCACTCAAGCTTGACATTAGGGATTAAAAAGTGAGCGAGCTACATGATTGACCGCCACAGAGGTTGTGGTTGGGAAATGTTCTTCAAGGAAGAAAAAAATTGAATTAATTCACGGATACATGGTCTATTCACAAGAGAAAAATGGTTTAACTTTCTTGTTTGAATGGAGGAGGATGAGTGCCTTTGTTGAGAAAAGTTAATACAGTTTTCGTCTGCAGAAGATAATAGCTTCTGTGTTTTTGCCCCAATATTTTCAACTTACATTTTCATTTGTTTGGTGTCATTTTAGTGACGTGTTACATTTTCTTTGGATGTTCAGTTCTGAAATGGTAAAATTTTCATTTCCACTTTAAGGGACAAGAACCCACCTCTAACAATAGGGACCTAATATGATAATGTTCTTAATTGTTTTAGAGTATTTAGACCATTTGATAAAATGGCAATTCTAGAAATGTTGTTACATGTTGGGAGAACTGGTGGTCGCGTTTGATAGCCCATTGGACGGAAGGAGTTTCACCCACAAAACCGGGGCAGCCCATTTGATTAATTTTAATCGAGCGACGCACACAGATCATGCGGCTTCTCGTATGTGGCGCCAAATATGATGGTTTGCTTCCGAACTGGTTTTCCCCCAAGACGAAGAGCAGGAAAGAAGGCTACACACTTTCCCAAACAATTTATTGGCATAATTAATCAATAATAATATTCAAAGACACGTCCTGAGGTACAAATTGTTTGAATCTTGATGCAGGGTGGACATAAAAATTAGAACCAAAAAATAACTGACATAGATCTTTGCAACAACGCAGGGGATAAAGGGGAGTGGGCAAAAGAAGCCAAGCAGGCAAAATCTCAGGGAGAGAATAAATAAATAAAGTTTTGAAAAACCCCTGAATGGAGGGAAGTGACACCGTCGCTCATGCCCGCTCCAGACCGGAAGACTTGTGTGCAAGGTCGAGCCTAAAAGATGGTCGGATGAGCGTTGCTCGCTACAGGGCTGATTTTTGGTCTGGCAGACTCCCACCCAGCCACTGGATGTGACTGAGGCTCAGCTCTGCGGTCTCTGCACCCAATCATTCTGCACTCTTCGTCTTCTCCCAGTGGATATATTGAGCTTGTTTGTTCCCCTGGTTCCTCTGGCCTATTCTTAACTTCGGTGCCCAACTGTATTCTTTCGCTCAAAGCTCCTGCTCTTAAAAGGGTGGGCAGATGCCAGCCTTCCAGCGAACATCCTTAACAGTTGTAATCACTGTGGCTTCCCTCTAGGGCTGGAATGTTATATATTGCCCCCAGTGTTCCACGGAATTGCCATAAGAATTTTTTTAAATTAATAATAAACAGGTTTGTTGGGGAGCGGGAGAGGGGTAAAACGCATCATGGCAACCTGTGGCATCCTAATATGTATTTGTTATCAAATTTGTCTAACCAATTACATTAAAAGTATCACATCAGAGTGGCAGTGCGTATTTGCATATCTTATACAGAGGAATCTCCACTCCTCCAGGTTTTGTTTCTTATGATAAACATATCAGGTGAATCATTCCAAGTGTTTTTTTTAATGTGACATAAAGTACAACTGTATACTTGCTACAACAATTTCGGTCTCAGATCGTTTTCCAAGTGTATGTTCCTGGGTGATAAAATCTGTAATGAGGGATACGTAGGCTGACACATGGGATCTACACACCACCCTCACCCTTAGATCTGCGCTTGAGACATGTTACCTGATTTTTGATGAAGAAAGATGTGTGTGGATCTGTCCAAGCGGTCTCCCAGGATTGTGTGCTGCTGTTCGCTGGGCCACGCATGGGGTGTGACTGCGACCTTTGCCCCTGAAACAGGCCAAAGAGTTTGAGCCTCTGTTCCACGGCCCAGGCTTTTCAAACCGTAGGGACTTTTCACAATGGGCCGACACATCTTCAAAGACATAATGAAATCAGAGTGATTTCCAAATATGTTACCAAATGGAAAAGTGTAGAAACACTATTGCCAGCTTTCAAGTGTCAATGTGAACAATGGCTACGTGCTTGATGCTGAGGGGAGGAATTGTACAGGTACGGACAACATCAACTCCATGTCACGCAACTTGCTGAACACCCAGCTTCCTCTTTTAAAGTAAAAGCTTCATTTGCCTTTCATTTCTTCCTGTGGTAGTCAGACGATTGATTGAGTGCAAGATATCAATGAGATCTGTGGGATGGGAAATGATGTGAATCAACCTGGCAGTTTTTGAGTGTAACTGCTTTAGAGGGCTTTGGAAAAGTGGCTTCATGATGATGAGAAAACTGCATGGGTGAAGTCAATATTGAACTGGAATTTATTTCATCAAGTCATGATTCAATTATATTGTTCTATCAATCATTTAATATTGGCTTAAATGACACTGTTGTGATGGAGACCAGACTTGCCCTTGTTGTTTTCTTTTTTTGTCATAAAAAGGCAATCATTAACTTTATCATTTCTTCCTGCTCAAATGTATGAAAAATTAGATTGGAGTAATAATATGCGAGAACAACATTTGTGGAAAGAAAAATTTTGCTCATCTTTGAAAGGCTAGGCCATTGTTGGTTTGTATCGTAGCAATTCCTAATGCTGATCTAACAAGGGGCACAACCACTTTAGTGAATGCACCCAAAAATAATACATCGCACCAGGTGTTCCAAATGCAGAATGAAATGACTGCTTAGTGATAGAATTAACTTTGATTGTTCCTATTCAAAACAAACATTATTACATTGTTTCCTCAGAGTAGTTGGAACCTTGCTGGAGGGGCTCCTTCACATTCTGTGCCTCTATTGCTTCTCGTGGAACTCAATTGCCCTAATTTCTTCATCATGATAATAGTTTTTTGAATGGTATTAGCCCTGAACTACAAACTGATGTTTTGCCCAAATTGCTGGCACAACAACGTTTTGAAAAAACAAATATACCATTTTCAAATTATGAAGCGTCCAAAAATCGACAAGATAACTTCTGCCAAATCTCAAACATGATGGATGCGGACCAATTCAGAGTGCATCTTTAATTTCTGTATATGTTTAAATTGTCCTGCGACTTTAAGCGGGACACCACACTTGTACAATTTTACTCGGCTTACTTTTGTCGTCTTTCCACTTGAAAAATGTGCAAATGCAGGGCCGGTTTTGTCAGCATTTGTGCTTGCTAAAATCATTCCAGACCATCAGGCAATGTTGAAATCCGCCCGAGAGTCGCTGACAGCGTGGGGGGGAAGCCTTTGCTCGTTACTGCACGCATGTCAATGTTAAAGCACTAATCACTTCACATAGGACTGCAAGCTCACAAATCAAGATATATTTTGATGGAATAGAACATTGGATCTTGAACTGCGAGCATACCATCGCTCAAATGCAGCTGCACTCCATGTAACTCTTACTATAACTGTTAATTATTTTGCAAATTTTTTGTGCTCCTTTATAAGGTATGTACTAGGCATGCTACCCTTCGCTTGGTGGGACGGGTTAATCAAAAAGACAGATGTTTGTACTTCACAAGTATTGCATGTTATTGTGATTTTCATTGTGGAGTGAGGAATGTAAAATGAAGTGAAAACACACTCCAAAAATTGATCTTCATAGCACATAGTTATTGTTACCTTTGCACTGAGCGTGGAGTGAGGTTATGTTTTCACCGCTGCCTGTTTGTCTGTTGGTCTTTCTGTGAACAGGATATTCAAAAAGTTTGGGAGGAAGTCAGAAGAAATTTGATGGGACAAGGCTTGCGTGTGTGACAAGGAACAAAAATGATTGATTTTGGGAAGATACCAAATCCTGATCTAGAATTTTAAAGTGATTATTCACAATTGAGAGATTCGGGAGAAAGATGAAGATGAGAGGATATTTCAAAATGTTTATGACGGATTGGACGAAATTGGGTGGACAGGTTGGGTGTGTGACAAGAAAAGAATGGATTTCAATTTTGTTTTCAGGTCCTGAATCCAGATCGGCTTAAGTGGGATATTACAAACATAACTATTTAGCATGGGGGGAGGTATATGCCTTTTCGAGTGCCGTTCTAATTCTTGCTGCTGCCATGGTGGTGTGGTTGTTTTCTTGTGTGCTTTTTCCATGTACTTTTATATATTTCTCTATTGATGGCAAAGAATATTACAAATGCCTAATTTTGCGTGCTCTCCATGTCCTTGACTAAAGGATGCCGTAGTCGTAAAATAGACTGTGAAGCAAACTGCTTAAGCTCCCTTTTAGTTCTTCTGCTTCCATTCTGAAAAGACAAGGCTTTAAAAAGGGTTTTTTATGAATTAAAGGGTACAAATTTTTTGTTCGCAACGAAATCAACTTATTTGCTTTTCAAAAGGTACCATTTTTATTACTTTATGACAGCAAGAAAACATTAGAGAAGCGTGATTGATAACACCTCAGACAGCCTTCTAGTTTTAGTAATTATGAGTTTTTGACTCTAAAATAAACCTTGAGACTGGGCACATCAACTTGAAAAAGGTATATATGCCAGACACAAGTCATCACACAATGAAATGAAAGACTATTTCTCTCTCAAGTTTTTTTTCAAAAAGCCAAGACATTTAACCAAGGGTTTAAGAGGTTGCTAACTTGTTGCGCAGTTTGCAAAGAACGAAGCGTCACCTCACATTAAGCCACTGGCCCAAGGGTATACCTCCAGAGAAGAAACGCATTAATCTCAAACATGCCATATTTTAATTAACATTATTCATACGCTTCATATATCTACATTGCTAAGTTGAATGCAGTTCTTATAATTTCCTTCATCCTGGTTCAAGCTCAGAATAGTTGTGAAGTTGTGGAGGAGACGAAGGCATGAAGGTTAAAAATAATCTGGTTTCTAGATTCTGCTCATCGGTTTGTATATATTCTTCGTGGCTTTGCTTAACTGCAAGCATGAATGAAGATTTTTGATGCAAGGGTGTTGTGCTGAATCTCACAAATTGAGAAATTGTTTTGTTCAAGGTTTATTGGTAATACATATTTATCAGACTGTGGAAGTGCGGAATGTCACCTTTATGCAGATATATAATGAATGTGAGCGTGACCCTGCTTTGCCGCGGTGGTACCTGCATCAACACTGAGGGAAGCTTCAGTGCAATTGCCCTTTGGGCACGACTCAGCGAAGATGGCAAGGCTGTGTTGGTGAGTACGGTGATGTCATGTATCTAAATTCACTTTGGCAGATGTTTTTAAAGACGATTATGAAGATGTTACTTCCAATTGACAGAAATGTGGAGGAGTGCTCCTTCAGTGACTATCCTTTCGCCGAAATGGCCGCTTGCATTAATATGGTGGGATCGTAGACCAGTGTTCTGCAACATCGCTAACCAAGTGACAACCTGACCATCAAAGCTGCATTGGTACCACCATTAGGATTGTTAATTTTGCTGTGTTCAACCATAATGCTTGTTTCTTATGCTTAGAATTCAAAATAGGGAGAACGAGTGATCATATTGAGTTGTTGTAAACCTAATAGAGCAATTCATGTTTGCAAGGTTTAAATGTTCAAAGTTGTCTTGGCAGATTCCAACTGCGGAAATAGATTGCCAAAAATCTTTTAAGGCCAAAAATTTGTATAAAAGTCACAAGTCAGACAATGCAAAGGGATCATATTATGCAATAAGTGTTCCATTTACTGTTTGTTCTCAACACACTTCGATCATACAATGCACAATTTGTCAGCAGGTTTTTGGCTTCCAAGCAGAAGAGGTTTGTTTTTTTTTCGCTTCCTTCTCTCTTGCATGTCTGTTGGTCCACTACATTACCTGCTATAATGAAATAATACATTTGTCAATTAAAGTACTATATTATATCACATACATTTCTTGCTTTTCTTCTTCTTCTCTTTTTCATATGCAAGCCAAGGCTTGCTTGGGTGGATCATTGGCTGATGGTGCGGCTATGCCGTGATGCAATGCCTCTATAGGTTGGGCAGGTAATTTGAATTTGTCCATGGGTGCCGGATAGTTCGCACTGATCTTCAGAAGGAAACCATGGGATCTTAAACAGTCACCAAACTAATGCAGCAAAATTTAACAATGGCATCGAGCGACAGCAACACACATTGAATGAATCACCTGGCCATGAACAACAGGATGACAGTTTATCAGCTGGGTTGTCGGATCAACACAGGCTAGTCAGCTTAGAGGAGAGTTGGTGCATTCTCAGGCATTATT
>CM068963.1:26427445-26453968 GCA_035128595.1 Eptatretus atami | reverse complement strand
AAACGCTTTCAGAGGGTCAACATAGGCTGCAAGCAGCCCCTGGCCGAAACTCTCGTCTGCGTTCGGTGAGGACCTGAAGAGCAAGGATAACAGTCAATCGTTGACCTCTTTGTGGAAAGCCTGACTGCTTTGGATGCTGTGATCAAGCAGATGGGGCCGACCCTATCAAGAATTATCCGAGCAAAAGACCTTGCCCGGCACTGCAGAGCAGCGTCACCCCTCGATAGTTGTTGCAGTCTTGGCTATCACCATTCCCTTTTCGAGTTGAGGACAACAAGGCCCCTCTTCCAGTCAGTTGGGATGATTGCCTGTGTTTCCAGGCAGAGCACAGAACTTTTTCAACGACAGAGTGCAGCATTCCACCATCCTCGAGAAGTTCAGCATGGATGCCACAGATCCCTGAGCTTTACCGTTTCACAGGTTCACCGCCAGCCTGGTGTTCACAAACGAATGGTGGACCACATTTTCATTGGAGGGTCAGCAACAGTAATTTCCACACCCCTGACATCCAACTGACAGCTGGTGGATCAGCCTTTGGTAAACAACCCTCAAAGTAACCGGCCAGCGGGCCTTCATTGTGGAATTAACATTCAGTGGGAATTTCAGAATGGATTAAAATAAATTCAATTCAAATTCAAGCTGGCGAGACCAAATGGGTGCAGTTCTGCATTGGAGTAGTTAGGAAGAACCCAAACAAGCCAAAAGCAAAAATGAAGTCATCCAGGAGGACCTGGAAGGATTTACATTTCAGCTGCTACTCCTCTACCTCAAACCCATTCAGGCGCAACCAATGACCTTATTAAAAAAAAACAAAAAAAAAAAATATATCAAAACGCAACCAGTTCAAAAAAACATAAATAATTCTGGCTGCCAGACCAGTATCGGATCAATGATGAAAATTTAAAAACATTTAATCCCCATCAATACCAGATCGTAATTGCTGAAAGTTTCCACGTAATGGATTAAGTGGTCCCAGAGAAAACATTATTTCATATTTTTCTTCAATCCAATGTGGCTGCTAAACCACGTGATCTATCTATTATTCCTTGACCAACTTTTACACCCTTAGTTTGGCGGAACATTGTGTGAAGTTTCCCCCTGGTTGATCTGCCAGCCATTCTGGAGAAGAAAATTCCTAGAGGTTTTAGGATAAATCCAATATGGCTGCAAACCATGTGCACCTTTGTGTGAAGTTTTAGGATTTCGAGAGGGTTTTAGGATAAATCCAATATGCCTGCGAAACCATTGACCTTTGTGTGAAGTTTGATTTCAAGAGGTTTTAGATAAATCCAATATGGCTGGCCAAACAGTGACCTTTGTGTTGAAGTTTTAGATTTTCGAGAGGTTTAGGATAAATCCAATATGGCTGCCAAACCATTGACCTTTGTGTGAAGTTTAGGATTTCAAGAGGTGTTAGGATAATCCAATATTGGCTGCCAAACCATTGGACCCTATGTGTGTCATATGTGTGTGAAACTTTATTCCTCCTGGGGAGGCAGTCATACCTGTAAAGTTCACCCGATCTGTTTTGGCCATTCAAGAGGATTTTTGAAGTTTTTTTTTTTTTTTTTTAAACAACAGTGGCTGCCGATCACATGACCGATGACCCGATACATCAATATTTTTTCTGCTGGACTATTTATCCCAGTGACCCTTCCAAATTTTTTTATACTTGATCAGATGTTAGCGTTTCTTACATATGTCAGGTAATGATGTCTAATGAAGGCACATATGACATCATAAGAAATCACTCTTATTCCCCATGAGGAGTACTTTCATTTTGCCAAGTTTCAATTTTTTTCTTTTGTGTGGTTTCAGAGATACAGAGGTCAACGTTTTTTTGTTTTCCCACATGGCTGTCCACACGACATGACCTATGACGTCATAATTATCATTAGCCACATTCTTCATGAGCATGTCGCTCCAATACGTGATGAAAAATTTCATCTCAATCTGACAAGCTTTTGCAGAGAAAAAACACTAAAGTTCCTATGTGAATGAACAAACAATAAATAGACAAACGGCACAAATGCAATACCCTCTCCTTCAGCGATGGGTTAGACAGCCTGTGTTTGGCTATGTTGCGTTAGGGGGTGCACGGCCTTGGGTCCTAGGGTCCTGAGGTCAAGCCCGTTGGCCCACTGAATTAATTACACCAGGAGTTGACTCAAGCCTGTCATCCTTCCAGAGGTCGGCAAATTGTAGTACCAGTGTTACTGGTAAGGGGACACTTGCATTCACGGCATTAGCGGTTCCCAACCAATGATGCAACCAGCAGCCACGGGGCTGCACTCTATGGAGAGAGAGAGAGCAGGGTAACAAGCACAACGACTTGCAGCATGCACCTCTCAACGGCACCGGCATCAGATTGATCATTGTGATGATAACTAAGAAACTGTCATTCACACGACTGCATGTGACTCGTGTCTGTTGTTAAGCTGCTGATTGCTGGACTTGATTCACTGCGCTAGCTTACGTCTAGTTTTGTCATTGTGGCGTCTGTGGGTGTCAGGTCATGTCCTTCAAAATGACCAATCAAGTGCAATCCAAACATGAAGGAAGGAAGGAAGGAAGGAATTCGCTCTCTAACTTGAGTTCAGGGGAGAGAAATTGCCCTCAAGATGGACAGAAATCTTACTGGCAAGTGTTAGTTGTCATCGGAATAGGTTTGAAGGTCAATCTTCAAGTAATGATGACATATTGCTTGGGCCCCATTTGTTCTCTTGTCATTTTCAACCAGACAAAAGGCTGTCTTGTTAAGCCAAAAAAACTCAATCAACTTTCATTCGGCGTGATAAATCACTTTGTGAAAGTACCATCACAGAAAACCACAGAGAAAGGTCTTCATCATTTGATGGCTCGCCAGTGACCAGCAACTTGATCCAAGAGAGAAACTTCAAGAAGCTGAAAGTTTGCAAAACTGTCTTGATTTCATCTTCATCAACTTGTTGTCTATGGCAAGTTGCCATTTCTGCTTCGCAATTCATTTTATCACCACACATATACCCAAATGTACCAATCAAAAATTCAGAGCGAGCATAGAAAGGGCAGCAATGGTCCTCCTACAACGCATTCGAGGTGTTTTACGGCCAAGCTCTTTCCTCGATTAGTGGAAAGAAGTTTCTGGCATGTGCTGCAATAAGGAAGAACTAGTTGAGATTTGTTTGAGCTGGGAAGTTTAGTGTACAAGGAAGAGGTGCTGCATGTGGCTGTGAAAATTCTTCTTGCCATGTGGGTCCAAAGATTCTGATGCGTAGTGACATTCCAGATTGGTATGTTCAATGTTGGAGCACTGGTCACACACTTGGAGTGCCAACCACAAGGAAGCAGATACTTGTATGTATTTGCACACAGCTTATTGCAGCAAAAGACAGTTCATGTGTTGTTGTCTAGAGTTTCTGACACAGATGTTTATAGAGGTTTTTGTCATGGATTCAAGAATAATTCCATGTAGAGTGTGTAGCCACATGAATAAAGAGCAAACTCCACACACTTGGTGAATTATTGGAAACCCTCCACGACAGTATTGGGAGTGAAATCAGTCCTGGCCTAATTAACCTTAATTGTTTTTACAGGTGTGAATAGCAACGAGCTTTCTATGGACAAATAAAAAGAAAAAGAAGGTTTTCAAATCTGCTTCTGAAGAAAGTGCTGGTTTTGTGAGGCTTTCCATGGATTAGGTTCACACATGAGGTTCCAGATGATATTGGTGGTTAATTTCTGGAAAGGTTTGTTTGCATGATGTATGCCCAGCATGAGTATTTTTAATGTGAAAAAGATAAATACTGATATACATATTCTGCTTGTGGTAAATCAGAGTTGGAGAGGCCACCCAAACAGATATTCTCTGTGAAAGCACATTGATAATACCATTCTTTTCACACCATAAGGTGCATAGGGGCCTGCGAGGCAGCTTTCATTGGCAAGGAGTATGGTCTTGCGACAGGTTCGCCATTCCAAACAGAGGTTACCCCAAAATGGTTATACCCCCAGTAAGCTGGTACTCATTTTGCTACCTAGTAGGATGACAGCCTGGGTCAACACCCTACCTGGTGTAAATTTAAAGGCCCAACAGGGGCTGAAACTCGAGACCCGAGGATCTTAAGCCCAACCACCCTTAACTGTTAAACCCAACACGAGGCTTTTTTTTTTTGTTTTTTTTTTTTTTCCTTTTTTGTTAGTGCAAGCCACATCCAGAGGGCAAATTTTCCAAGCTGCAATCTCTAGTGAAAGGCCTGAGGAAAACTTCTCCAATTTCCACACCTATGGAACATGATTGAACAAAATTGAAGAAGACGGCAACTAGCCATAACATTGGAGAAGCCTTCCACCACCAGCTCCATAAATTATTTTGGAACTTGAATTGCTCCGCGTGTGCAGATCGACCTCAGTTACTTGTCTCGAAAATAGTTACCTGGCAGCTGAACTAGGCAAGTGTAATTTTGAGAAAGTTGCAGGCAATGTCGCTGGTCAAAATTTGATGACTTTGGAGATGAAAGTATAAAAGTGCAGTTGAAAAGAGATCGATGCAGAGGATGACGATTAGTTTAACATTCTTTTGTAAATTGTTCACTGGAATGGCCAAAATTTCTCTTCAGTTTCATTGACATTTGGCTGAGGCAAAGCCCCGAAAACATTTTTCTGTGCTTAGTAGCCCAACATTGTATTTAAATGTGAGTCATGTAAGCTTGATCTCATTAAAATATTAGCCAGAAAAAGGGCTTGATGAATTAGTTCATTGCCAAAACACGATTCTAATCTTCCAAGTCTGGTGTATGCATTCAAAGTTTAAAAGGTTGAGCCCAAGTATCGTCCACCAAAAAATATCTTGAAAAAGCACGGGTAGAATTTAAAGAAACATCCTCTTATTTTATCTCAGTTTGGTGTTTGTTTGTTTTCAGGGTTTTTTAAAAGTTTTTATTTACTATTTATTTATTATTGTTGGGGGAAGGGGTTGTGGGAGGACTAGCTCCCACTCTCCCTGGTATAAACCACCCCCTGGTTTGATACCTTGTCTTAATTCGTGTGCCAATTTACTTTGGATTTATTATGACATGTTTTCTAAAGTATCGTATTACTGTAAACTAAAAACATTCATTGTTTAAAATTCAAATGAGATTATCCTTGTTCCAATGCTGGTGTGTGTACTCTTCACTGGCAAAGAGGAGATGCGAGATACAGATATTATATAACAAAATAAAAATTACACAATTATTGTGCAAAGTGCAATAGTTTTTTTTTTCTGATGCCAATACAAATTGTTCAACGTTTCCCATGAACCAATGTTCCCTTTTCTCAGTAATGACAACCTTTGTACAATCAGTCAAAATTTTTCTCAACTATAAATCATCTACCAGAGTGGTATTTCGCATTGTGGGTATATACATTTATGTTTTTTTGGGGGGCGTGTGTGGGGGCGGGAGTAAATAACAAACTGTAATTCTCATCCACCGAGTTTGCTTATTAAGGCGTCTTGGTGAAAACCAATCTACGACTAAACTGAGTGATTTGGATATTCCATTTGTGATTTAGACTTGCCAATTGAAGGGGAAAATATGTCATTTCAATTTGTTATTCTGATTTAAAAAATATGTTTTGGCAATTTGAAGTAAAAACTGTAGGCTGATACAGTTGTTGCAGGGTTATTGTTATGTTCACAGTGGTTGACTTGGGGGTGAAGTGAAAGGGAGATATTTGAATGAAAAAAAATGAATGGGGTGAATTTCTTTACGATTGTGCATGAGGAAACCCAACTCGCCCAATCATGTTGCCAATCTTGTTGCCCTAACCAAATATGTTGAGGTGAATTTTACTCTCAGGAATGCCACTTTTTGCAAGGGGAGCAGCCAGAATGTTGTTAAGTATGTCCAAGAGATCAATTTGTGGGAATTGTATTGATTACCAAGGTGAAGAGCACGAACGAACACAAAAACATAACTCACTCATGGTCTACAATGGATTTGTGTGTGAAGGAGGGATGCATCCTCGCTGCTTTATTTGGGATACTAGCAGCCACCATTCTCCACCATGCCTATTTGACCTTTGCACTAATAACGCTTTCAGACTGAATGTATTTTTTAAAAATCATTCTCGTCTTAAAGCGGCACACACCATATGTCGTCTTCACGCACCATGATGACATGGCCAGTCTCAATCCTGTGCACAGAGAGATGCGCGCACAACATATATGCCTTTTCCCAATGAGGCAGCACTGCCAATGGATAATAATCTTCACGTGCTGATAGATGCAGCACTCGCCCAAATATAGTGTTATATCCCTGAAGCGGCATGGACCACTCATGCAAGGTATCTATTCCTCATGTGACACTATCTAAACCTGATTGATCACGTGCTATGATTAGCTGAATTTTGTTTTACTATCAGACAACCATCTCGCTAACTTGGCTTGTGTACGCGATAATTTCAAAAACGTTGAATATTTAGCTTTCAATTCCCACTTCTTAGTCTTTTCCTCATACCACCCAAAAGGCGGGGGACCTTGAGTATCAGTTCCTTGTAGTGTTTAATATGCTGGCCAACTGATCCTGAGATTTGTTGACTTTCTCCGCACCTTCATCATTCATGCTCATTGTGCTGTTTCTAAACTTTGAATCCAATCCTGCCCACAATTCTGTAATTTTTTGCAATTTCCAAATAATAACCAGACAGTCCTTATATTGTATAATCAGCAAATTCCAGCCTTCTGTGAGTGAAATCAACAAAATATCACTCCAGTGCACACCATTTAAGGGCGTCGCCATTTTATTTTCACCCCAGCAAATGATAACATTTTTTGTGTAATCTTCTTCCTATTCAGCACAAGGCTGCGGGTAGCATCATTGGCTGATGGTGGTGGCTGTGTCGCTGATGCAATGCCCTCTGTAGGTTAGGGCAGGAAATTTGTAATTTGTTTCACAGTGTCAACGGTAGCTCGTCGACTCTTTACGAAGGACACCGTGGGATCTTTAACTACCAACCAATGCGCAGACGGGACACCCAGTTTAACGACCATCCGAGGGACGTCGCACATATTGATGAATCACCAGATCTGTGAAACAATGGATGATAGTTTATAGCCTGGGCCTAGATTCAAACCCAGGCTAGATAGCTCAAAGGAGAGTGTGTGTAACTCGAGCGTACCTCGCCAGACCTCTGTATTAATTGTAGTTCCTTTATGAATCACTGCAAGTCTGCCACTATTTGTTGTACTTGTACCCATGATTTCTGCATGTTCTTTTGCACTCTTTGTTATCTGTGGCACTCTTTCCTTCTACAGTTTGAGGGCAAAAGAAAGTACCTTTTATTTCCTCACCCTCACGCTGTACATTCTTCATTAGAAATTTATTTATTATGTTTATTTGACTTGGAGAGCACTCTGAACTTTACTGGGAGACATGACAAACTTTTTGTATTGCATCTCCTGCCAAGTATTTTGGAATCTTTATCACAAATCTGAATTCCAATTTCTTTGCTTTGTTTGCCGCAATTTATTTGTAATATAAAACAAACACCATCTCACATTGGCTCTTTTATATTGTTTTATTGTGTCTACTGATGTGAAAATATGCTCCCGCCTCTTCCTGCTTTGTGCCAGGATATGCTCTGCACCCACTGTTTGATCATACCGCAAGACAAAACAAAACCATCTGATGATGAAGATCTTTTTTTTTTGTTTTATGTTGAGTATCAACAACAAAACTTGGCGTCTGACTCGACTCGGAGGGAAAAGCATTCACGTGCGCCTCACGCCAAAGGTTTTATTGTTGAAATGAAAAGCTGCCATTTTGTTAATTTTCTCTATCCATCCCATACCTGCCTGTTCCTGTCTGAATTTACCATCAGCATGTAAATCTTTCATGAATCTTCAATTTATCTTGTTCTTTGTTCCTTTCACACGTTCTTTCTAATTTTTTTTTCACAATTCTCTTCTCATTTTAATTCTTTCTTTTTCATCTTTTTTCATCTTTTACTCTCTATTTCTTTCTTTCATCATATATCTGTCTAAGGAGAAGTGAATTCTTGCAGAATGTTTTCTGTAATGTTCACTTGGCTGAGCCTGATGGGTTTGAGGGTAGTGGCGTAGTAGCTTAAACCTGAATCCTCTCCAGGTTCCTCCTGATCACTTCCATCTTTGCTCTCTACTTCTTCGGATTCCCTTCGTCTTCCATTTAATTACCGGTATCTCTTCCTTGAGCCATTGCGTCAATAATCCAAAACAAACCCACCAATAAATAGTTATGTTTTGTCCCTAATGTTATTGTCTGATTGTTGAACTTGTTTTGGTGAAGTTAAGGTTTTGCAGTGCTGGATGTCTCCAGCTTAAGTCAACTATTGCGCCAGAGTATTGGAGAGTTTGACCACCATTTTTAGTCTCTGCGTATTTTTTGCCATTATGAAGTTTACTGGCAAAATGTTAAATCTTGATTCAACAAATTAAAAGTTCACATTTGCAGGATTTCAAACTCATGCAGATTCCAGTTCGTGTAGGAGAGCAAACGTTTCACCCAAGCAAAGTTCATGGAAAGAAAGTTTGATTAAAGTGCTAACATCAACAATTTCATGCCAACATTTCGAACACTTGAACGTTGTGAGTTCACTTCACTTTAGTAGATGTCTGTAATGGTTTACTCTAATAGTCGCTGTAACCATCATTGTAAACCTCCTTTAATGGCAACTTTTCACCACACTGGGGCACCCTTCCCATCCAGAAAAAATGCCATGGCACCATTTTTTAGGAAAGGCCAATCAGAGCAGACATCCTGCTGACGTACCTCAGTTAGGAATTTGGTATTATTTTGCAATATATCAAGCCTCATTGTCATTTATATAAGCATCTAGATCTTTTTTTATTGTGATCTACTCAGAACCACAGTCAATCACTGTACTGGATTGTTTGAGAGCGTACCCATGGAAAGCAATATGCGCAACTCAAATTTCACCACCTAGTGTTCCTGTGAAATAAAGGAACCGTGGAATCCGAAGGCTCGATCTTTGGCCATATTTTCTTTTGGTGTTACAGTTGACACTAGCTGGTGGGATTTGAGTTACCGCTCACCTCTGGCTCCAACTCTCACATAATCCAGTGCAGTGATTGACTGTGGTTGGAGTGATCGACTGCAGTTACAGTGATCAACTGCGTTGGAGCATTCCAACATACAGTATTGTGATCAGACAGTAATCCAACTATTAGTCGTTGATACAGTGATTAACCATGGTTAGAATGATCAAGAAGGAAAAATAAATGTGTCACAAGATCGAAAGATCACCATGTCAGATGTTCCTGAAGCTACGTTAAGCCAATCTGATGATGCCACCACACACCATAGATAGACAAAAACATGGAGAGAACAACAAATCTGTCTAGCCACCCCAGAGCAACAGAAATCCCAAATTGAAGGCCATGAGCAGCGACATACAGACAATAGAAAAGAACCTTGACTATCAGGTCAGGTCAGGTATGGGAGCATGGGCCAAAGCAGCGCATTGCTGCGTCCACTTTCCGCGGTACTCCAGTGGCCTCTGTCTGGCCATCCCCCAGGCAGATGCCTGGCCCATCTCTCCATCTCCTTGAGATGCTGATCAACCTGTGCTGCAACCACAAGGCACATGGTGGCTCATTGGCTTCCTCCACTTACGAGGCTCCCTCACTGAGAGAATGGAGGAAAACCAGGCAAATGCTCAATCTCTTCGATGCTCCGCATGGTTGAAACATAATCCGGATGGACCTGGCCAAGCCTCATTCCATGCTACAGGTGTACACCGAGGCATGGTTCAAGCATGCTAAAGAACTTATGCTCAAGACCAGACTGTGAATTCCATGCAGGATGCCCTTCTTACTAAGACTACACCTCCTTGGAAACTGTAAATATTACCAAAACATTATTTCACCCAGACAACTAAGTTGGCACAACATCTTGGACCTAGAGACGAAATAAAATGCCTCTAGATGATCAGGACATTCAACGCAGAGCCACAGGTCCTCAAGATCATACAAATCCTCTTCCTCGATTCTCAGTGCTCAGGCTCTGGCTCCTGCCACTACTGCTGCTTGATGTTTGTGTATGAAAGAGATGATCGTCAAATGTACAACAGAAAGAAAAGTCACGGAAATCAGGTGGGCAGCTGATCAGCAGATGAAACGAGCAACTGCCAAGGCCGACTTGCAAATACTCCAAGCCTGACAATGGCAGCTGTAGAGAAGGCATGCTCTCCAATGCAACCATGCAGGCTGAGCAAGAAAATAAAGGTCAAGTGTTGCCCCTGACCTCACCCGAATAGTCATCTAATGGTTATGCGTTTCAGTTCTGCCTACTTGATCGATGTTGTGCTGTTCAACCTTCACCGATCAACCAGCTTTGAAATTTTGCCCCCAGCCTTTTGAGCCAACCCAGGAGCAACAGACAACTGTCCACCGTCTATCAATGTGACACCCACAGGGTCATCCTCGTCTTCACCATGATGTCACCTGACAAAACTAAGACAGAGCTAGAGAACACACTGGTCGATATAACTTTGATGTATCGCTGACTCCTTGCTCACCAGTGCCAGCTGACTCATGAAGCCAGACATCTACGACAGTGACCGGATGATGTTCCAACCCTGCCGCTGTTCCTTCCAGTGGCCAGACCTGTACCCCCATAGCTCAGAGACTCACCTTCCTTGCAAAATACACCAAAGGTGAGAGGAAGAACCTTGTTGACTAATTTTTACACTGCTATGTTCCCTACCCAGATGCCACCTCCTTAGAAGCATGGAAGAAGCTTTAAGAGATATTTGGAAATAAGACAAAGATCACCACTGAAGTAATTGATGAAACTAAATAACTTTCCAAAGTTCAAGGCAGTTGAAAACCACAGGCTTTCTGGAATTAGCCGATCTGTGTGCAGACACAGCTGCACAAATGGATGACTTGCCTGGCCTCAACATCTTCAAAAGTGTGCACAATCTACACCATCTCAAAAAGCTGCCCACCGACATCCACAACACTTGGAGAAGTGCATCTCAAAATACAAGATGACAAATGGCAGCTAACCACCCTTCACCATACTCTACAAAATTCCTGAAGGAAAAAGGCAAGACTCCACAATGACACTGAGTATTACCCATCTTGCCACATAATTTTCGGACAAAGAAAAAGGCGAGAACAAACAAGAAACCACAGCCCTTCCTTAGTTTCTTGGCAACAATTCCACTTGTAAATTTTGAAACCAGTGCTATCAGTCTCAAGAAAATGACCATAGCATGACAAGCTAGGACCCAATCTATTGAGTGCATCGTGTTCAACAGAAAATCTATCCAAGTGAGAAAGGACTTCCTTAAAATCAAATGTATACAAAAAAAAAAGAAGGTCTCTGCTATAAGTGTGGCAACAACCACAGAATTAAGAACTGCAAGACTTATCGTTGCAGTGCAAGAAGGCAAAGTCAAAGAGTATTCCTCCTCATGCATGAAGTCCCAAGACAAGATGGCATGGAGACCCAGAACGAGAAACCAGTGATAACTCCAATACCACGGAGGTGAAAACAAAATACACCAGGCAATGGGACATGCCCCTCAACATGATCTTGTTCCAAGATTGCTATGCAAGATCTTCCATCAAAACCACCCTTAACCCCCTTACAGATATTGTGTGCGTCGACGACAAGTCTATTGCAGATCTGGCAGACACAGAGCTACTTGACACTCTAAATCTCCCTGGTCCAACATACCTCCACAAGCTCTCCATTTGTGGTGACAAAGAATCATGGCAGAGGGGTGAGAAGCAAACGGTCTGATGGTGGAGGTTCAGGTTCATTAAACACTTTGTTCTTCGATCATAGCCTGATGATCAGAAAAAATATCCCCAGACCAAAGTTTGCGAATAATCACATCTACGTGAAAGAGATTTCTCTCTCCACCTTGCCAGAACAATGCCACTATAAACAACGTCTGCAGAGGTCACCATCTGTCTAATGTCCCAGAGGGCAACTTCAAGACCATGTCTTTCGATGACCGATGCTTAATCACTTTCGGACACAAGGTGCAACACTAACTAACTCCTGTTTGCTCCATGAAACAAAGGTGCCCACTCCTGTCCTCTGTCACCGCTTCTCTCCCTTATGGCAAATATTAATGGAGGCAAACAACATAGAAGTGATGAATTCACAATATGAGAAGAATAATCAATGCACTTAACGAGGTGGTGTAGGACAAGACTGCAGGTGAGAAACAAAACAATTCCTGCACTGGGTATTGCTTGGGGAGTCGAAGCAGGTGGATTAAAAATTGAAAGGAAAATATGGAGTTATCATTATATAGTAGGTGGGAGGCAGTTATTTTGAGCCACGGCCGAGTTATTTGTAATTTTCAAAGAAATTGAAACACAATCTCTTTTTCTCAATTGAAGGCATATTTATTAAACCACGTGATCATTGATTAAGGTGCATATAAACGCTCCTGGTAAATGATGTTTTATTCTGTCATTAGTTCTAATGCATTCCTCCGCTTAAACTATCATGTCCACTGTTATTGATGCAAACAGTGAAGTTTGATGCCAACACCCTTTTTGTGCTCATCTCATTGTTACATCCTTTTTTACTCTTCTCCATTGTTACATCCTTTTGTACTCTTCATTGTTACATCTTTATACTCTTCCCTTGTTGATTTTGCACTCAACACCACTTGACCTATTTGAATTGGAATGGCGGGCTGTTGGTCTGCATTGTAGTAACCTTCTACTTTTTTTTTTCATCAAAACGTATTGATATCCATGCAATGATGAAAGATATTTTGATATTGTTGGACTGGAGGATGAAGAGGGGAAGGCGGGGGGGGGGGGGAGTGGAGTGGGTTATCTTTCTATCATAAATATTAAACAATTACATGGTGTAAGTGATCTTCAAAGTTTATATTACCTTTTATTGTGAAAATTAGTCTCAAGCTGGCTGTGTAATCAGTCAATGTCCTTACAGACACATAAAACTGCATTGTGTGACATAAAGTCACAAATATACATTATATTGCTTTGAATATCCAAATTTATATATATTTCCAAAAAATAATGCCAAAATTTTAATGGTGTTTCGATGACGGAGATAATCACCTCTGTTTGCATATATTGTCGCTTGGATGGATGGTAGAGAAGCACATTTATGTTTTTTACTTTTGTAACCTGCTTTTTAATATTCAGGTGTGTCCTTGTGCAACTTTGAATTTTGATAACTGTTGATGTACAGTTGTACACATGATAGAAACAAACTTTAAATGGCACATGAAAGCATAATTCATCAAGTTTTGTAAATGTTAATGTTATTAATGTTGTTATTGCACTTTAAATGCACAATTTCCCCTGGGTTTCTTCCTGAGTTGGACATTTTCTGATAAGGTAACTTCTACATCAGTGGTAAGTCAACCACCACAATTACCGCATTTGGGGACAGAAAAACCTCAGGAAGTCTTGCAAAGACATTAAAGAGATTCTCCAAAAATCAATGTCTGGTGTTCTCTCTGGGAGTCACGCATCATTGCTCCTTTAATTTTTTTGGAAAAAAGCAACAGTCAATGGTGAGCGTGTACTATTTGCGATGTTGTCGAGTTTCTTTGTTCCTAAACTACAACAATTCAATCTTTCACATCACCTTGTACGAGCAAGAATGAAGCTACCTGCAATTATGCTTCGAACATGTGACGACTCTTCAATGATTCTTCCCAGAGAAGTGGATCAGTAGACATGTTGAGTCAAAACTTATGAATTATGCTTTAATGCACCATTATAGTTTATAATTTGCTTTATTATGTGTGCATCATAAGTTATGAAGTTTTAAAAAAAATATGTACACATGATTGTTGCTTCTATCATGTGTGTGTCAAAAGTTATTTGCACATGGACTTTATGAACACCCTGCTACGTATCGAGTCATTTCATAAAGAATGATGTAAGCATCACAATGTCAGTGCAAGTGGGTGAGCAAACAGATAAATTTAAATTTCAAAGCTGAAGTTCTATTAAAATGGAATTGTCTCCCAGAAGGCAGTGGCAAGAGAGGGGGTGGATAAGTTGGAAATGGAATTCGATACATGTAGGTAACCTGGATGCATTGGAGATGGAGGGGTATGGGGATATCAACAGGACTTGGTAGCTTGTGTGTGGATGGGAGACAAAACTGGGCTTGGTGCAGCGGAGGCAGGAATGGCCTGAATGGCCTCCTCCTGCACTGAAGTTCCTTGTTTATCTTTGTGGAATTCTCTCATACAAAACAATTCCTCATCACTCTTTTGTTAGGACTGTCAAATGAGCTTTCAAACTTGGCTCTCTCTCCTAAAAGCTGGTGACACCTTGGTAAGTCTGTCTCTGGTGTTATGCCTCCCCTTCCATCCCTGCCCTCTTTTCAAATCGCACCAACAACTGACTCCACTCGTGAGAAGGCTGGATGCCTCAATTCTGTGTTTCCTTCCACATTTTATACCCCTCACTCATCATTCCCTGTTGACCAACTGCTTCGCGGACTTGTGGATTTTGCACCTGAGAAGGTGGAGAAGGTTCTTCAAACCCTCGACTCTGACGGCTACTGCGACCGAATGGCAAAAGCTCCCATGCCCCAAAACCTGCTCTGCTGCTCTTGCACATCCAATCTCATCCCTTTTCACCCTGTCATTTGCGCTAGGTCATCTTCCATCTGCTTGAAATCCACCAACACAGCATTACATAAAAAGGTGCAAAAACTGATCCCCTTAACTGCAGACCTATTAGCTTACATCCAATCATCAGCAATGTCATGGAATCCATTTCATTGCAGTTGATATGAAATAATTCCTTTTCTCCAACAACCTCATCTCAGATCACCAATTAGAATTTAGACCAGGTCAGTCCACGATCTTTCTTCTACTCACCCAACAATGGATAGAAGCCCACAATTGGCAGACATGAGTTCAGGCCATCTCTCCAGAATATCTTGTAGTTTTGATACAGTTTCTCCTACCTTACTCTCCAAACTCCCTGCCGATAGCATCCAGGCCAACTTCACACATGCATCAACTGACTTCCTCTGCTCTTGCAGCCAACATTGCTCTCAACGGAATCATTTTCATCTCCTCTCTCTGTCAAGGCTGGAGTGGCCCAAGCCAGTGTTCTGGGATCAGTCCTAATTCCTCATTCTTATAATGATCTCTCCGAATCTCTGGAAAAATCCCCTTTATTTTATTTGCCTGATGACTCAACCCCTCTGCTGTAACATCTATCATCTTCAGACAGGCAGGCTTGCCACCTCTTCACCTCTCTTCAGACATAGAAAAAAACTCACAAGCTGGTTCAAACACTTGAATATACCCTCATGCAGACAAATCTCTCTCTCTCTCTCTCTGTCTCTCTCTGTCTCTCTCTGTCTCTCTTCTGCTCTCTCTCTCTGTCTCTCTCTGTCTCTCTCTCTCCCCTTCTCTCTCTCTCTGTCTCTCTCTGTCTGTGTCTCTCTCTGTCTGTCTCTCTGTCTGTCTGTCTCTGTCTGTCTGTTCTCTGTCTGTCTCTCTGTCTGTCTGTCTCCTCTGTCTGTCTCTCTCTCTGTCTCTGTCTCTCTCTGTCTCCCTTTCTCCCTCTCTGAAAGGGCCATCTGGCAAAACTCCTTATCTACTTTCTTAACAATCCTCTTGAGGAAGTTCAGTTATTCAAAAATGCTGGGTCTCACTATCAGCCATGATATTCTTGGCAAACCACATTTCAAAGTTGGCCTCCAAAGACAGCCCCTGACAGGCATCCTCCATTAGTACAAAGTCCTTCCTTGGCACACTGAACTCCTATCCATGTACAAGGCTTTCATCTGCAGCCTGATGGAGTACTGCTCTCCCCTCTGGCTGGCTCCTCTGCCTCACATTTTGCTCAGCTTGACACCGTGGAAACAAAGTCCTTCAGGATTATTGGAATCTTTCACGATGAAGCTGAGTCTATGGGCCTATTACGTCACCATCGCAGACAGTTCGGTGGTCTCAATCTCTTCTACCGCAGCCTTTGCACCCTCTGCCCATTCCGTCCTTTGTCCCCCCCCCCCCCCACCTTCCGGGTTTCTGCTGGGCACACACGTCCACCATCAACCCCCTTCTGGTGAAACTACCTAAATTCCAAGATCACTGCTCACTTTCACTCATTCGATACCTCTTTTTTCCTGCCTGTGGAAAACAACTTCCACATCCTCTTCAATCTCATTCTTCCTCCAGTCTTCACAACAGCTGTTCACCACCATCTCACACCGTCCCCAATGCAAAACCATGATCTTTTCTACCCTCGTTAACCCCCACCACACTTCACCCCAATCCTCCTCCTCACAAACTTCCTAGTTTCCCTTGCGCGAGTTCCCTTCTGTATCCATCTTGTTCACCCTATGCATCCTCTCCTGTCACCCATTCCTTTCCACACCCATTGTTTGTCCAAGTCTGCTTCTATCTTGACCTTCAACCCCACTGTTGTGTGTTTCCCCATCTCACTCTACTGTTCCTTTTGTCCTGTTACATCCTGATCCGTTTAGTGTCTCAGCCCAAGCTCGCCCAAACTTTGACTATGTATACAAAACAACACAATTAGGCAAACTGACAAGAGTTCAGCTTCAGGCGTTTTCAGGTTCACATTTTTGCTTAGTTCACTTTTGCTTCCAGGAGCGAATTTCTCATTGACTGTATGTTCAGTGAACACTGCAGTTTACTCGAAAGGTGAAATTTTAGTGAGTTCACATAAATGTAGCTCACACTTTCACATTAGTCCTTATCAAAACACAACAATGCAACACAAAGCTGTAACATGTAACATGGTCTACATAGCAATAACTTAACTTTGTCTTTCTTTTCTTACAGATGATTACAAAATGCTTTGTCCAGCACCTGGTTTGACAGTACTGGAAAAGGTAAGCACATCATAATTGTGAAACCAGATTTGTTCTAACATGGGTGGCATCATTGCCTCACCCTTTATGCTTAATTCTACACCTCACAAGGGCCAATTGTGCCAATAGGAACATTTTACAAAACATCCTACTGATTAAACTCAAGGCTTCCATTATAAGTGCAAACCATTAATGATGAAACATTTAACAAACGTCCATTTATCAATGACTTGTATTTATGCGTCGGTATTGAAAGAATAATTAAATAATTTCATTCATAAAAGTGTTCTCCAACATTTTGGAAGTGAATATGGTTCTGCCCATTGTAGCATTTTATCTTGAAGTCCATGGTTTATCCACAGCGCCTTTTGCAGCAAAAATGCCAATCTTCCTGGGACTTGACATTCTGAAGGAACGTACACACATGGTTTTCACAAATGGATTGACAAAATGTATAATATGCTGCATTTGGAAAAGCTATTTTGGCTCTGAACTTGGATAGGTTAGTTTATGTGCAACATCTTTGTCAGCAGAAGCAAAGTTGAAAAATGGTCCTCAAACAATGCAATGCTCTCGAAGACGCACATGATGAATATTGAAATGAGTTTGAAGAAATACATTCAGTACCGTAATCCATAGCAATGTATTAATCCATCGTGATGTGTGCAACATGCTCGTGGCTCTCAGTTTGAGGGACCACCCCCCCCCCCAAACTTAGTAACAAACAGACTGGAAGATACAATTCAATCACAAGGTATTTATGAATACTGTATAATATTGCTGTGGTCAATTTATTTGATTTTGTTTTGTTTTTTTTTGCCCTTCAGACGTTGATGAATGTGCCTTTGTACCCTGAAAATTTGTCCCCATGGAACTTGTGAAAACCGTGTTGGAACATATCGCTGCATCTGCAATCCAGGTTACAGCGTCGATTCAAGTTGGAAAAAAATGTAAAGGTAAGGAGTCGGGTGGTGGGTAAGGAGGGGTGAGAGAGGTGAGAATAATGAAAATACACTTGCGATAATTCTTGAAAACCTGGAAATTATTTCAGAAAGTACTAAAAAGATTGATTTATTCCAAATGGAATCAAATTTTGACAAACCTTTGGGATCAGCTTGCAAACCAAGGGTACTTCTAAAAAGGCATGAATGATCCATGCATCGGGATCAAAGGGGGCTGAAAGCTGCTGTTCATGTCAATCTCAGGACAATAACACACCAGAGATGTAATGGATGTTTTACATTCATTCGAAACAACAATACTCTCTGAAGCTTCCAAATGTAAAATTCCTTCTTGTTATCACATTCGTGATACATATAACTTATCACAGAAATTACTTTTGGATTCTACCACAAGGCATTCTTAGTCAAAATCAAATCATGGCAGTCCCAAAAAGGAAAGGCAGTTTTTACAATCAATCACATGGCTATCAGTTTCTTGACCATCCACGACAGTGCAAAATACAATTGTTTGGGTATTTTCAAAGGGTATATGCTGGAGTGCAACAAGTGTTGGCAGCGCCTGGGATCGAGTTTTGCACCTTTCTATTGTAGTTCCACTGTTGAAGCACATCTCAGAGATCAGAAAGGCCCCCTCCATTGTAGTTCCACTTGGAAGCACATCCCAGAGATCGGAAAAGCCTTCTCTATTGTTGTTCCACTGTTGAAGCACATCCCAGGGATCTGAAAGCCTCCTGTGTTGTAGTTCAACGTTGAAGCACGTCCGACAGATTGAATAAGCCCCCCTCAATTGTAGTTCCACTGTTGAAGCACATCCTAGGGATTAGCAAAGCCTCCTCTATTGTAGTTCCACTGTTGAAGCACATCCTAGGGATTAGCAAGCCTCCTCTATTGTAGTTTCACTGTTGAAGCACATCCTAGGGATTAGCAAAGCCTCCTCTATTGTAGTTTCACTGTTGAAGCATATTCCAGAGATTAAGAAAAGCCCTCTATAGAAGTTCCACTGTTGAAGCACATCCCAAAGATCAGAAAGGCCCCTCCATTGTAGTTCCACTGTTGAAGCACATCCCAAGATCAGAAAGGCCCTCATAGTCCATGTTGAAGCATCAAGATCAAAAGGCCCCCTCCATTTAGTTCCATGTTCAACGAGATCAACTCCATTGGTCACTGATGAAGCACATTCTTGGGATTAGCAAAGCCCCCTCTATTGTAATTTCACTGTTGAAGCATATTCCAGAGATAATAAAAGCCCCCTCTATTGTAATTTCCACTTGTGTAAGCACATCCCAGAGATCAGAAAGGCCCCTCTATAGAAGTTCCACTGTTGAAGCACATCCCAGAGATCAGAAAGGCCCCCTCCTTTGTAGTTCCACTGTATAAGCACATCACACAGATCAGAAAGGCCCCCTCTATTGTAGTTCCACTGTTTTAAGCACAACAATACAGAGATACATCCCAGAGATCAGAAAGGCCCCTCCATTGTAGTTCCACTGTTGAAGCACATCCTAGGGATCGGCAAAGCCCCTCTTTGTAGTTCCACTGTTGAAGCACATCCCAGAGACCAAAAAGCCCCCTCTGTTGTAGTTCCCTGTTGAAGCACATCCAGAGACCAGAAAAAGCCCCCTCTGTTGTAGTTCCCGTTTTTTAAATTTTGTGCAGAAACATGACAACCAGTTTTGAGTCCTAAATAATGTGCTTTCACTGGGAAAACTAAAACCCTTTCTCCAAGGTCTGAGGCAAAATGGGACCTTGACCTCACACCACTCATGAAGTTTTGTAATTGCAATTCTAGCTTTGGACAAAAGCAAGCGAAGAGAGTTCCAGATTATCCTTTTTGTCCAGGATAGCATTATTAACTATTGATAGCTGATTAACATTGATTTTTATCATTCATGAGGCTTGTGCTAATGTCACTTTTTCTAAGTTATTACTGAAATTCCATTAAAGACTGTCTCCCGTATACTTCATGAGCAAATTTTGAGCCTCAACATGAGCCACATCTCTCTTGGGCAAATCACAAATCCAACCACCAATTGTGTATCCTCGATCATGCCACATCTTTTCTTGGCAAATCTGAACGTCAAACACCTTACAAGGCCTTCATCCACACCTCGTTGAAGTATACTGTCCTCATTGGGCTGTGCCTTGGCTTCACATCTTGATGTCATGGAGACTAGGCCCTCAGAATCAGTGGAATTTCCTGTGATGAAGCTGAACCTCTGGCCATATGTTACTCCAACATCCCAGATGTGTCGAAGGCCTCTCTGTCTCTCCCACTACTTTGTGGTCTTGCACCCTCTATCTTTTCCATGCTCTGAACCCTCCTACCCATCAACCCACTGCCACCATGTTTCTCTATGGAGCATGAATCCTTCCAGGAACCCACTTCTGTGTGAAACTCTTAAAATCCCGACTCACTAGTTCTCACCACCACTCATTTGTTCCTCTATGCTCTTGCCTGTGGAATCAACTCCTCATATGTTCAATTCTCGTTCTTCCCTCCAGGGCTTCAAAAAAGTTGTGTTCAAGACTTCAAGACTCCAGGGCCCCAATCCATGGCCACCATGATCTTTTCTACCTCATTAACACTCCCAAACCACACCTTACTTCAAGATTTTTGTTATCTCCCTTTCCCTCCACTCACCTTTTTCAGTTTTTTGTTCCATTGCTGATTCATCACTGGTTTCCTTTCCTGTTCTTTTTTATTTTTTTTGTTTACCTTATCGAGGCTCGTGTGAGAGCTAACACACAACGCACAGCAAGGGGGCATGAGACAAGGAGGGGAGGGAGTGGGAAGGACAAAACACTGGGAACAGAGACATTAGGAGATCTGTAGAAGGGAGAGGGATGGGACAGGAACATGGTAATAGAAGATGGACATTACAGGACTTTCAGGAAGGAAAGCAGGGAATTTGAAGGAGGTGGGTTTGGGTGGATTAACGGGGGTAGAAAACATTGAGGATTTGGATGGGGGATGATAAGAGGTGGTGGTGCACAGCTGTTTTGAAGCCTGGAGGGAAGAATGGGATTGAATAGATGAGGGAGTTTATTCCAAAGGCGGGAAAAAAGAGAATGAAAGAGTGAAGGTGAGCAGTGATTCATGATTTTGGTAGTTTTACCAGAAGGGGGTTGTTGCAGACCTTGAGCACCCTGCGGAAATATGGTGGGGACAATTCGCAGAGAGAGCATGGGGGGGGGGGGCGAGGCTGGAGAGAAGACGGTAGAAGACAGAAAGACCACTGACGTGCCTGTGTGAGAGAGTGCGAGGCCCAAAGACTCAGCCTCATCACGGAAGATGCCAATAATCCGAAATGCCCTGGTTTCCACAGCGTGAAGCAGAAAGGTGGAAGGCAGGAGCACTAGCCCAGAGGGAGAGCAGTACTCCATCAGGCTGCGGATGAAAGCTTTGTATGTGGTCAGGAGCTCAGGTGGGCTGAGGAAGGACTTTGCACGATGGAGAATCTCCAGTCGGCAACTGGCTTTAGGCGAGGTTTGAAATGTGGCTTTCCCAGGAAAGGTCATGGCAGGTAGTGAGACTCAGAAGCTTGAAAGAAGGGACTTCTTCCAGAGGATTGTTGAGAAAGTGGATGGGGGGGGGGGGGGGTTCTAAATGGTTCTTTCGGAGAGACATAGTGAGAGTGTGAGATTTGTCCGGATCGAAAGACATGTTCCACATGTTGGAAGTGTTGTGATTTTACCCAGATCTGCAGTGAGCGAAGAAGCTGCTGCTTGCCGGTCTGACAGATGACAGATGGTACGGCAGGAGGTGGAGTCAACAGCAAAGAGATAAAGAGGATTTTCCAGAGAGTCGGAGAGATCATTGATGAAACCAGAAAAAGAACAGGGCCCAGAACGCTTCCTTGAGGAACTCCAGCCTGGACAGTAAAGGGGATGAAAGAACTCCATTTAGGGCACACGTTGACTGCGACAGGAGAGGAAAGTCTGCAAGCATCAGTGGAGATGGCCTTGGATACCATAGGAAGAGAGTTTGGTGAGCAGGGCAGGGTGCCAGGCCGTGTCAAAAGCCACGATATGTCTAGGGATATGCTCTGATTTTCATGTCTGGATTGAGGACCTCCATCCATTGTTGTGAGAGCAGAAGCAGGCATATCCAGGGTAAGTGACCTCTTCTGAAACCATATTGATGATCGGAAATCAAGCCATTGGAGAAGAGGAAGGATTTAATGTCGGAAGCGATGATGGATTCCATAACCTTGCTGATGTGATTGGGAGAAGGCTGATTGGTCTGTAGTTGCAGGATCTGTTTTTGCACCTCTATGGAATCCATCATCGCTTCCGACATTAAATCCTTCCTCTTCTCCAATGGCTTGATTTCCGATCATCAATATGGTTTCAGAAGAGGTCACTCTACCCTGGATATGCTGCTTCTGCTCTCACAACAATGGATGGAGGTCCTCAATGCCAGACATGAAAATCAGAGCATATCCCTAGACATATCGTGGCTTTTGACACGGCCTGGCACCTGCCCTGTCACCAAACTCTCTTCCTATGGTATCAAGGCCATCTCCACTGATGGCTTGCAGACTTCCTCTCCTGTCGCAGTCAACGTGTGCCCTAAATGGAGTTCTTTCATCCCCTCTTACTGTCCAGGCTGGGTTCCTCAAGGAAGCGTTCTGGGCCTGTTCTTTTTCTGGTTTTCATCAATGATCTCTCCGACTCTCTGGAAAATCCTCTTTATCTCTTTGCTGTTGACTCCACCTCTGCCGTACCATCTGTCATCTGTCAGACCGGCAAGCAGCAGCTTCTTCGCTCACTGCAGATCTGGGTAAAATCACAAACACGTTCCAACATGTGGAACATGTCTTTCGATCCGGACAAATCTCACACTCTCACTATGTCTCTCCGAAAGAACCATTTAGAACCCCCCCCCCCCATCCACTTTCTCAACAATCCTCTGGAAGAAGTCCCTTCTTTCAAGCTTCTGAGTCTCACTACCTGCCATGACCTTTCCTGGGAAAGCCACATTTCAAACCTCGCCTAAAGCCAGTTGCCGACTGGGATTCTCCATCGTGCAAAGTCCTTCCTCAGCCCACCTGAGCTCCTGACCACATACAAAGCTTTCATCCGCAGCCTGATGGAGTACTGCTCTCCCCTCTGGGCTAGTGCTCCTGCCTTCCACCTTTCTGCTTCACGCTGTGGAAACCAGGGCATTTCGGATTATTGGCATCTTCCGTGATGAGGCTGAGTCTTTGGGCCTCGCACTCTCTCACACAGGCACGTCAGTGGTCTTTCTGTCTTCTACCGTCTTCTCTCCAGCCTCGCCCCCCCCCCCCATGCTCTCTCTGCGAATTGTCCCCACCATATTTCCGCAGGGTGCTCAAGGTCTGCCAACAACCCCCTTCTGGTAAAACTACCAAAATCATGAATCACTGCTCACCTTCACTCTTTCATTCCTCTTTTTTCCCGCCTTTGAATAAACTCCCTCATCTATTCAATCCCATTCTTCCCTCCAGGCTTCAAAACAGCTGTGCACCACCACCTCTTATCATCCCCCATCCAAATCCTCAATGTTTTCTACCCCCGTTAATCCACCCAAACCCACCTCCTTCAAATTCCCTGCTTTCCTTCCTGAAAGTCCCTGTAATGTCCATCTTCTATTACCCATGTTCCTGTCCATCCCTCTCCCTTCTACAGATCTCCTAATGTCTCTGTTCCCCAGTGTTTTGTCCTTCCCACTCCCTCCCCTCTTGTCTCATGCCCCCTTGCTGTGCGTTGTGTGTTAGCTCTCACACGAGCCTCGATAAGGTAAACAAAAAAAAATAAAAAAGAACAGGAAAGGAAAACCAGTGATGAATCAGCAATGGAACAAAAAACTGAAAAGGTGAGTGGAGGGAAAGGGGAGATAACACAACAATCTTGAAAGTAAGGTGTGGGTTTGGGGAGTGTTAATGAGGGTAGAAAAGATCATGGTGGCCATGGATTGGGGCCCTGGAGTCTTGAAGTCTTGAACAACTTTTTTGAAGCCCTGGAGGGAAGAACGAGATTGAACATATTGAGGAAGTTGATTCCACAGGCAAGAGCATAGAGGAACAAATGAGTGGTGGTGAGAACTAGTGAGTCGGGATTTTAAGAGTTTCACCAGAAGTGGGTTCCTGGAAGGATTCATGCTCCATAGAGAAACATGGTGGCAGTGGGTTGATGGGTAGGAGGGTTCAGAGCATGGAAAAGATAGAGGGTGCAAGACCACAAAGTAGGTGGGAGAAGACAGAGAGGCCTTCGACACATCTGGGATGTTGGAGTAACATATGCACAGAGGTTCAGCTTCATCACAGGAAATTCCACTGATTCTGAGGGCCTAGGTCTCCATGACATCAAGATGTGAAGCCAAGGCACCAGCCCAATGAGGACAGTAGTACTTCAACGAGGTGTGGATGAAGGCCTTGTAAGGTGTTTGACGTTCAGATTTGCCAAGAAAAGATGTGGCATGATCGAGGATACACAATTGGTGGTTGGATTTGTGATTTGCCCAAGAGAGATGTGGCTCATGTTGAGGCTCAATATTTGCTCATGAAGTATACGGGAGACAGTCTTTAATGGAATTTCAGTAATAACTTAGAAAAAGTGACATTAGCACAAGCCTCATGAATGATAAAAATCAATGTTAATCAGCTATCAATAGTTAATAATGCTATCCTGGGAACAAAAAGGATAATCTGGAACTCTCTTCGCTTGCTTTTGTCCAAAGCTAGAATTGCAATTACAAAACTTCATGAGTGGTGTGAGGTCAAGGTCCCATTTTGCCTCAGACCTTGGAGAAAGGGTTTTAGTTTTCCCAGTGAAAGCACATTATTTAGGACTCAAAACTGTTGTCATGTTTCATGCACAAAATTTAAAAACAGGGGAACTACAACAGAGGGGGCTTTTCTGGTCTCTGGGATGTGCTTCAACAGGGGAACTACAACAGAGGGGGCTTTTCTGGTCTCTGGGATGTGCTTCAACAGTGGAACTACAACAGAGGGGCTTTGCCGATCCCTAGGATGTGCTTCAACAGTGGAACTACAATGGAGGGGGCCTTTCTGATCTCTGGGATGTATCTCTGTATTGTTGTGCTTAAACAGTGGAACTACAATAGAGGGGGCCTTTCTGATCTGTGTGATGTGCTTATACAGTGGAACTACAAAGGAGGGGGCCTTTCTGATCTCTGGGATGTGCTTCAACAGTGGAACTTCTATAGAGGGGGCCTTTCTGATCTCTGGGATGTGCTTACACAGTGGAAATACAATAGAGGGGGCTTTTATTATCTCTGGAATATGCTTCAACAGTGAAATTACAATAGAGGGGGCTTTGCTAATCCCAAGAATGTGCTTCATCAGTGGAACTACAATGGAGGGGGCCTTTCTGATCTCTGGGATGTGCTTCAACAGTGGAACTACAATGGAGGGGGCCTTTCTGATCTTTGGGATGTGCTTCAACAGTGGAACTTCTATAGAGGGGCTTTTCTTATCTCTGGAATATGCTTCAACAGTGAAACTACAATAGAGGAGGCTTTGCTAATCCCTAGGATGTGCTTCAACAGTGAAACTACAATAGAGGAGGCTTTGCTAATCCCTAGGATGTGCTTCAACAGTGGAACTACAATAGAGGAGGCTTTGCTAATCCCTAGGATGTGCTTCAACAGTGGAACTACAATTGAGGGGGGGCTTATTCAATCTGTCGGACGTGCTTCAACAGTTGAACTACAACACAGGAGGCTTCTCAGATCCCTGGGATGTGCTTCAACAGTGGAACAACAATAGAGAAGGCTTTTCCGATCTCTGGGATGTGCTTCAACAGTGGAACTACAATGGAGGGGGCCTTTCTGATCTCTGAGATGTGCTTCAACAGTGGAACTACAATAGAAAGGTGCAAACTCGATCCCAGGCGCTGCCAACACTTGTTGCACTCCAGCATATACCCCTTTGAAATACCCAAACAATTGTATTTTTGCACTGTCGGTGGATGGTCGAAAACTGATAGCCATGTGATTTGATGTAAAAACTGCCTTTCCCTTTTTGGGACTGCCATGATTTGATTTTGACTAAGAATGCCTTGTGGTAGAATCCAAGAAGTAATTTCTGGTGATAAGTATATGTATCACGAATGTGATAACAAGAAGGAATTTTACATTTTGGAAGCTTCAGAGAGTATTGTTGTTTCGAATGAATGTAAAACATCCATTTACATCTCTGGTGTGTTATTGTCCTGAGATTTGACATGAACAGCAAGCTTTCAGCCCCCTTTTGATCCCGATGCATGGATCATTCATGCCTTTTTAGAAGTACCCTTGGTTGCAAGCTGATCCCAAAGGTTTGTCAAAATTTAGATTCCATTTGGAATAAATCAATCTTTTTAGTACTTTCTGAAATAATTTCCAGGTTTTCAAGAATTATCGCAAGTGTATTTTCATTATTCTCACCTCTCTCACCCCTCCTTACCCACCACCCGACTCCTTACCTTTACATTTTTTCCAACTTGAATCGACGCTGTAACCTGGATTGCAGATGCAGCGATATGTTCCAACACGGTTTTCACAAGTTCCATGGGGACAAATTTCAGGGTACAAAGCACATTCATCAACGTCTGAAGGGCAAAAAAAAACAAAACAAAATCAAATAAATTGACACAGCAATATTATACAGTATTCATAAATACCTTGTGATTGAATGTATCTTCCAGTCTGTTTGTTACTAAGTTTGGGGGGGGGTGGTCCCTCAAACTGAGAG
>CM068963.1:26413982-26427435 GCA_035128595.1 Eptatretus atami | reverse complement strand
GTTGCACACATCACGATGGATTAATACATTGCTATGGATTACGGTACTGAATGTATTTCTTCAAACTCATTTCAATATTCATCATGTGCGTCTTCGAGAGCATTGCATTGTTTGAGGACCATTTTTCAACTTTGCTTCTGCTGACAAAGATGTTGCATAAAACTAACCTATCCAAGTTCCAGAAGCCAAAATAGCTTTTCCAAATGCAGCATATTATACATTTTGTCAATCCATTTGTGAAAACCATGTGTGTACGTTCCCTTCAGAATGTCAAGTCCCAGGAAGATTGGCATTTTGCTGCAAAAGGCGCTGTGGATAAACATGGACTTCAAGGATAAAATGCTACAATGGGCAGAACACATATTCACTTCCAAAATGTTGGAGAACACTTTTATGAATGAAATTATTTAATTATTCTTTCAATACCGACGCATAAATACAGTCATTGATAAATGGACGTTTTGTAAATGTTTCATCATTAATGGTTTGCACTTATAATGGAAGCCTTGAGTTTAATCAGTAGGATGTTTTGTCAAAATGTTCCTATTGGCACAATTGGCCCTTGTGAGGTGTAGAATTAAGCATAAAGGGTGAGGCAATGATGCCACCCATGTTGAGAACAAATCTGGTTTCACAATTATGATGTGCTTACCTTTTCCAGTACTGTCAAAACCAGGTGCTGGACAAAGCATTTTGTAATCATCTGTAAGAAAAGAAAGACAAAGTTAAGTTATTGCTATGTAGACATGTTACATGTTACAGCTTTGTGTTGCATTGTTGTGTTTTGATAAGGACTAAATGTGAAAGTTGTGAAGCTAATTTATGTGAACTCACTAAATTTCACCTTTCGAGTAAACTGCAGTGTTCACTTGGAACTACAGTCAATGAGAAATTCGCTGCCTGGAAGCAAAAGTGAACTAAGCAAAAATGTGAACCTGAAAACGCCTGAAGCTGAACTCTTGTCAAGTTTGCCTAATTGTTGTTGTTTTGTATACATAGTCAAAGTTTGTGGGCGAGCTTGGGCTGGAACACTAAACGGATCAGGATGTAACAGGACAAAAGGAACAGTAGAGTGAGATGGGGGAAACACCAACAGTGGGGTTGAAGGTCAAGATAGAAGCAGACTTGGACAAACAATGGGTGTGGAAAGGAATGGGTGACAGGAGAGGATGCATAGGGTGAACAAGATGGATACAGAAGGGAACTCGCGCAAGGGAAACTAGAAGTTTGTGAGGAGGAGGGATTGGGGTGAAGTGTGGGTGGGGGGTTAACGAGGGGTAGAAAAATCATGGTTTTGCATTGGGGACGGTGTGAGATGGTGGTGAACAGCTGTTGTGAAGACCTGGAGGGAAGAATGAGATTGAAGAGGATGTGGAAGTTGGTTCCACAGGCAGGAAAAAAGAGGATCGAATGAGTGAAAGTGAGCATGATCTTGGATTTAGGTAGTTTCACCAGAAGGGGTTATGGTGGACCGTGTGTGCCCAGCAGAAACCCGGAGGGGGAGGGGGGGGGGGGACAAAGGACGGAATGGGCAGAGGGTGCAAAGGCTGCGGTAGAAGAGATTGAGACCACCGAACTGTCTGCGATGGTGACGTAATAGGCCCATAGACTCAGCTTCATCGTGAAAGATTCCAATAATCCTGAAGGACTTTGTTTCCACGGTGTCAAGCTGAGCAAAATGTGAGGCAGAGGAGCCAGCCCAGAGGGGAGAGCAGTACTCCATCAGGCTGCAGATGAAAGCCTTGTACATGGATAGGAGTTCAGTGTGCCAAGGAAGGACTTTGTACAATGGAGGATGCCCTGTCAGGGGCTGTCTTTGGAGGCCAACTTTGAAATGTGGTTTGCCAAGAAATATCATGGCTGATAGTGAGACCCAGCAATTTGAATAACTGAACTTCCTCAAGAGGATTGTTAAGAAAGTAGATAAGAGGGTTTGTGCAGATGGCCCTTTCAGAGAGGGAGAAAGGGAGACAGAGAGAGAGACAGAGACAGAGAGAGAGACAGACAGAGAGACAGACAGACAGAGAGACAGACAGAGACAGACAGACAGAGACAGACAGACAGAGAGACAGACAGAGAGAGACAGACAGAGAGAGACAGAGAGAGAGAGAAGGGGAGAGAGAGAGACAGAGAGAGACAGAGAGAGAGACAGAGAGAGACAGAGAGAGACAGAGAGAGACAGAGAGAGAGAGAGAGAGATTTGTCTGCATTGAGGGTATATTCCAAGTGTTTGACCAGCTTGTGAGTTTTTTTCTATGTCTGAAGAGAGGGAAGAGGTGGCAGCCTGCCTGTCTGAAGGATGATAGATGTTACAGCAGAGGGTTGAGTCATCAGCAAATAAATAAAGGGGATTTTCCAGAGATTCGGAGAGATCATTTATGAAGATGAGGAATAGGACTGATCCCAGAACACTGGCTTGGGCCACTCCATCCTTGACAGAGAGAGGAGATGAAATGATTCCGTTGAGAGCCACATGTTGGCTGCAAGAGCAGAGGAAGTCAGTGATGCATGTGTGAAGTTGGCCTTGGATGCTATCGGCAGGGAGTTTGGAGAGTAAGGTAGGAGAAACTGTATCAAAACTACAAGATATTCTGGAGAGATGGCCCTGAACTCATGTCTGCCATTGTGGGCTTCTATCCATTGTTGGGTGAGTAGAAGAAAGATCGTGGACTGACCTGGTCTAAAATCTAATTGGTGATCTGAGATGAGGTTGTTGGAGAAAAGGAATTATTTCATATCAACTGCAATGATGGATTCCATGACATTGCTGATGATTGGATGTAAGCTAATAGGTCTGCAGTTAAGGGGATCAGTTTTTGCACCTTTTTATGTAATGCTGTGTTGGTGGATTTCCAAGCAGATGGAAGATGACCTAGCACAAATGACAGGGTGAAAAGGGATGAGATTGGATGTGCAAGAGCAGCAGAGCAGGTTTTTAGGGCATGGGAGCTTTTGCCATTCGGTCCAGTAGCCGTCAGAGTCGAGGGTTTGAAGAACCTTCTCCACCTTCTCAGGTGCAAAATGCACAAAGTCCAGAAGCAGTTGGGTACAACAGGGAATGATGAGTGAGGGGTATAAAATGTGGAAGGAAACACAGAATTGAGGCATCCAGCCTTCTCACGAGTGGAGTCAGTTGTGGTGCGATTTGAAAAGAGGGCAGGGATGGAAGGGGAGCATACACCAGAGACAGACTTACCAAGGTGTCACCAGCTTTTAGAGGAGAGAGCCAAGTTTGAAAGCTCATTTGACAGTCTAACAAAAAGTGATGAGGAATTGTTTTGTATGAGAGAATTCCACAAAGATAAACAAGGAACTTCAGTGCAGGAGGAGGCCATTCAGGCCATTCTGCCTCCGCTGCACCAAGCCCAGTTTTGTCTCCCATCCACACACAAGCTACCAAGTCCTGTTGATATCCCCATACCCCTCCATCTCCAATGCATCCAGGTACCTACATGTATCGAATTCCCATTTCAACTTATCCACCCCCTCTCTTGCCACTGCCTTTCTGGGGAGACAATTCCATTTTAATAGAACTTCAGCTTTGAAATTTAAATTTATCTGTTTGCTCACCCACTTGCACTGACATTGTGATGCTTACATCATTCTTTATGAAATGACTCGATACGTACAGGGTGTTCATAAAGTCCATGTGCAAATAACTTTTGACACACACATGATAGAAGCAACAATCATGTGTACATATTTTTTTTTAAAACGTTCATAACTTATGATGCACACATAATAAAGCAAATTATAAACTATAAATGGTGCATTAAAGCATAATTCATGAAGTTTTGACTCAACATGTCTACTGATCCACTTCTCTGGGAAGAATCATTGAAGAGTCGTCACATGTTCGAAGCATAATTGCAGGGAGCTTCATCTTGCTCGTACAAGGTGATGTGAAAGATTGAATTGTTGTAGTTTAGGAACAAAGAAACTCGACAACATCGCAAAGTACCGCTCACCATTGACTGTTGCTTTTTCCCAAAAAAATAAAGGAGCAATGATGCGTGACTCCCAGAGAGAACACCAGACATTGATTTTTGGAGAATCTCTTTAATGTCTTTGCCAGACTTCCTGAGGTTTTTCTGTCCCCCAAATGCGGTAATTGTGGTGGTTGACTTTACCACTGATGTAGAAGTTACCTCATCAGAAAATGTCAACTCAGGAAGAAACCCAGGGGAATTGTGCATTTAACAAGTGCAATAACAACATTAATAACATTAACATTTACAAAACTTGATGAATTATGCTTTCATGTGCCATTTAAAGTTTGTTTCTATCATGTGTACAACTGTACATCAACAGTTATCAAAATTCAAAGTTGCACAAGGACCACCCTGAATATTAAAAAGCAGGTTACAAAAGTAAAAACATAAATGTGCTTCTCTTACCCATCCATCCAAGCGACAATATATGCAAACAGAGGTGATTATCTCCGTCATCGAAACACCATTAAATTTTGCATTATTTTTTGGAATATATATAATTTGGATATTCAAAGCAATATAATGTATATTTGTGACTTTATGTCACACAATGCAGTTTTATGTGTCTGTAAGGACATTGACTGATTACACAGCCAGCTTGAGACTAATTTTCACAATAAAAGGTAATATAAACTTTGAAGATCACTTACACCATGTAATTGTTTAATATTTATGATAGAAAGATAACCCACTCCACTCCCCCCCCCCCCCCTTCCCCTCTTCATCCTCCAGTCCAACAATATCAAAATATCTTCATCATTGCATGGATATCAATACGTTTTGATGAAAAAAAAAAGTAGAAGGTTACTATCAATGCAGACCAACAGCCCGCCATTCCAATTCAAATAGGTCAAGTGGTGTTGAGTGCAAATCAACAAGGGGAAGAGTATAAAGGATGTAACAATGGAGAGAGTCACAAAAGGATGTAACAATGGAGAAGAGTACAAAAGGATGTAACAATTGAGATGAGCACAAAAGGGTGTTGGCATCAACTTCACTGTTTGCATCCAATAACAGTGGACATGATAGTTTAAGCGGAGGAATGCATTAGAAACTAATGACAGAATAAAACATCATTTACCAGGAGCGTTTATATGCACCTTAATCAATTATCACGTGGTTTATAAAATATGCCTTCAATTGAGAAAAAGAGATTGTGTTTCAATTTCTTTGAAAATTACAAATAACTCGGCCGTGGCTCAAAATAACTGCCTCCCACCTACTATATAATGATAACTCCATATTTTCCTTTCAATTTTTAATCCACCTGCCTCGACTCCCCAAGCAATACCCAGTGCAGGAATTGTTGTTGTTCTCACCTGCAGTCTTGTCCTACACCACCTCGTTAAGTGCATTGATTATTCTTCTCATATTGTGAATTCATCACTTCTATGTTGTTTGCTCCATTAATATTTTGCCATAAGGGAGAGAAGCGGGTGACAGAGGACAGGAGTGGGCACCTTGTTTCATGGAGCAAACAGGAGTTAGTTAGTGTTGGCACCTTGTGTCCGAAAGTGGATTAAGCATCGGTCATCGAAAGACATGGTCTTGAAGTTGCCCTCTGGGACATTAGACAGATGGTGACCTCTGCAGACGTTGTTTATAGTGGCATTGTTCTGGCAAGGTGGAGAGAGAATCTCTTTCACGTAGATGTGATTATTCGCAAACTTCGGTCTGGGGCATATTTTTCTGAATCATCAGGCTATGATCGAAGAACAAAGTGGTTAAATGAACCATGAACCTCCACCATCAGACCGTTTGCTTCTCACCCCTCTGCCATGATTCTTTGTCCACCACAAATGGAGAGCTTGTGGAGGTATGTTGGACCAGGGAGATTTAGAGTGTCAAGTAGCTCTGTGTCTGCCAGATCTGCAATAGACTTGTCGTCGAGCACTACATATCTGTAAAGGGGGTTAAGGGGTGGTTTTGATGGAAGATCTTGCATAGCACAATCTTGGAACAAGATCATGTTGAGGGGCATGTCCATTGCCTGGTGTATTTTGTTTTCACCTCCGTGGTATTGGAGTTATCCACTGGTTTCTCGTTCTGGGTCTCCATGCCATCTTGTCTTGGGACTTCATGCATGAAGGAGGAATACTCTTTGACTTTGCACTTCTTGCACTGCACATCAGTCTTGCAGTTCTTAATTCTGTGGTTGTTGCCACACTTATAGCAGAGACCTTCTTCTTTTTTTTGTATACATTTGATTTTAAGGAAGTCCTTTCTCACTTGGATAGATTTTCTGTTGAACACGATGCACTCAGATAGATTGGGTCCTAGCTTGTCATGATATGGTCATTTTCTTGAGACTGATAGCACTGGTTTCAAATTTACAGGTGGAATTGTTGCCAAGAAACTAAGGAAGGGCTGTGGTTTCTGTTTGTTCTCGCCTTTTCTTTTGTCCGAAAATTATGTTGGCAAGATGGGTAATACTCAGTGTCATTGTGGAGTCTTGCCTTTTCCTTCAGGAATTTTGTAGAGTATGGTGAAGGGTGGTTAGCTGCCATTTGTCATCTTGTATTTTGAGATGCACTTCCTCCAAGTGTTGTGGATGTCGGTGGGCAGCTTTTTGAGGATTGGGTGTAGATTGTGCACACTTTTGAAGATGTTGAGGCCAGGCAAGTCATCCATTTGTGCAGCTGTGTCTGCACACAGATCGGCTAATTCCAGAAGCCTGTGGTTTTCATCTGCCTTGAACTTTGGAAAGTTAGTTAGTTTCTCAATTACTTCAGTGGTGATCTTTGTCTTATTTCCAAATATCTCTTAAAGCTTCTTCCATGCTTCTCAGGAGGTGGCATCTGGGTAGGGAACATAGCAGTGTAAAAATTAGTCAACAAGGTTCTTCCTCTCACCTTTGGTGTATTTTGCAAGGAAGGTGAGTCTCTGAGCTATGGGGGGTACAGGTCTGGCACTGGAAGGAACAGCGGCAGGGTTGGAACATCATCCGGTCACTGTCGTAGATGTCTGGCTCATGAGTCAGCTGGCACTGGTGAGCAAGGATGTCAGCGATCAATCAAGTTATATCGACCAGTGTGTTCTCTAGCTCTGTCTTAGTTTTGTCAGGTGACATCATGGGTGAAGACGAGGATGACCCTGTGGGTGTCACATTGATAGACGGTGGGACAGTTGTCTGTTGCTCCTGGGTTGGCTCAAAAGGCTGGGGGCAAAATTCAAAGCTGGTTGATCGGTGAAGGTTGAACAGCAGCATCGATCAAGTAGCAGAACTGAAACGCATAACCATTAGATGACTATTCGGGTGAGGTCAGGGGCACACTTGACCTTTATTCTTGCTCAGCCTGCATGGTTGCATTGGAGCATGCCTTCTCTACAGCTGCCATTGTCAGGCTTGGAGTATTTGCAAGTCGGCCTTGGCAGTTGCTCGTTTCATCTGCTGATCAGCTGCCCACCTGATTTCCGTGACTTTTCTTTCTGTTGTACATTTGACGATCATCTCTTCATACACAACATTCAAGGCAGCAGTAGTGGCAGAGCCAGAGCCTGAGCACTGAGAATCGAGGAAGAGGATTTGTATGATCTTGAGGACCTGTGGCTCTGCGTTGAATGTCCTGATCATCTAGAGGCATTTTATTTCGTCTCTAGGTCCAAGATGTTGGCCAACTTAGTTGTCTGGGTGATAATGTTATTGGTATATTTACAGTTTCCAAGGAGGGTAGTCTTAGTAAGAAGGGCATCCTGCATGGAATTCACCAGTCTGGTCTTGAGCATACAGTTCTTTTAGCATGCTTGAACCATGCCTCGGTGTACACCTGTAGCATGGAATGAGGCTTGGCCAGGTCCATCCGGATTATGTTCTCACCATTGGGAGCATCGAGAAGATTGAGCATTTGCCTGGTTTTCCTCCATTCTCTCAGTGAGGGAGCCTCGTAAGTGGAGGAAGCCAATGAGCCAACCATGTGCCTTGTGGTTGCAGCAGGTTGATCAGCATCTCAAGGAGATGGAGAGATGGGCCAGGCATCTGCCTGGGGGATGGCCAGACAGAGGCCACTGGAGTACCGGCGGAAAGTGGACGCAGCAATGCGCTGCTTTGGCCCATGCTCCCATACCTGACCTGACCTGATAGTCAAGGTTTCTTTCTATTGTCTGTATGTCGCTGCTCATGGCCTTCAATTTGGGATTTCTGTTGCTCTGGGGGTGGCTAGACAGATTTGTTGTTCTCTCCATGTTTTTGTCTATCTATGGGTGTGTGGTGGCATCATCAGATTGGCTTAACGTAGCTTCAGGAACATCTGACATGGTGATCTTTCGATCTTGTGACCACATTTATTTTTCCTTCTTGGATCATTCTAACCATGGTTAATCACTGTATCCAACGACTATATGTTGGATTACTGTCTGATCACAATCACTGTATGTTGGAATGCTCCAACCGCAGTTGATCACTGTAACTGCAGTCGATCACTCCAACCACAGTCAATCACTGCACTGGATTATGTGAGAGTGGAGCCAGAGGTGAGCGGTAACTCAAATCCCACCAGCTAGTGTCAACTGTAACACAAAGAAATATGGCCAAAGATCGAGGCTTCGGATTCCACGGTTCCTTTATTTCACAGGTGACACTAGGTGGTGAAATTTGAGTTCGCATATTGCTTTCCATGGGCTACGCTCTCAAACAATCCAGTACAGTGATTGACTGTGGTTCTGGAGTAGATCACAATAAAAAGATCTAGAATGCTTATATAAATGACAATGAGGCTTGATATATTGCAAAATAATACCAAATTCTAACTGAGGTACGTCAGCAGGATGTCTGCTCTGATTGGCCTTCTCAAAAATGGTGCCATGGCATTTTTCTGGATGGGAAGGGTGCCCCAGTGTGGTGAAAAGTTGCCATTAAAGGAAGGTTTACAATGATGGTTACAGCGACTATTACAGTAAACCATTACAGACATCTACTAAAGTGAAGTGAACTCACAACGTTCAAGTGTTCGAAATGTTGGCATGAAATTGTTGATGTTAGCACTTTAATCCAAACTTTCTTTCATGAACTTTGCTTGGGTGAAACGTTTGCTCTCCCTACACGAACTGGAATCTGCATGAGTTTGAAATCCTGCAAATGTGAACTTTTAAATTGTTGAATCAAGATTTAACATTTGCCAGTACTTCATACATGGCAAAAAATACGAGAGACTAAAATGGTGGTCAAAATCTCCCAATACTCTGGCCAATAGTTGACTTAAGCTGGAGACATCCAGCACTGCAAAACCTTAACTTCACCAAAACAAGTTCAACAATCAGACAATAACATTAGGGACAAACATAACTATTTATTGGTGGGTTTGTTTTGGATTATTGACGCAATGGCTCAAGGAAGAGATACCGGTAATTAAATGGAAGACGAAGGAGGAATCCGAAGAAGTAGAGAGCAAAGATGGAGTGATCAGGAGGAACCTGGAGAGGATTCAGGTTTAAGCTACTACTCCACTACCCTCAAACCCATCCAGGCTCAGCCAAGTGAACATTACAGAAAACATTCTGCAAGAATTCACTTCTCCTTAGACAGATATATGATGAAAGAAAGAAATAGAGAGTAAAAGAGATGAAAAAGATGAAAAAGAAAGAATTAAAATGAAGAAAGAGAATTGTGAAAAAAAAATTAGAAAGAAGTGTGAAAGGAACAAAGAACAAAGATAATTGAGAGATCATGAAAGATTTACATGCTGATGGTAATTCAGACAGGAACAGGCAGGTATGGGATGGATAGAGAAAATTAACAAAATGGCAGCTTTTCATTTCAACAATAAAACCTTTGGCGTGAGCAGCACGTGAATGCTTTTCCCTCCGAGTCGAGTCAGACGCCAAAGTTTTTGTTGTTGATACTCAACATAAAAACAAAAAAAAAAGATCTTCCATCATCAGATGGTTTTGTTTTGTCTTGCGGTATGATCAAACAGTGGGTGCAGAGCATATCCTGGCACAAAGCAGGAAGAGGCGGGAGCATATTTTCACATCAGTAGACACAATAAAACAATATAAAAGAGCCATGTGAGATGGTGTTTGTTTTATATTACAAATAAATTGCGGCAAACAAAGCAAAGAAATTGGAATTCAGATTTGTGATAAAGATTCCAAAATACTTGGCAGGCGATGCAATACAAAAAGTTTGTCATGTCTCCCAGTAAAGTTCAGAGTGCTCTCCAAGTCAAATAAACATAATAAATAAATTTCTAATGAAGAATGTACAGCGTGAGGGTGAGGAAATAAAAGGTACTTTCTTTTTGCCCTCAAACTGTAGAAGGAAAGAGTGCCACAGATAACAAAGAGTGCAAAAGAACATGCAGAAATCAATGGGTACAAGTACAACAAATAGTGCAGACTTGCAGTGATTCATAAAGGAACTACAATTAATACAGAGGTCTGGCGAGGTAGCCTCGAGGTACACACACTCTCCTTTGAGCTATCTAGCCTGGGTTTGAATCTAGGCCCAGCTATAAACTATCATCCCATTGTTTCACAGATCTGGTGATTCATCAATATGTGCGACGTCCCTCGGATGGTCGTTAAACTGGGTGTCCCGTCTGCCGGCATTGGTTGGTAGTTAAAGATCCCACGGTGTCCTTCGTAAAGAGTCGACGAGCTACCGTTGACACTGTGAACAAATTACAAATTCCTGCCCTAACCTACAGAGGGCATTGCATCAGCGACACAGCCACACCATCAGCCAATGATGCTACCCCGCAGCCTTGTGCTGAATAGGAAAGAAGATTACCACAAAAAATGTTATCATTTGCTGGGGTGAAAATAAAATGGCGACGCCCTTAAATGGTGTGCACTGGAGTGATATTTTGTTGATTTCACTCACAGGAAAGCTGGAATTTGCTGATTATCAATATAAGACTGTCTGGTTATTATTTGGAAATTGCAAAAATTACAGAATTGTGCAGGATTGGATTCAAGTTTAGAAACAGCACAATGAGCATGAATGATGAAGTGTGCGAGAGAAAGTCAACAAATCTCAGGATCAGTTGGCCAGCATATTAAACACTACAAGGAACTGATACTCAAGGTCCCCCGCCTTTTGGGTGGTATGAGGAATAGACCAGTGGGATATGAAAGCTAAATATTCAACGTTTTTGAAATATCGCGTACACAAGCCAAGTTAGCGAGATGGTTGTCATAGTAACAAAATTCAGCTAATCATAGCCGTGATCTAATCAGGTTTAGATAGTGTCATGAGGAATAGATACCTGCATGAGTGGTCCATGCCGCTTCAGGGATAACACTATATTTGGGCAGTGCTGCATCTATCAGCACGTGAAGATTATTATCCATTGGCAGTGCTGCCTCATTGGGAAAAGGCCATATATGTTGTGCGCCGCCATCTCTCTGTGCACAGGATTGAGACTGGCCATGTCATCATGGTGCGTGAAGACGACATATGGTGTGTGCCGCTTTAAGACGAGAATGATTTTTAAAAAATACCTTCAGTCTGAAAGCGTTATTAGTGCAAAGGTCAAATAGGCATGGTGGAGAATGGTGGCTGCTAGTATTCCAAATAAAGCAGCGAGGATGCATCCCTCCTTCACACCACAATCCATTGTAGACCATGAGCTGAGTTATGTTTTTGTGTTCGTTCGTGCTCTTCACCTTGGTAATCAATACAATTCCCACAAATTGATCTCTTGGACATACTTAACAACATTCTGGCTGCTCCCCCTTGCAAAAGTGGCATTCCTGAGAGTAAATTCACCTCAAATATTTGGTTAGGGCAACAAGATTGGCAACATGATTGGGCGAGTTGGGTTTTCCTCATGCACAATCGTAAGAAATTCACCCCATTCATTTTTTTTCATTCAAATATCTCCCTTTCACTTCACCCCCAAGTCAACCACTGTGAACATAACAATACCCTGCCAACAACTGTATCAGCCTACAGTTTTTACTTCAAATTGCCAAAACATTATTTTAAATCAGAATAACAAATTGAAATGACATATTTTCCCCCTTCAATTGGCAAGTCTAAATCACAAATGGAATATCCAAATCACTCAGTTTAGTCGTAGATTGGTTTCACGCAAGACGCCTTAATAAGCAAACTCGGTGGATGAGAATTACAGTGTATTTACATCCCGCCCCCCACACCGCCCCCCCAAAAAAACATAAATGTATATACCCACAATGCGAAATACCACTCTGGTAGATGATTTATAGTTGAGAAAAAATTTTGACTGAATTTACAAAGGTTGTCCATTACTGAGAAAAGGAACATTTGGTTCATGGGAATACGATTGACAATTTGTATCTGGCCATCAGAAAAAAAAACTTTGCACTTGCACATAATTGATGTAATTTTATTTTGTTATAATAATATGTATCTCTTCCTCTTTGCCAGTGAAGAGTACACACCAGCATTGGAACAAGGATACATCTCATTTGAATTTTAAACAATGAATGCTTTTTAGTTTACGTATACGTACTTTAGAAACATGTCTATAAATCCAAAGTAAATTGCACACAATTAAGACAAGGTATCAACCAGGGGGTGGTTTATACAGGGAGAGTGGGAGCTATCGCCCCCCACAACCCCTTCCCCCAAAATAAATAAATAAATATAAATAAAAAATTTTAAAACCCTGAAAAACAAACAAACCAAACTGAGATAAAATAAGAGGATGTTTCTTTAAATCTACCCCTGCTTTTCAAGATATTTTTTGGTGGACAGATACTTGGGCTCACCTTTTAAAACTTTTGAATGCATACACCAGACTTGGAAGATTAGAATCGTGTTTGGCATGAACTATTCATCAAGCCCTTTTCTGGCTAATATTTTAATGAGATCAGCTTACATGACTCAAATTTAATACAATGTTGAGGCTAATAAGCAGAAAAAATGTTTTCGGGGCTTTGCCTCAGCCAAATGTCATGACTGAAGAGAATTTTGGCCATTCCCTTGTGAACAATTTACAAAAGAATGTTAAACTAATCGTCATCCTCTGCATCGATCTCTTCTTCAGACTCACTTTTATAACTTTCATCCTCCAAGTCATCAATTTTGACCAGCGACATTGCTGCAACTTTCTCAATTACACTTGCCTAGTTCAGTGCCAGGTATACTATTTTCGAGACAAGTACACTGAGCTGCGATCTGCACACCGGAGCAATTTGCAAGTTCCAAAATAATTTATGGAGCTGGTGGTGGAAGGCTTCTCCAATCGATGGCTAGTTGCCCTTCTTTCATTTGTCAATCATGTCCCATAGGTGTTGGAATTGATGAAGTTTTCTCCAGGCTTCACTAGTAGATTGCAGCTTGGAAATTTGCCCTCTGGATGTGCTTGCACTAGGCCTCGTGTTGGGTTAACAGTTAAGGTGGCTGGCTTAAGATCCTCGGGTCTCGAGTTCAAGCCCCTGTTGGGCCATTTAATTTACACCAGGTAGGGTTGACCCAGGCTGTCATCCTTACTAGGTCAGCAAAATGAGTACCAGCTTACTGGGGTAATAACCAT
>CM068963.1:26400210-26410309 GCA_035128595.1 Eptatretus atami | reverse complement strand
TTTGCTCGGATAATTCTTGATAGGGTTCGCCACCATCTGCTTGATCACCAGCATCCAAAGCAGTCAGGCTTTCCACCAAAGAGGTCAACGATTGACTGTATCCTTGCTCTTCAGGTCCTCACCGAACGCAGACGAGAGTTTCGGCAGGGCTGCTTGCAGCCTATGTTGACTCTGTAAAGCGTTTGATTCAATGAATCGGGATGCCCTCTGAAGGTTCTTGGTCTTCGTGGGGTGGGGGTGCCACCACCAAACTGAATCGATTGAGTCCTAGACAACATCTACATGGTACTGGAGAGATGCAAAATGAGTGGGTAGGATAAACAGTTCATGCCCTAACCGACTTATTTCAGTTAGTCTCTAGGATGTCGTACACGCGACGTTGTGTGTTTTAGCCTCGGCCCCCACACTATATTCAAGGCACTTAGTCATGGACTGTTCGATTCCTCGGCATCGGAGGATGGCGGAGAGATCAAGCTGTGGCTCATCATTTGGGAATGTCAAGATCTCTTGACATTGATTTCGCAGATGATGCAGTCATCTTTGCGGAGACTTTAGATATCCTTTTGGGGGCCCTGGAGGTGCTGAATGAGGAGTCGGAGCCGCTGGGATTACGGGTTTCCTGGGTCAAAAACTAAGATCCAGGCATTCAATTACATCTTGGATGCTGCTGTCTTGTCTGTGCCTGTTTGTGGTGAGAATGTTGAGGTCGTGGAGAGATTCACTTACTTGGGGGTGATATTCATGTCTCTGCTGGCAATGAGTCAGAGGTCAACAGACGTCTGGGTCGGGCCTGGGGAGTCATGGATTCACTAGATCATGGGGTGTGGCACTGCCCGTACCTGTGTGGGAGGACGAAAGTCCGAATCTTCAGGTCCTTGGCGCTTCCAGTCTTGCTCTATGGATGTGAGACTTGGACTCTGACCAGGGATCTGAGATGGAGACTTAATTCCTTTGGTACGAGGTCTCTTCGGAGAATCCTTGGCTATCGCTGGTCGGACTTTGTGTCCAACGAGTGGTTGCTGAGAGAAACTCAAATGAGATTTGCAACCTGCATAGTCCGTGAGCATCAGCTGCGGCTGTATGGACATGTGGCTCGTTTTCCTGATGCTGATCCTGCTCACCAGATTCCCTCAGCGAGGGAGTCTCGTGAGTGGAGGAGGCCATGAATGACACAGTATTGATTAAACCCATGTAATATGCTATTATTGAGAGGATCCCATTGGAAATATTCATTTAATTTGTTACTTTTTTGTTCTATAAAATATATCACTGCTTTCAGTGATAATGATGATTTACTATGTTGACTAAAACTATTTAATTACCTGGAAACATAACATGAGTTCCAGATATATCTATTACTACATGATTAAAAAAACTTATATTCTGGTTTTAAACTTGTGCTTAAAAAACAAATATATATTGTGGCTTCTATCGGCAGCTGTTTTCTTTCATGGTGTTATCTCAAAGGCTAGGAATGTTTTCTGGCTTGAGAAAGTGGTGAAGTAGCCATTCCCTGAGGCTGGTATCATTGTTGGACCTTGATCAAGATGCTTGTGCTTCTTCCAGATTGGCTGATTCAACTCTCCCCCAACCTGAAGACAAACCATAAGCAGTTCCTTATCTTGTTTTGCTCAAATGTCTTATTGCACCATTGTTTGCTTGAGTATATATAAGGATATAAGGGCTCAAGTTGAGGAACTTTGAGGATTCCACCATTGCTGGAGTGCATCTTTCCATACGTATGTTCGAATGATTCAACTCTGTTAAATAAATTGATAAAAGAAAGAACCTGTGAGTGAGTTTTCTTCAACAGTTTAAAATTATGAGCTCTGTTTCACCAAACCAAATTATAATTTTTTCACTTTGCTGATGGAGCATACTGTATATGTTGAGAGAAAACATTCAAGTTCCATGGCTATAATCACAGTATTACGTGCCGGCCTCACATTATTTATATTATCATTTAGTGTCCATACATTCCAACATAAAAATAGATCACATAAAATAGATCAACTCTGGCCGCGGTTTGAGGTAGCCAATTTTACCCTTCCTTTTCTCAGGAATCAAAGAGGTAGAGCAGAGGTGATCCTTAAAAGGCAGACCCTGATACAGTGCAGAGCATCTTGAAGCTTGTTAATGCTTCGGGTTGATAACACAGCAGAGGTAACCAAATGCATGGCTGCCACACATGCCAAGTCGGCACTTGAAGCTTCCAGGTGATCAACCATGCCCCAGTCACACCGAGGCTTTGTTGCCGGTGTGTTTTCAAAATGTTTCACCACATCAGACCATCTACAAAACAGATTGAGCAATGAAGAGAAGAGTGGTCACAAAAAAGCCACACTCCTGCTTGACAGCCACGACACTTGGAGCTACAGCATAGAAAGGTCGAATATGGCAGCAGCAGTAACTTGCTGCAGCATCTGGCCAAAACACCACATCAGTGGTAGTGTTGTATGTCCTAACGTGTCCGCAACAATGCTTTTTCCGTTGGAGTTTGGTCCTCGAGCCTTTGCACAACCAAGCACAACTCCACAAGGCAGTGGGGTTCCATCCTTTGAAGCAGCGGGGAAAGGCTTAAAAGTCCTGTCTACCCAATGCCCAATTGGGTACATCGGAAGGGGGTTTGAAATCAGAATGTACCATCTCCTAGGTGAGCTACTATCCAAGGTTAAAGAGCCCCACCAGTCCGAGCCGATAACTTTTGTGGCAGCTCAAACTCGCCAAATACCCTCAGCTGTGGAATCTTATAAGGACTCCACTAACTAGTAAGAAGACCCACCATCCTGCAGATGAGAAGTATCACCTTTTGGGTTAGATCAGTAATCTTCACAATTGTTTCAGAGGGGGGGCACTTTTGCTGATAAGACATCAGTATGATAGTTGCCACACCACCTGCAGGACTCTGTAATGGCTGCTATTATGCCCCACCTCCACATACTCTTCTTCGTTGTGGTTAACTGGGCTGCAAGCATAATTGTTGGTATACTGCAAGCAACCATCTCCTGATGTAGTTATGTTACTTTTATGCTTCGTGTTGGAACATTCATTTGAAACCATTGGGTCAATTTGATAGCATTTATGGTGGATTATGATGGAGTGTTTTCACATTTGTGTATTGTCGGCTGCACGTCAGAGGCCGCACTTTCGGCCACCAGGGGCCGCCAGTGGCTCGCGGGCCATGCAATGAAGAACAAGGGGTTAGACTGTAGTAAGTTATAAGTATTGCCCTTTGGGTTAGACCCAGTTATTCAACATATTCACCATGAGCCTACATATCTGTAGATCATTCCCCAATGTAGCACCTGGGGATCCATTTTGTTGGTTCGTATATAGCCTGTGGCTACTGGCTGCATCATTTTTCTGGAGGCATGGCTGTGCCGCTGATGCAGTGCCCATTACCAATAAGCTGATACTAATTTTGCTGAGCTCAGAAGGATGACAGGCTGAGTCAACACACGTGGTGTTATTTCAACAGCATGACAGGGGCTCAAACTCAAGACTCCAAGATGATAAGCCAGAAACCTTAATCGTTAAGCAAACACCAGGCTCTCCTGTTCAGTAGGGGATGGCCACCCCCCTGAGACCTCCCTCAAAAGGATATTTGTTGAGGTAGTCTGTGCATTTCTATTTTGTTGAGGTAGTCTCATTCAGCAGTGGAAGGCATGAATAAGGAACAATGGAAATGATGTAAAATAAAATAAAAATACATTTGCATGAGATGAAAATGAAGCCTGGAAACCAAAAGAATATTGACTTATTTGCCTGCCCTCCAATATGTTACATATTGTTGCAGTTCTGCGAAACCGTCACTTCTCGAGGCAAATGCACACAACATATAGCAGTCCCAAGCAGTTATTTCACCAGTATTCATTCTAGTTAGCCCTCCCCTCATGTCTAGCGGGTCTATGGGACCCATGACCTCTCTTTTCATGCAACCATGTACGCCACAGAGTACACGCTAACAGCGAGCTTCATTAGCATATGCCACCAAAAGCCTGTTCAAACCACGCATCATTCCCCAATGGACAATTCATTTCAACCTTTTCCATACTCGAAGCACAATGCTACAACCTTCATATGACCACCACAACGCCTTCCTAAAAATCCCCACAATAACCTATGCTCATCCTCTTCACCACAACTGCTACAAATGCTTCGACCTCCTCACCACAAATGCTTCAACCGCCCCAAACGCTTCAACCTTCTCACCACAAACACCACAACGCTTCACCCAGTTCACCACAACTGCTACGAAACGCCGCGATCACAGTCGTCACCCCGGACGCTCACCACTGTCCTTTGAGGATATCGGGGAACAATGAAAATTACCCACCACGGCGGATGCTTGAGTTCGGAATATATTGGCACGTAGCTCGAAGTGCGCGTTTATGCTGGGGTCCATTCAACATCGTCTGGATAGCCCTGACACTCCACTAAATAGCGACCCTTATTTGGTGCCCAGCGCATGTTCATGGCCGGAAAGCGCTCCCAGAAACCCACGCATCATGTTAATTCTGGAGCTCCATCACATGACCAAGTTCAAGTGTGAATAAGGCCATTTTTGGCTTCAGAGCCTCACAGGGGCGGAGCTACTTCTCGGGAAAGCATCTGCACACCAAGGAGGGTGCTGGGGAACACTTACAGAATGTTTTGATCTGAATTCGGACTCCTCCTTCGCCCAGCATCTATAAAATAGCTGTGCAAGGATTATTAGAGTGAGAGAGTCTGCCACAGTCAGTCTTCTACAGTCAGGCTCCACTAGAGTCTTCTGGAGAGGAAACACAGTCTTCTTATGAGTGTGCAGGGAAGTCCTGGCCTGATCAGGACACGAGAAGAAAGGTGGAGCAGAGCACTAAGTGGGCAGAATGCCAGACCGATCATTGACTTCAGCATTTTCACTTATCGACTTTCTCACACGCCATTATAAGCAATCCTCTCACACATTCTGTCCCTCCCATCTTCTGTCTCATCTGCTGTGGACACACAAGAGCTAAAAGAGCAAACTACAGATAAGCACCTCTTCACATTTCCTTCTCTGCACCGCACCTGCATTTCATTGCACCTCATTTTGCACCTCTTCACTCACGCACCATAGACACCCCAGTTTTCTTCCCACCTCCCCCTCCTAAGTAGCTGGGTTTGCACTGGTCTGTCAGCTGCGCCAGGTACCATAGAGGTCATTTACACCTCATACATTCTCTTTTCTCTCTAGCTATTCTAGTTTCCTCAGGCGTGTGTCTGACGGCACCTGTAATGTTTGCATAACATTGTAGAAGTTTGTATCGGGTTAGCTCTGCACTGTGTCTTCTTTTGTAACTAATTGCATTTTTTTTGTTGCACCTCATGAATCCTTGCTTTCCCCTGCTGTAGATATTGCTGTGCATTAAAACCCTTTCTTGTTCACATGCCCTTTCCTCACCTTCATAATAAATTGCTTATGTTATAAATGCACCCAGCTCATTCTGTCTTTTCCTCCATTGGTCCAGTGCAGTCCGTGCCCTTATTAGCCAGCACGTACTTGGCAGCTCCGCTCGGCTGCACCTGATACGGTAAGTTAATGCAAGTATGTATCGAGGGCACGAAACTCCCTTGGTGTGGTCAATCCACCAGAAACGGAAACATGCAAAGTAGTATAACCCTGGCAGGATTGGCAGTACCAATCAACATCCATGGTTGCTTTGCAACCCACTGGCGTGCGGAGTTATCTGTCCCCGGTGGCCTCAGGATCAGGTGTTCAGGAGGAATCCGAGTGCTTCCTCTCGTGGTCAAAATCAAACCCCGGATCCAGAACAATATAATGCATAATCCGGTTATAAAAAAGTCAACAACATGACAAACTGTGACTCAGGAAGAATAGGAGGTAATGTGTGCAAACAAAGGGTTACTCCAGTTGTCTTACCAGATGTTTGGGCAGGGCAGGGCTGGCATGGTTCCCCGAAAGCACCATCAGGGAAGGCGCAGCAGCACCCAGACTTGGTGGATGGCCGGTTGAAAGGCATTCTACACTGTCCCACCATGTATTCACCATAGCATGTGCTTCGCATATGAGTGTCTGTATGACATCAACCAGGAAAATTGCTTTGGGTTACCATTTCAAAATGAGCAAGTTGTCTTGATTGAATGATGAAAAATATTGTCTTGTACATAATATGGACTGCTTTAATGCAAACAAAGAATATTTGCCAGCACTTCGTTTTCATCCAGTTCCTACCTTCACTCACCCTCAAAATAGTATGACACCCTCCACCCAATGATGGAGCTACAGAATGTCATATAAACAGGGTTTATATAAGACAAGAAAAAATAATGGAGAAAAAATAAAGAATCTGCAACAGTAATAATGTAGAAGATATGATGTTCAAAATTGACAGAGCAAAGGATGGCACTGATGGATGAAAATTAATATCAGTTAGTTGCATAATAGGCAGGGGAGGAGGTCAACTGAGATTAATAACAGAACACTAGTAGAAGGGAAGGAAAGAAAAGTATGAGGAGGGAAGTTATAGAGGAGAGGGCTGGTTTGAAGAGAAAAGAGGTTTGGAGGTAAGGGGTAAGGAGGAGAAAGAGAGGAATGCATGAGAAATATTGGGAGGTTGAGGGTTGTGGGGGCAGAGGTGGAGGGGGGGGGGGTGGAGAGGGAGATTTTTTAAAATCCTGACAAAGACACCATATTGTTTTCTCATCTGAAATAAGATTTGCATTTTGTTGGGGCTTAATCACCATTGCTGAGGATGGGAGAGGATTCTACAGGTTTGAGAATACCTGGCTTAACCTGCAGTGAAGCCTTTGGTAGCCTTATTTGAAGTCTCATATGATCATGCAGATGTCTGTAAAACTATAGCCGAGCAAACACTGCTACTATTCTAGTCACTCCAGGAGGGAGCCACCGCTCACACAACAGGGAGTTTTAAATTGATGCAAAGTCATATATATAATCAGTATTTTCATGACACAAAGGATTTTCGCTTTCCAATCGGTGGGGTAGCAGTCACGACTGTTTCCTCTGAATCATTTATAGGAGATTGCAGAGATTTTCCGAATCATCTCAGCATGAACAGTTGGTATGTATGGTATTTGCATGAACTCTCACTGATGTAGAGCTGTTACGATTTTGCTATGTCATCAAAAAATGTCTGCATACACATACTTGTAGTTATGCTGAGTTTATAGCTCTCATAATATTCATCTTAATTTTTTGATTAGTTATGTTGGCTCACCCGCAAGCAGCTTTATACTGTAAATAAATAACGATGTGTTATACAGAGCAGTGTTTTTCATGAGTAGTATTTTCGTTGTGTCATCATTAATTATCTGCTGTTATTAAAAAAAAAATTGTAATACATAGTCGAGGCTTGTGGAAGAGCTAGTAAACTGATTGGATCAAGCCACAACAGGACAAAAGTAACAGCACAGAGAGGGGAGGAGGGCCATTACCAGCAGAATTGAAGGACAAGATAGAGGGAAACTTGGACAAAAAATGGATGTGGGGAGGAATGGGGAGCAGGAAAGGACAAGATGGATACAGAGGGAACCTCTCAGGAAGGAAAAAGGAAATTTGTAAGGAGCAGAGCTTGGGTGGGGAGTCATCAAGGCTAGAAAAGATCATGGTTTTGGATTGAGGATGATCTGAGATGGTGGTGAACAGCTGTCTTGAAGTCCTGGCAGGAAGAATGAGATTAACGAGTAAGTTGGAAGTTGGTTCCACAGGTGGGGAAAAAAAAGAGTAGTGAATGAGTGGAGATGAACAGTAATCCTAGATTTAGGTACATTCACCAGAAGGGGGTTGATGGTAGACCATGTACACTCAACAGAAACCTGGAGGGGGAGGGGGGGGAGCACAAAAAAGAGCAGCAGGTGAAAAACCAGAGAAGATGTGGTAGAAGACAGAGAGACCATGGACCTGTATGTGATGAGAAACTGATAGGCCCCGAGACAGCCTCAGTGCAAAAGATTCCAATGATGTTGAATGCTTTGGTTTCCACGGCATCAATCTGAGCAAGGTGTGAGGCAGAAGAGCCAGCCCAGAGTGGAGAGGAATACTCCCTCAAGCTGAGATGAAGGTCATGTGGGTTGATAGGAGTTCAAGTGTGCGAAGGAAGGACTTTGTACGATGGAGGATGTCCAGTCGGCAACTGGTTTTGAAGGCCAACTTTGAAATGTGGTTGGTCCAAGAAAGATGATGGCTGATGGTGAGCCCCAGGAGTTTGAGTGACTGAACTTCAAGGGGATTGTTTAAAAAGTAGATGGGAAGGTTTTCCAGATGGTCCTTTTGGAGAGAGAGAGAAATTTGTCAGGATTGAAAGACATATATTCAAAATGTTTTACCAGCTTGTGATTTTGTCAAAATCTGAAGAGATGGAAGAGGCTGATGCCTGTCTGTCTGTAGGATGAGGAATGTCACAGCAGAGAGTGAAGACGTGTGAAGAGATATAGATAAAGAGGATTTCCAGTGATTCAGAGAGATCATTAAGGAAAATCAAGAAAAGGACTGGGCCCAGAACACTGCCTTGGAGCACTCCAGCCTTGATAGTGAGAGGAGATGAAAGGATTCTGTTGAGAACCACATGTTGGCTACAAGAGTAAAGGAAGTCAGTAATCCAAGAGTGGAGTTGGCCATGGATGCCATAGCCAGAGTTTGGAGAGCAAGGCAGGATGCTAGACTGTATCAAAAGCACAAGATATGTCTGGAGAGATGGCCCTAATCTCATGTCTGACATTGAGGGCTTCCATCCATTGTTGGGAGAGTAGAAGCAGCATGTCCAAGGCAGAGTGACCTGGTCTGAAACCAAATTGGTAATCTGAGATGAGGCTGTTGGAGAAAAGGAAGGATTTAATATCAACTGCGATGATGAATTCCATGCCCTTGCTGATGATTGAAAACAAACTGATAGGTCTGTAGTTAAGGGGATCAATTTTTGCACCTTTTTACCTCTGCCACCAAAGGTGAAACATGTAATTTAACCTGGTTTTTAACCTGGTGTTGGCTTAGCGGTTAGGGTTGTGGCTTGGGATCCTAGGGTCCTGAGTTCAAGCCCCGTTGGCTGCTGAATTAACACCAGCGGGTTGACTCAGCCTGTCATCCTTCTGAGGTCAGTGAAATGAGTACCAGTGTAGCAGCCAAAAGGCTGCACATAAAGGGAAGGTGTATTGACGGATGTATTAAATACTAGACGACCCGTGAACCCGTTGGGTTCCCGTTGTGACAGCGGTTGATAAAAAAATCATTAAAATTTTAAAAAAAAAAAGATAGCTCCAGCGAACTATACTGCTGAGGTTGTTTGCATTGATCAAATAATCCAAAGAGTACTTGACTGAATTGGAATTGATTTTTTTCATAATTTTTTTTTATTGCCCGATTTGAACAAAACTTGATATTGCGCATGTGAAAAAAAAACGAGAAAAGAAAGTCGAAGAAATTATTGTGCGTAATCTTCTAAACACAATTTTATTTATTAATGAACACGGAAGTATTAGATCAAAATGGCGATGTTTATTTTATGCTTAAAAATAAATCGTTCTTTGTCTATACGAAACGTTGAGATTTTTAAATAAATCATTTCAAGAAAAAAAATAAAGATAGCTACAGTGAACTATACCGCTGAGGTTGTTTGCAGTTATCAAATTCTCCCGAAGAGGAATTGACTGACTCGGGAATTGATTTTTTTTAATATTTTTTTTCATTGCCCGATTTGAACGAAACTTGATACTGCACACCGCAGGAGAATGGTGAGTAAGGTGGCACTAAATTTTTTGCGCTATCGTGTTCCGTTTTGGCTGTATTTCGGGAACATACATGCATACATACAAGATGAGAGTTTTAGTAATATACTAGACGACCCGTGAACCCGATAGGTTCCTGTTGCGACAGCGGTTGATAAAGAAATCATTTAAAAATAAAAATAAAAAACATAGCTCCAGCAAACTATATAGCTGAGGTTGTTTGCATTGATCAAATAATCCTGAAGAGTATTTGACTGAATCGGGAATTGATTTTTAAAATCATTTTTTCCATTGCCCGATTTGAACAAAACTTGATATTGCGCGTCAATGTGAAAAAAAACCGGAGAAAAGAAAGTCGAAGAAATTATTGTGCGTA
>CM068963.1:26387001-26400185 GCA_035128595.1 Eptatretus atami | reverse complement strand
TCTCTCTAGCTATTCTAGTTTCCTCAGGCGGTGTCTGACGGCACCTGTAATGTTTGCATAACATTGTAGAAGTTTGTATCGGGTTAGCTCTGCACTGTGTCTTCTTTTGTAACTAATTGCATTTTTTTGTTGCGACTCTATGAATCCTTGCTTTCCCCTGCTGTAGATATTGCTGTGCATTAAAACCCTTTCTTGTTCACATGCCCTTTCCTCCCTTCATAATAAATTGCTTATTGTTATAAATGCACCCAGCTCATTCTGTCTTTTCCTCCATTGGTCCAGTGCAGTCCGTGCCCTTATTAGCCAGCACGTACTTGGCAGCTCCGCTCGGCTGCACCTGATAGGTAAGTTAATGCAAGTATGTATCGAGGGCACGAAACTCCCTTGGTGTGGTAATCCACCAGAAACGGAAACATGAAAGTAGTATAACCCTGGCAGGATTGGCAGTACCAATCAACATCCATGGTTGCTTTGCAACCACTGGCGTGCGGAGTTATCTGTCCCCGGTGGCCTCAGGATCAGGTGTTCAGGAGGAATCCGAGTGCTTCCTCTCGTGGTCAAAATCAAACCCCGGATCCAGAACAATATAATGCATAATCCGGTTATAAAAAAGTCAACAACATGACAAACTGTGACTCAGGAAGAATAGGAGGTAATGTGTGCAAACAAAGGGTTACTCCAGTTGTCTTACCAGATGTTTGGGCAGGGCAGGGCTGGCATGGTCCCCGAAAGCACCATCAGGGAAGGCGCAGCAGCACCCAGACTTGGTGGATGGCCGGTGTGAAAGGCATTCTACACTGTCCCACCATGTATTCACCATAGCATGTGCTTCGCATATGAGTGTCTGTATGACATCAACCAGGAAAATTGCTTTGGGTTACCATTTCAAAATGAGCAAGTTGTCTGATTGAATGATGAAAAATATTGTCTTGTACATAATATGGACTGCTTTAATGCAAACAAAGAATATTTGCCAGCACTTCGTTTTCATCCAGTTCCTACCTTCACTCACCCTCAAAATAGTATGACACCCTCCACCCAATGATGGAGCTACAGAATGTCATATAAACAGGGTTTATATAAGACAAGAAAAAATAATGGAGAAAAAATAAAGAATCTGCAACAGTAATAATGAGAAGATATGATGTTCAAAATTGACAGAGCAAAGGATGGCACTGATGGATGAAAATTAATATCAGTTAGTTGCATAATAGGCAGGGGAGGAGGTCAACTGAGATTAATAACAGAACACTAGTAGAAGGGAAGGAAAGAAAAGTATGAGGAGGGAAGTTATAGAGGAGAGGGCTGGTTTGAAGAGAAAAGAGGTTTGGAGGTAAGGGGTAAGGAGGAGAAAGAGAGGAATGCATGAGAAATATTGGGAGGTTGAGGGTTGTGGGGGCAGAGGTGGAGGGGGGGGGTGGAGAGGGAGATTTTTTAAAATCCTGACAAAGACACCATATTGTTTTCTCATCTGAATAAGATTTGCATTTTGTTGGGGCTTAATCACCATTGCTGAGGATGGGAGAGGATTCTACAGGTTTGAGAATACCTGGCTTAACCTGCAGTGAAGCCTTTGGTAGCCTTATTTGAAGTCTCATATGATCATGCAGATGTCTGTAAAACTATAGCCGAGCAAACACTGCTACTATTCTAGTCACTCCAGGAGGGAGCCACCGCTCACACAACAGGGAGTTTTAAATTGATGCAAAGTCATATATATAATCAGTATTTTCATGACACAAAGGATTTTCGCTTTCCAATCGGTGGGTAGGCAGTCACGACTGTTTCCTCTGAATCATTTATAGGAGATTGCAGAGATTTTCCGAATCATCTCAGCATGAACAGTTGGTATGTATGGTATTTGCATGAACTCTCACTGATGTAGAGCTGTTACGATTTTGCTATGTCATCAAAAAATGTCTGCATACACATACTTGTAGTTATGCTGAGTTTATAGCTCTCATAATATTCATCTTAATTTTTTGATTAGTTAGTTGGCTCACCCGCAAGCAGCTTTATACTGTAAATAAATAACGATGTGTTATACAGAGCAGTGTTTTTCATGAGTAGTATTTCGTTGTGTCATCATTAATTATCTGCTGTTATTTAAAAAAATTGTAATACATAGTCGAGGCTTGGGAAGAGCTAGTAAACTGATTGGATCAAGCCACAACAGGACAAAAGTAACAGCACAGAGAGGGGAGGAGGGCCATTACCAGCAGAATTGAAGGACAAGATAGAGGGAACTTGGACAAAAATGGATGTGGGGAGGAATGGGAGCAGGAAAGGACAAGATGGATACAGAGGGAACCTCTCAGGAAGGAAAAAGGAAATTTGTAAGGAGCAGAGCTTGGGTGGGGAGTCATCAAGGCTAGAAAAGATCATGGTTTTGGATTGAGGATGATCTGAGATGGTGGTGAACAGCTGTCTTGAAGTCCTGGCAGGAAGAATGAGATTACGAGTAAGTTGGAAGTTGGTTCCACAGGTGGGGAAAAAAAGAAGTAGTGAATGAGTGGAGATGAACAGTAATCCTAGATTAGGTACATTCACCAGAAGGGGGTTGATGGTAGACCATGTACACTCAACAGAAACCTGGAGGGGAGGGGGGGAGCACAAAAAAGAGCAGCAGGTGGAAAAACCAGAGAAGATGTGGTAGAAGACAGAGAGACCATGGACCTGTATGTGATGAGAAACTGATAGGCCCCGAGACAGCCTCAGTGCAAAAGATTCAATGATGTTGAATGCTTTGGTTTCCACGGCATCATCTGAGCAAGGTGTGAGGCAGAAGAGCCAGCCCAGAGTGGAGAGGAATACTCCTCAAGCTGAGATGAAGGTCATGTGGGTTGATAGGAGTTCAAGTGTGCGAAGGAAGGACTTTGTACGATGGAGGATGTCCAGTCGGCAACTGGTTTTGAAGGCCAACTTTGAAATGTGGTTGGTCCAAGAAAGATGATGGCTGATGGTGAGCCCCAGGAGTTTGAGTGACTGAACTTCAAGGGGATTGTTTAAAAAGTAGATGGGAAGGTTTCCAGATGGTCCTTTTGAGAGAGAGAGAAATTTGTCAGGATTGAAAGACATATATTCAAAATGTTTTACCAGCTTGTGATTTTGTCAAATCTGAGAGATGGAAGAGGCTGATGCCTGTCTGTCTGTAGGATGAGAATGTCACAGCAGAGAGTGAAGACGTGTGAAGAGATATAGATAAAGAGGATTTCCAGTGATCAGAGAGATCATTAATGAAAATCAAGAAAAGGACTGGGCCCAGAACACTGCCTTGGAGCACTCCAGCCTTGATAGTGAGAGGAGATGAAAGGATTCTGTTGAGAACCACATGTTGGCTACAAGAGTAAAGGAAGTCAGTAATCAAGAGTGGAGTTGGCCATGGATGCCATAGCCAGAGTTTGGAGAGCAAGGCAGGATGCTAGACTGTATCAAAAGCACAAGATATGTCTGGAGAGATGGCCCTAATCTCATGTCTGACATTGAGGCTTCCATCCATGTTGGGAGAGTAGAAGCAGCATGTCCAAGGCAGAGTGACCTGGTCTGAACCAAATTGGTAATCTGAGATGAGGCTGTTGGAGAAAAGGAAGGATTTAATATCAACTGCGATGATGAATTCCATGCCCTTGCTGATGATTGAAAACAAACTGATAGGTCTGTAGTTAAGGGGATCAATTTTTGCACCTTTTTACCTCTGCCACCAAAGGTGAAACATGTAATTTAACCTGGTTTTTAACCTGGTGTTGGCTTAGCGGTTAGGGTTGTGGCTTGGGATCCTAGGGTCCTGAGTTCAAGCCCGTTGGCTGCTGAATTAACACCAGCGGGTTGACTCAGCCTGTCATCCTTCTGAGGTCAGTGAAATGAGTACCAGTGTAGCAGCCAAAAGGCTGCACATAAAGGGAAGGTATTGACGGATGTATTAAATACTAGACGACCCGTGAACCCGTTGGGTTCCCGGTTGTGACAGCGGTTGATAAAAAATCATTAAAATTTTAAAAAAAAAGATAGCTCCAGCGAACTATACTGCTGAGGTTGTTTGCATTGATCAAATAATCCAAAGAGTACTTGACTGAATTGGAATTGATTTTTTTCATAATTTTTTTTTATTGCCCGATTTGAACAAAACTTGATATTGCGCATGTGAAAAAAAAAAACGAGAGAAAGAAAGTCGAAGAAATTATTGTGCGTAATCTTCTAAACACAATTTTATTTATTAATGAACACGGAAGTATTAGATCAAAATGGCGATGTTTATTTTATGCTTAAAAATAAATCGTTCTTTGTCTATACGAAACGTTTGAGATTTTTAAATAAATCATTTCAAGAAAAAAAATAAAAGATAGCTACAGTGAACTATACCGCTGAGGTTGTTTGCATTATCAAATTCTCCCGAAGAGGAATTGACTGACTCGGGAATTGATTTTTTTTAAATATTTTTTTCATTGCCCGATTTGAACGAAACTTGATACTGCACACCGCAGGAGAATGGTGAGTAAGGTGGCACTAAATTTTTTGCGCTATCGTGTTCCGTTTTGGCTGTATTTCGGGAACATACATGCATACATACAAGATGAGATTTTTAGTAATATACTAGACGACCCGTGAACCCGATAGGTTCTCTGTTGCGACAGCGGTTGATAAAGAAATCATTTAAAAATAAAAATAAAAAAACATAGCTCCAGCAAACTATATAGCTGAGGTTGTTTGCATTGATCAAATAATCCTGAAGAGTATTTGACTGAATCGGGAATTGATTTTTAAAATCATTTTTTCCATTGCCCGATTTGAACAAAACTTGATATTGCGCGTCAATGTGAAAAAAAACCGGAGAAAAAAGATCGAAGAAATTATTGTGCGTAATCTTCTAAACACAATTTTATTATTAATGAACATGGAAGTATTAGATCAAAATGGCGATGTTTATTTTATGCTTAAAAATCAATCGTTTTTGTCTATACTCAATGTTTGAGATTTTTAAATAAATCATTTCAAGAAAAAAAAAAGATAGCTCCAGCCAACCATACCACTGAGGTTGTTTTCATTGATCAAATTCTCCCGAAGAGTACTTGACTGAATCGGGAATTGATTTTTTAATATTTTTTTTTGTTGCCCGATTTTAACGAAACTTGACACTGCACACCACAGGTGAGTGTTGAGTTATGTGGTACTAAAATTTTTGTGCTATCGTGTACCGTTTTGGCTGTATTTCAGGAATATACACACATACATACATACATACATACATACATACATACATACAAGATGAGAGTTTTTGTAATATATAGATAGATGGTATTGGTGTCGTGCAGGTATGATGGGCCGAATGGCCTCCTATGCATAAAAATTCCTTGTAATTCCTTGTTATGTTTTCACCCCTTTCTGTCTTTGTCTGTTTGTTACTTACGAAATCTAAAGATTTCTTAAGTATATTGATGACTTCCGTTTCTGTTTGTTTGTTTAAAAGCTGTCTCTAGAGAAGGTAGCGACGCAAACCAGAAGTTTCTACGATGATTCTGTACAAACCATCAAAATCGAATGTTGACCCCACCGTGACCTTGACCGTTGAACGATTTTGAGCAAAATCTAATCAGCACTAGCCATCACCCTCCTGAATCAGGTGGTGTAATTTGACATTGGTAGCTTCTTCCGTTCTCGAGTTATCTGTACCAAACCATCAAAATCGAATATTGACCCACTGTGACCTTGACCTTTGACCGATTTTGACCAAAATCTAATTAGCACTAGCCATCACCCTCCTGAATCACGTGATGTAATTTGACATTGGTAGCTTCTTCCGTTCCCGAGTTATCGTGCCTACAACAAACAAACATACAAACAACAAACAAACAAGCAGTCATAGACTGGTACTTACGAAATCGTCAACTTGACCTCTGACCTTGTCTAATAAAGAGCTGTCTCTAGAGAAGGTAGCGACGCAAACCAGAAGTTTCTACGATGATTCTGTACCAACCATCAAAATCGAATGTTTGACCTCACCGTGACCTTGACCGTTGACCGATTTTGACCAAAATCTAATCAGCACTAGCCATCACCTCCTGAATCACGTGGTGTAATTTGACATTGGTAGCTTCTTCCTTCTCGAGTTATCTGTACCAAACCATCAAAAATCGAATGTTTGACCTCACCGTGCCTGACCGTTGACCGATTTTGACCAAAATCTAATCAGCACTAGCCATCACCCTCCTGAATCACGTGGTGTAATTTGACATGGTAGCTTTTCTGTTCTCGAGTTATCGTGCCTACAAACAAACAAAACAAACATACAAACAAACAAACAAGCAGTCATAGACTGGTACTTACGAAATCGTCAACTTGACCTCTGACTTTGTCTAATAAAAGCTGTCTCTGGAGAAGGTAGCGACGCAAACCAGAAGTTTCTTCCATGATTCTGTACCAAACCATCAAAAATTGAATTTTTGACCTCACCGTGACCTTGACCTTTGACCGATTTTGACCAAAATCTAATCAGCACGAGCCATCACCCTCCTGAATCACGTGGTGTAATTTGACATTGGTAGCTTCTTCCGTTCTCGAGTTATCTGTACAACCATCAAAAATCGAATATTTGACCTCACTGTGACCTTGACCTTTGACCGATTTCGACCAAAATCTAATCAGCACTTGCCATCACCCTCCTGAATCACGTGGTGTAATTTGACATTGGTAGCTTCTTCGTTTCGAGTTATCGTGCCTACAACAAACAAACAAACAAAAACAAACATACAAACAAACAAACAAACAGAAACGGAAGTCATCAATATACTTACAAAATCTTAGATTTCGTAAGTAACAAGCAGTCATAGACTGGTACTTACGAAATCATCAACTTGACCTCTGACCTTGTCTATAAAAGCATGAATCAGTCAGAAGCCCAAGGGGAGCTTGAATTCTGAATTCATTGTGGTCTACGATTTTACACTGTGGTTTGCAGATAATGAGTCCCAGACAAAAACTAGATTTCTTATAAAAATTCCATTTTTTTTTTTTAAGTGATTCAGTACCAGCAGGATATCCAGATAATAGGTGTATTACTTTTCAGAAGAATCTGATAAAAGACTTATTATTTATTATATATATCAGTTATTCATCGCTGTTCCAGAATTTCAACAACCGAGTTTTAAGCGTCCTAAGCGATCGCAAAAACCGAAGACAAAATTAAAATCGAAGTTAAAACGAACTCGTAACGTCGAGAGAAGCAAAAATCTCCATCTCTCCATGCAAAACCTTAATGTCACTCAACGACATGTCTGCTCGAGCGCACTGCATCATGGGACGACCGCGTGACGTCTGCTCGAGCGCAATGCATCATGGACGACCCTTGACGCTAGAGTGAAATATTTTTTTATACAATCTTAAAACGTCTCCAAACATCCATTTTTACCAGAATTTCGACAACCGAGTTTTAAGCGTCCTAAGCGATCGCAAAAACCGAAGACAAATATAAAATCGAAGTTAAAACGAACTCGTAACGTCGAGCGAAGCAAAAATCTCCATTTCTCCATGCAAAACCTTAACGTCAATCAACGACACGTCTGCTCGAGCGCATGCATCATGGACGACCGTGACGTCTGCCGAGCGCAATGCATCATGGACGACCCTTGACGCTTCGGTGAAATATTTTTTTATACAATCTTAAAAGTCTCCAAAACATCCGATTTTTACCAGAATTTCGACAACCGAGTTTTAAGCGTCCTAAGCGATCGCAAAAACTGAAGACAAAATTAAAATCGAGTTAAAACGAACTCGTAACGTCGAGCGAGCAAAAATACTCCATTTCTCCACGTAATTTACGGAATTATGTTTGACTCACTGTGACCTTGACCTTTGACCGATTTTGACCAAAATCTAATCAGACTAGCCATCACCCTCTGAATCACGTGGTGTAATTTGACATTGGTAGCTTCTTCCGTTCTCGAGTTATCGTGCCTACAAACAAACAAACAAACAAACATACAAACAAACAAACAGAACGGAGGCATCAATATACTTACGAAATCTTTAGATTTCGTAAGTAACAAACAGAAACGGAAGTCATCAATATACTTATGAAATCTTAGATTTCGTAAGTAACAAACAGAAACGGTAGTCATCAAATATACTTACGAAATCTTTAGATTTCGTAGTAACAAGCAGTCATAGACTGGTACTTACGAAATCGTCAACTTGACCTCTGACCTTGTCTAATAAAAGCTGTCTCTAGAGAAGGTAGGACGCAAACCAGAAGTTTCTACGATGATTCTGTACCAAACCATCAAAAATCGAATGTTTGACCTCACCGTGACCTTGACCGTGACCGATTTTGACCAAAATCTAATCAGCACTACCATCACCCTCCTGAATCACGTGGTGTAATTTGACATTGGTAGCTTTCTTCCGTTCTCGAGTTATCTGTACCAAACCATCAAAAATCGAATGTTTGACCTCACCGTCACCTTGACCTTTGACTGATTTTGACCAAAATCTAATCAGCACTAGCCATCACCCTCCTGAATCACGTGATGTAATTGACATTGGTAGCTTCTTCCGTTCTCGAGTTATCGTGCCTACAAACAAACAAACAAACAAGCAGTCATAGACTGGTACTTACGAATCGTCAACTTGACCTCTGACCTTGTCTAATAAAAGCTGTCTCGAGAGAAGGTAGCGACGCAAACCAGAAGTTTATTCGATGATTCTGTACCAAACCATCAAAAATCGAATGTTTGACCTCACCGTGACCTTGACCGTTGACCGATTTGACCAAAATCTAATCAGCACTAGCCATCACCCTCCTGAATCATGTGGTGTAATTTGACATTCGGAGCTTCTTCCGTTCTCGAGTTATCATGCCTACAAACAAACATACAAACAAACAAACAAACAAGCAGTCATAGACTGTACTTACGAAATCGTCAACTTGACCTCTGACCTTGTCTAATAAAGCTGTCTCTAGAGAAGGTAGCGACGCAAAACCAGAAGTTTCTACGATGATTCTGTACCAAACCATCAAAAATCGAATGTTTGACCTCACCGTGACCTTGACCGTTGACCGATTTTGACCAAAATCTAATCAGACTAGCCATCACCCTCCTGAATCATGTGGTGTAATTTGACATTCGGAGCTTCTTCCGTTCTCGAGTTATCATGCCTACAAACAAACATACAAACAAACAAACAAACAAACATACAAACAAACAAACAAAACAAACAGAAACGGTAGTCATCAATATACTTACGAAATCTTTAGATTTCGTAAGTAACAAGCAGTCATAGACTGGTACTTACGAAATCGTCAACTTGACCTCCGACCTTGTCTAATAAAAGCTGCCTCAAAAATCGTAAGTCGCCCCGAAGCAAAAATCTCCATTTCTCCACGCAATTAAACCTTAACGTAACTCAACGACGCGTCTGCTCGAGCGCACTGCATCATGGGACGACCTGTGACGCGTCAAGTGAAATATTTTTTATACAATCTTAAAATGTCTCCAAAACATCCGATTTTTACCAGAATTTCGACAACGAGTTTTAAGCATCCTAAGCGATCGCAAAAACCGAAGACAAAATTAAAATCGAAGTTAAAACGAACTCGTAACGTCGACCGAAGCAAAAATACTCCATTTCTCCACGTGAATTTACGGAATTATGTTTGACCTCACTGTGACCTTGACCTTTGACCGATTTTGACCAAAATCTAATCAGCACTAGCCATCACCCTCCTGAATCACGTGGTGTAATTTGACATTGGTAGCTTCTTCCGTTCTCGAGTTATCTGCTACAAACAAACAAACAAACAAATAAACAAGCAGTCATAGACTGGTACTTACGAAATCGTCAACTTGACCTCTGACCTTGTCTAATAAAAGCTGTCTCTAGAGAAGGTAGCGACGCAAACCAGAAGTTTCTACGATGATTCTGTACCAAACCATCAAAAATCGAATGTTTTGGATGTTTGACCTCACTGTGACCTTGACCTTGACCGATTTTGACCAAAATCTAATCAGCGATAGCCACCACCCTCCTGAATCACATGGTGTAATTTGACATTGGGCTTCTTCCGTTCTCGAGTTATCATTTTTGGATGTTTGACCTCACTGTGACCTTGACCTTTGACCGATTTCACCAAATCTAATCAGCACTAGCCATCACCTCCTGAATCAGTGGTGTAATTTGACATTGGTAGTTCTTCGTTCTCGAGTTATCGTGCCTACAAACAAACAAACAAACAAACAAGCAGTCATAGACTGGTACTTAAGAAATCGTCACTTGACCTCTGACCTTGTCTAATAAAAGCTGTCTCCAGAGAAGGTAGCGACGCAAACCAGAAGTTTCTACGATGATTCTGTACCAAACCATCAAAAATCGAATGTTTGACCTCACCGTGACCTTGACCGTTGACGATTTTGACCAAAATCTAATCAGCACTAGCCATCACCCTCCTGAATCACGTGGTGTAATTTGACATTCGGAGCTTCTTCCGTTCTCGAGTTATCTGTACCAAACCATCAAAAATAGAATGTTTGACCTCACCGTGACCTTGACCGTTGACCGATTTTGACACAAAATCTAATCAGCACTAGCCATCACCCTCCTGAATCACGTGGTGTAATTTGACATTGGTAGCTTCTTCCGTTCTCGAGTTATCGTGCCTACAAACAAACATACAAACAAACAAACAAGCAGTCATAGACTGGTACTTACGAAATCGTCAACTTGACCTCTGACCTTGTCTAATAAAAGCTGTCTCTAGAGAAGGTAGCGACGCAAACCAGAAGTTACATACAAACAACAAACAAACAAACAGAAACGGTAGTCATCAATATACTTACGAAATCTTTAGATTTCGTAAGTAACAAGCAGTCATAGACTGGTACTTACGAAATCGTCAACTTGACCTCTGACCTTGTCTAATAAAAGCTATCTCGAGAGAAGTAGCGACGCAAACGAGCGCGTAATGCTGTGTCTTACAATCCCCCTCATTAGCATAATCTTCAGTGCATAATACCTCAGATACGACACCCGACATAAATCTCATAAAACATCCGATTTTTACCAGAATTTCGACAACCGAGTTTTAAGCGTCCTAAGCGATCGCAAAAACGCGAAGACAAAATTAAAATCGAAGTTAAAATGAACTCGTAACGTCGAGCAAAGCAAAAATCGGCATTTCTCCACGCAATTATACCTTAACGTGAATCAACGACGCGTCTGCTCGAGCGCACTGCATCATGGGACGACCCGTGACGTTGCTCGAGCGCACTGCATCATGGGACGACCCGTGACGTTGCTCGAGCGCAATGCATCATGGGACGACCCTTGACGCTTCGAGTGAAATATTTTTTTATACAATCTTAAAACGTCTCAAAACATCCGATTTTTACCAGAATTTCGACAACCGAGTTTTAAGCGTCCTAAGCGATCGCAAAAACTGAAGACAAAATTAAAATCGAAGTTAAAACGAACTCGTAACGTCGAGCGAAGCAAAAATACTCCATTTCTCCACGTTAATTTACGGAATTATGTTTGACCTCACTGTGACCTTGACCTTTGACCGATTTTGACCAAATTTAATCAGCACTAGCCATCACCCTCCTGAATCACGTGGTGTAATTTGACATTGGTAGCTTCTTCCGTTCTCGAGTTATCGTGCCTACAAACAACAAACAAACAAACATACAAACAAACAAACAAGCAGTCATAGACTGGTACTTACGAAAATCGTCAACTTGACCTCTGACCTTGTCTAATAAAAGCTGTCTCTAGAGAAGGTAGCGACACAACCAGAAGTTTCTACGATGATTCTGTACCAAACCATCAAAAATCGAATGTTTGACCTCACCGTGTGACCTTGACCGTTGACCGATTTTGACCAAAATCTAATCAGCACTAGCCATCACCCTCCTGAATCACGTGGTGTAATTTGACATTGGTAGCTTCTTCCGTTCTCGAGTTATCTGTACCAAACCATCAAAAATCGAATGTTTGACCTCACCGTGACCTTGATCGTTGACCGATTTTGACCAAAACTAATCAGCACTAGCCATCACCCTCCTGAATCACGTGATGTAATTTGACATTGGTAGCTTCATTCGTTCTCGAGTTATCGTGCCTACAACAAACAAAAAAACAAACATACAAACAAACAAACAAGCAGTCATAGACTGGTACTTACGAAATCGTCAACTTGACCTCTGACCTTGTCTAATAAAAGCTGTCTCTAGAGAAGGTAGCGACACAACCAGAAGTTTCTACGATGATTCTGTACCAAACCATCAAAAATCGAATGTTTGACCTCACCGTGACCTTGATCGTTGACCGATTTTGACCAAAATCTAATCAGCACTAGCCATCACCCTCCTGAATCACGTGGTGTAATTTGACATTGGTAGCTTCTTCCGTTCTCGAGTTATCGTGCCTACAAACAAACAAACACACAAACAAACAGAAACGGAAGTCATCAATATACTTACGAAATCTTAGATTTCGTAAGTAACAAACAAACAAAAACACACAAACAAACACACAAACAAACAAACAGAAACGGAAGTCATCAATATACTTAAGAAATCTTTAGATTTCGTAAGTAACAAACAGACAAAGACAGAAAGGGGTGAAAACATAACAAGGAATTACAAGGAATTTTTATGCATAGGAGGCCATTCGGCCCATCATACCTGCACGACACCAATACCATCTATCTATATATTACAAAAACTCTCATCTTGTATGTATGTATGTATGTATGTATGTATGTATGTATGTGTGTATATTCCTGAAATACAGCCAAAACGGTACACGATAGCACAAAAATTTTAGTACCACATAACTCAACACTCACTGTGGTGTGCAGTGTCAAGTTTCGTTAAAATCGGGCAACAAAAAAAAATATTAAAAAATCAATTCCCGATTCAGTCAAGTACTCTTCGGGAGAATTTGATCAATGAAAACAACCTCAGTGGTATGGTTGGCTGGAGCTATCTTTTTTTTTTCTTGAAATGATTTATTTAAAAATCTCAAACATTGAGTATAGACAAAAACGATTGATTTTTAAGCATAAAATAAACATCGCCATTTTGATCTAATACTTCCATGTTCATTAATAAATAAAATTGTGTTTAGAAGATTACGCACAATAATTTCTTCGACTTTCTTTTCTCCGGTTTTTTTTCACATTGACGCGCAATATC
>CM068963.1:26368135-26386976 GCA_035128595.1 Eptatretus atami | reverse complement strand
AATCAGTGGTGTAATTTGACATTGGTAGCTTCTTCCGTTCTCGAGTTATCTGTACCAAACCATCAAAAATCGAATGTTTGACCTCACCGTCACCTTGACCTTTGACTGATTTTGACCAAAATCTAATCAGCACTAGCATCACCCTCCTGAATCACGTGATGTAATTGACATTGTAGCTTCTTCCGTTCTCGAGTTATCGTGCCTACAACAAACAAACAAACAAACAAGCAGTCATAGACTGGTACTTACGAAATCGTCAACTTGACCTCTGACCTTGTCTAATAAAAGCTGTCTCGAGAGAAGGTAGCGACGCAAACCAGAAGTTTATCGATGATTCTGTACCAAACCATCAAAAATCGAATGTTTGACCTCACCGTGACCTTGACCTGTTGACCGATTTGACCAAAATCTAATCAGCACTAGCCATCACCCTCCTGAATCATGGTGTAATTTGACATTGGTAGCTTCTTCCGTTCTCGAGTTATCATGCCTACAAACAAACATACAAACAAACAAACAAACAAGCAGTCATAGACTGTACTTACGAAATCGTCAACTTGACCTCTGACCTTGTCTAATAAAAGCTGTCTCTAGAGAAGGTAGCGACGCACGAAGCTACAGACAACCACGAAGATTTACGTATACATTCTCGATGATTCTGTACCAAACCATCAAAAATCGAATGTTTGACCTCACCGTGACCTTGACCGTTGACCGATTTTGACCAAAATCTAATCAAGACTAGCCATCACCCCCTGAATCATGTGGTGTAATTTGACATTCGGAGCTTCTTCCGTTCTCGATTATCATGCCTACAAACAAAATAACAAACAAAACAAACAAACAAAACATACAAACAAACAAACCAAACAAACAGAAACGGTAGTCATCAAGATAACTTACGAAATCTTTAGATTTCGTAAGTAACAAGCAGTCATATACGACGTACTTACGAAATCGTCACTTGACCTCCTACCTTGTCTAATAAAAGCTTGCCTCAAAAATCGTAACGGCGACCGAAGCAAAAATCTCCATTCTCCACGCAATTAAACCTTAACGTAACTCAACGACGCGCTCTGCTCGAGCGCACTGCATCATGGGACGGACCTGTGACGCGTCAAGTGAAATATTTTTTATACAATCTTAAAATGTCAAAACATCCGATTTTTACCAGAATTTCGACAACGAGTTTTAAGCATCCTAAGCGATCGCAAAAACCGAAGACAAATTAAAATCGAAGTTTAAAACGAACTCGTAACGTCGACGACAAAAAATACTCCATTTCTCCCGTGAATTTACGGAATTATGTTTGACCTCACGTGACCTTGACCCTTTGACCGATTTGACCAAAATCTATCAGCACTAGCCATCACCTCCTGAATCACGTGGTGTAATTTGACATTGGTAGCTTCTTCCGTTCTCGAGTTATCATGCCTACAAACAACAAACAAACAAATAAACAAGCAGTCAATAGACTGGTACTTACGAAATCGTCAACTTGACCTCTGACCTGTCTAATAAAAGCTGTCTCTAGAGAAGGTAGCGACGCAACCAGAAGTTTCTACGATGATTCTGTACCAAACCATCAAAAATCGAATGTTTTGGATGTTTGACCTCACTGTGACCTTGACCTTTGACCGATTTTGACCAAAATCTAATCAGCGATAGCCACCACCTCCTGAATCACATGGTGTAATTTGCACATTGGAGCTTCTTCCGTATCTCGAGTTATCATTTTGGTGTTTGACCTCATTGACCTGACCTTTGACCGATTTCACCAAATCTAATCAGACTACCATCACCCTCCTGAATCAGGTGGTGTAATTTGACATTGGTAGCTTCTCTGTTCTCGAGTTATCGTGCCTACAAACAAAAACAAAAACAAACAAGCAGTCATAGACTGGTACTTAAGAAATCGTCAACTTGACCTCGACCTTGTCTAATAAAAGCTGTCTCCAGAGAAGGTAGCGACGCAAACCAGAAGTTTCTACGATGATTCTGTACCAAACCATCAAAAATCGAATGTTTGACCTCACCGTGACCTTGACCGTTGACCGATTTTGACCAAAAATCTAATCAGCACTAGCCATCACCCTCCTGAATCACGTGGTGTAATTTGACATTCGGAGCTTCTTCCGTTCTCGAGTTATCTGTACCAAACCATCAAAAATAGAATGTTTGACCTCACCGTGACCTTGACCGTTGACCGATTTTGACCAAAATCTAATCAGCACTAGCCATCACCCTCCTGAATCACGTGTGGTGTAATTTGACATTGGTAGCTTCTTCCTTCTGAGTTATCGTGCCACAAACAAACATACAAACAAACAAACAAGCAGTCATAGACTGGTACTTACGAAATCGTCAACTTGACCTCTGACCTTGTCTAATAAAAGCTGTCTCTAGAGAAGGTAGCGACGCAAACCAGAAGTTACATACAAACAAACAACAAAAACAACAGAAACGGTAGTCATCAATATACTTACGAAATCTTTAGATTTCGTAAGTAACAAGCAGTCATAGACTGTACTTACGAAATCGTCAACTTGACCTCTGACCTTGTCTAATAAAAGCATCTCGAGAGAAAGTAGCGACGCAAACGAGCGCGTAATGCTGTGTCTTACAATCCCCCTCATTAGCATAATCTTCAGTGCATAATACCTCAGATACGACACCCGACATAAATCTCATAAAATCCGATTTTTACCAGAATTTCGACAACCGAGTTTTAAGCGTCCTAAGCGATCGCAAAAACCGAAGACAAAATTAAAATCGAAGTTAAAATGAACTCGTAACGTCGAGCAAAGCAAAAATCGGCATTTCTCCACGCAATTATACCTTAACGTGAATCAACGACGCGTCTGCTCGAGCGCACTGCATCATGGGACGACCCGTGACGTCTGCTCGAGCGCACTGCATCATGGACGACCCGTGACGTGCTCGAGCGCAATGCATCATGGGACGACCCTTGACGCTTCGAGTGAAATATTTTTTTATACAATCTTTAAAACGTCTCCAAAACATCCGATTTTTACCAGAATTTCGACAACGAGTTTTAAGCGTCCTAAGCGATCGCAAAAACTGAAGACAAAATTAAAATCGAAGTTAAAACGAACTCGTAACGTCGAGCAAGCAAAAATACTCCATTTCTCCACGTTAATTTACGGAATTATGTTTGACCTCACTGTGACCTTGACCTTTGACCGATTTTGACCAAAATTTAATCAGCACTAGCCATCACCCTCCTGAATCACGTGGTGTAATTTGACATTGGTAGCTTCTTCCGTTCTCGAGTTATCGTGCCTACAAACAAACCAAACAAACAAACATACAAACAAACAAACAAGCAGTCATAGACTGGTACTTACGAATCGTCAACTTGACCTCTGACCTTGTCTAATAAAAGCTGTCTCTAGAGAAGGTAGCGACACAACCAGAAGTTTCTACGATGATTCTGTACCAAACCATCAAAAATCGAATGTTTTACCTCACCGTTGACCTGACCGTTGACCGATTTTGACCAAAATCTAATCAGCACTAGCCATCACCCTCCTGAATCACGTGGTGTAATTTGACATTGGTAGCTTCTTCCGTTCTCGAGTTATCTGTACCAAACCATCAAAAAATCGAATGTTTGACCTCACCGTGACCTTGATCGTTGACCGATTTTGACCAAAATCTAATCAGCACTAGCCATCACCTCCTGAATCACGTGATGTAATTTGACATTGGTAGCTTCATTCGTTCTCGGTTATCGTGCCTACAAACAAACAAACAAACAAACATACAAACAAACAAACAAGCAGTCATAGACTGGTACTACGAAATCGTCAACTTGACTCTGACCTTGTCTAATAAAAGCTGTCTCTAGAGAAGGTAGCGACACAAACCAGAAGTTTCTACGATGATTCTGTACCAACCATCAAAAATCGAATGTTTGACCTCACCGTGACCTTGATCGTTGACCGATTTTGACCAAAATCTAATCAGCACTAGCCATACCCTCCTGAATCACGTGTGTAATTTGACATTGTAGCTTCTTCCGTTCTCGATTATCGTGCCTACAAACAAACAAACACACAAACAAACAGAAACGGAAGTCATCAATATAACTTACGAAATCTTTAGATTTCGTAAGTAACAAACAAACAAAACACAACAAAAACACTTAGACAAGGTCAGAGGTCAAGTTGACGATTTCGTAAGTACCAGTCTATGACTGCTTGTTTGTTTTTTCATGTGCAGAATATCTCAAAAAGTTGTAGACAGATCCGGCTGAAATTTTGTGGACAGGTTCGGTGTATGACAAGGACGAACTGATTCGATTTTGGTTAAGATCCGGATCCGGATCCGGCTACGATAATTTTTTAAGTGATTCTTCACCATTGAGAGATCAAGCTAAACTGATATATAGCACAATATCTCAAAAAGTTGTAGACGGATTCGGCCCAAACTTGATGGACTGATTTGGTGTGTGGCAAGGACGAATCGATTCGATTTTGGTGAAGATCCAAATCCGGATCTGGATATGATAATTATTTAATTTGTAAAGTGATTCTTCACCATTGAGAGATAGGGCCAAAAACGAGATAGCACTGTATCGCATGATATTTCAAAAATGTATTGGGCCTGATATGTTCTCATGGATCAGGCATTACGTGGCGGAGGTATGCACTCTACCGAGTGCCCTTCTCCTGTAGTTATGTAATGCAGCGATGTTGGCTGATTTTGAAGCAAATGACTGTGAAAAGGGAAGAAAGAGGATGTGCAAGAGTAGCAGATCAGCTTTTTAGAGCACGTGAGCTTAAGCCATCTGGTCTAGTTGTAGAATCAGAGTCGAGGGTTGAAAGAACCTTCTCAGGTCAAAAATATACAGAGGCCCAGAGCAGTTGGGTGCAATTGGACAGGGTGATACAGAGAGTGAAGGGTTGTGGACGCAAGATTTGGAAGCAAACACAGAATTTAGGCATTCAGCCTTCTCACTAGTGGAGTCGGCTGTTGTGCCATTTGATGAGAGCAAAGAGATGGGGGATGAGCATGCTCCAGAGACAGATTAGCAATTGGCACCATTAGGTTTTAAAGGAGGAAGACAAGTTTGAAAGTTCAACTTTTAGGTTGGACAGATGTCATTTTCTGGTGCTCCTGAGCGTGGAAATACACTTGTTGTGGGCTTTGTGGAATGAGACAGACGAACTTCAGACACGCCATCATGTGCTACTCGAGCTAAAGACAGTCTGTAAGTTAATTCATCATTCATAATAATGTGCTTTTAACATGCCGTTTACTTGCTGTTTGCATTTTAGGCATGATTGTTATCTCTCAAACTGTATAAAAGGGTTTGAAATGGTCCAGGAAGTAGATGAAGGATATTTGATGTGCATGTGATGTGGATAGATATTTGATGGGAAAAATAAAATGCCTCAGACTTGCAATCCCATGGATTGAGTATCGTTTTTCACAAGTCAAACTATCTTACTGGGTGGGCACAAAAATTTGGCATGTTGGTGGGTGTCGGTTGTAATCTCCATTTGCAGATTTCAGAAGGTGGAATGGAGTCCTCCCAGGACTCGGAGTATCCACCTTCATTTCAGTAAGGGATCTCGATTCCTGGTCCAAGCTGTGAATTTTTTTTGTTCTCAAAGTTATATTCCAAGGACTCTTTTTCAGGATTGTCACTGAGCTCCGGACAGAATCCAACTGTAGTTTGTAGTAATATTCCCAGGGATGGTTTTTAAGATTTTTGTAAGGTTGTTCTTTATCAAACCCGTTGCTCCAGTTTTCACTGGTAAGGTTTCAGCACACTTCAGCTTCCAAGATCTGTTGACTTCATTTTTGAGATCTTGGTATTTGGTTATTTTCTTGATTTTTGCATTGATGAGGCCAAAATTGCTGGGTACCTGTCACTCATTGAGCAATGGCCTTTTCCTTTTGTACCAAAATTTACATCCGGTCACAAAGCTTTGCTGTCTTTGTTCACACTTAATCAAATCATTACATGAGCGTTACTTCTTTGTTTTCACTTTTGGTTCATGTTTCCATGAGTTTTCTGAAACTGATGTTTACTTTTTTTCAAATATGCCAGTGCATTACTATACATACTTTGCTGTGCCTTTGTGTATACAGCTATTCTGACATGAGTTTTTTCCATTCCGGATAGGAGGTAACTCCTGCTTTCTGTTTCTACCTTGCAGAACCTACACCTGTCTGATCAACTCAATCCTGCTATTTTCTTACCCAATGGTATAGCGTCCTTGGTCTTGGGCATTTATTATGATTCATTCTCCATCCAGGTTGAGCTGACCTGTTCTTAGCCATTCCAATGAGCTTACTTTGTCCATACCCAATCTGTCCACCAACTCTTTATTATATAAATATATATATACACATATGTAGAAAATGTATACATCTATATATTACTAAAACTCTCATCTTGTATATATGTATGTTCCCGAAATACAGCCAAAACGGTATACGTTAGCGCAAACATTTTAGGGCCACCTTACTCACCATTCTCCTGCGGTGTGCAGTATCAAGTTTAGTTCAAATCGGGCAACGACAAAAAATATTAAAAAATCAATTCCCGATTCAGTCAAGTACTCTTCGGGAGTATTTGATCAATGCAAACAACCTCCGCGGTATAGTTCGCTGGAGCTATCTTTTTTTTTCTTCTTGAAATGATTTATTTTAAAATCTCAAACATTTAGTATAGACAAAGAACGATTTATTTTTAAGCATAAAATAAACATCGCCATTTTGATCTAATACTTCCATGTTCATTAATAAATTAAATTGTGTTTAGAAGATTATGCACAATAATTTTTTCGACTTTCTTTTCTCCGTTTTTTTTTCTTCACATTGACGCGCAATATCAAGTTTCATTCAAATCGGGCAACGAAAAAAATTATTTAAAAAATCAACCCCTTAAGTGGAGTCAATTCCCGATTCAATCAAGTTTTGGTATGACAATCCATAAAGCGCAAGGACAAACCATGGAGAATGTGTTGATATACCTCGAGAAACCGGTATTTCAGCATGGACAACTGTACGTGGCTCTTAGCCAAGGAAAGGTGAAGGAAAATGTCAAAGTATTCCTGAAGGATGGGAGATCAACCAAGAACGTTGTCATTAAACGCCTCCTTCGTTGAATGATGACTCCTGAGGTCAATGCTCAATTTTTCTTCAAGTTAAAGTTTGACCACTAAATAATATTAAAATTTTGAGTCTTTTTTTTTTTCATCAACCGCTGTCACAACGTGAACCCAACGGGTTCTCGGGTCATCTAGTACATTATAAAAACTAACAGAGACATGCCAAAGCTTTTCAGTGTCCTCTTGTCAGGAAAAAAAAACACGAACAGAATGAAGCAGCAACAAAATACACATTTTATAGACACAGAGCAATAAGCTCAATGCTCATTGGTTGATAATCTACCCAATAGTGTAGGAGGATGTTCACCAATATTCACCAATATTGGTGAACAACTTTTTCCAGTTGTGGACCATCAAGTGTGAGGGTGTAATTAAATGGGATGCATATACAGTACTAAGTTAAAATGGAAAGTTTAAATTGATAAAATAATGGCATTAGATTGCATTGGAAGTGAAGTATAAAATGAAATGTAAAAAGATTGTGAATGAAGTGTCCTCATTCCTTCGCATTAACCAGCGTACATATTGAAAAGAAGAAGCAGATAACAAGTTACGTACCAGTGCATAGTCTGCCATCTGGACTAACGATCATTCCAAATGGACAATCACATCGAAAACTCCCATCTGTATTTACGCAATGGCCATTCATGCAGATACCTGGGGTATTGCATTCGTTGACGTCTGAACACAAGAGCAAACACATCACAAATATTAACCAGTTGGAAAAAAAAATCATTGAACCATGTACTGGCTTATGTAATCATCTGTCTCATCTGGCCAAATTCCCAAAGATCAAATATCATTTCCACAGCCATTTGCTGATGTAGCTAACTTTGGCTAAACAGAAGAGGTAATACCATGAGGCGTGATGCTTGATGCTTACCCAAGCAATATCGTCCACTGGGTACAAGAGAAAAGCCTGGTTTGCAGATGCATTTGAAGCTTCCATCCTCGTTGATGCACATTCCATTGAGACACATGTTGGTAGTGGAACATTCATCATGGTCTGTAAAGCAAGATAATTCACTCTCACCAATTCAATAATAATTTGGAAGATTTTGTCTCATATTGCTGTAAAACAACAACAGTGAAAAATCACACAAAGTTTGCATCAGGATAGCTTCAAAAGTCTTAAATGTATTCTTCTTTAGGCAACTATAAAAAAAAACCCGTGACTGTATCGTAGTCATGGCCCAGTGGTGCTGTGCGGAGGATGTGGGACTGGCATCTCATAGTGACTTCAGATCAGGCCGAGGGCAAGCAGAGAATTTGGTTTATAGCTTATGGAAATTATGCAAGTAGGAGAATTATTATATTACTGTGGAGCTGTTGGAATGTCAATAACAAACCCAGATGGTTCACCATAATGAACTTCAGGGACAGGAGAATTCCCTGATCTGGTCGACACCTGTTGTTACCTCCGTTACTGAAGGTGGTTATGTTTTCACCCCTGTCTGTTTGTCTGTGAGCAGGATATCTCAAAGAGTTATGGATGGATTTGGATGATATGTAACAGGACGGATGATGTTTGACTAGTGGGCAGGTTAGATGTGTGACAAGGCCAAATTGATGAGAATTTGGTGAAGATCCAAACCCGGATACTAAAATTTTAAAAGTGATTCTTCACAATTGTGAGATAGAGCAAAAAACAGGATATGGCACAATATCTCAAAAAGTTGTAGACAGATTATGACAAAACTTGGTGGAAATTTGGGTAGTTGACAAGAACAAGCTGATTAGATTTTGGTTAAAGTCCGGATCCAGATCCAGCCTATCAGTGGGATACAAAACATAAACTGTTCAGCCTGGCGGAGGTATGCGCTCTACCGAGTGAATTCACTCACTCTACCGAACTATTTTATACATACTTTGTTAACTTTTGTTGCTCTGAAGGGCAACTTGGTATGTGCACAAAAATGTTTGCTTTGAAAATATTGTGCTCACAATAAGCCCTCTAACTAAATAGAAATACTTTTTCCAGTTTTTAATAATGCCGTCATGTTGTTATAAGGTGAGTGAAAAGTGCATTATCCTTCAGTCAAGGATCCATGACCATGAACTGAACTTGACTTTCATGTAAAGGGTCATTTATTTATTATACATCTGTGAGCAGAGGTCTAAATTGAGAAAACAAAAATTGAGAACAGAGAGAGAGAGGGGAGAGAGGGAGAGAGGGAGTGAGAGGATGGTAGGGGTTGCGCATCGAAAAATCAAAGTGTGGGAGGATGTAGTGTGAAAGGAAGTGAAAAGAAGGGGGCACATTTGGGCATTTTGGAGGGTATTGGGGTCAAAATTCCACCTTTTTTGCATACGTGACAAATATGTGGTTGCAAGGTTTTATTTTGGGGTGAATATATATATATTTTAAAAGTTTGTCTTTGAGAACTGATGAGCGAGCAGGATATCCCAGAGGAAGCACACTCGCTGTCTAACCTGGGTTTCGTTTGAGACCCAATTATAAACTGTTTTCCTGATGTTTTGCAGACAGGGTGATGCATCATTCAGTATTCTGTACTTTATTGAGATTTTACTGTAAGCCAGATGTACAACCTAGTGGACGTTAAAGATCCCACAGTGTCTTTCACATTGAGTCAGTCATTATGTGCCAGTAGACTGGACAAATCCAAATTCCTGCCTGGACCTACAGCACACTGTGACAGATTGATGATCCATTCATGGTTGGTTCTCAGCCATTGAAGCATTCACAACTTGTTGTGGAGAGCCTGATCCTCTGTAGAGAGGTATCATTACCGACCTTTGGGCTATGAGCTAGCAGGATAGCAAAGAGGCATGAAATGTCTATCCTGAGTTCTCATCTCTGACGAGCTATAAACTGTCACCCTGCTGTTTCACAGGTATGGCGCAACATCAATACATACACCGTCACTTGGATGGACATTCAACTGCATGTCCCGTATGTTAGTATTAGTTGGTGTATATTAAAGATCCCACAGTGGTCTTCACAAAGAGTAGCTGAGTTATCGCAGTCACCGAGACAAAATTCCAAATTTCTGCCTGGACAACTGGTGGCAACTATTCTGATACTCTAATCTTCCCATTGGAGGTCCCTTGACACCAGTTTACACTGATTGCTATATCAGAGGGTGATTGCTGTCTGGACAGCAGCTTCTGTACTATAAACAATTTGACCAAGTGGTTCACATGTATTATGTGAATGGCCTTCTTCAGATGCAAATACAAAGGAGAACCAACCCATCTTTAGGCTGGTGACATGACCACATTCAAAAATTCCTTGCACGACTCAGGAATAGATTAATGTGCTTTTCCTTATCAGGATTGTTTCTTGTCTAAAAGCACTGAAATGGATCCATGAGATGAGACGAATTTTGAATTTCAGACATTAGATCAGATCGATGATATAAAATTGTCCATTAAAAATGGTAATAAAAATTGAAGGCCTCTCCATATCGATTCAGCTTCAATCCCACCCAAACACATCGTGATTTTGGGTAACATTATGGGGAAAAGTATAAATTACAATTCATTAAGTTACTGGGTTGGCAGCATGGCCGAGAGGTATGCACACTCACCTTTAAGCTGTCTAGCCTAAGTATGAATCTCAGCCCAGCTATAAACTGTCATCCCAGTGTTTCACAGGCTGGGTGATTCATTAATGTGAGCCATCCCTCAGATGGACGTTAAACTCGGTGTCTCATCTGCTGGCGGTGGACCATGGCCAAATTCCAAATTTTTTCTCTAAACTACAGGGGCCACTGCATCAGTGACACAGCCACGCCCTCAGCCAATGATGCTATCCTGCAGCATTGTGCTGCATACAAAAGAATTAGAAGAAAATGAATGAATTACTGGCTGAGAAACCAATCGTGATGGTCCATACAGATAGCAACTCCCAAGGATTTAGATGACAAAACCAACAACTTACCCACACAGTTCCGCCCATCTGGTGTGAGGTCAAAGCCGGCATTGCAAATGCAACGGAAGCTTCCTTCAGTGTTGACACAACGCCCGTTTTTGCAAACCCTTCCATAAGCATGATAAGCACATTCATCAATGTCTGTCAAAGAGAAAATGTGTGTTTATGAGCAAAAAAGCTAACTATAAAGCTAATTATATGAGCAAAAAGCTAAGCTAACCAAAAACGAGTTTTTCATTCAAACCAAAATGGAAATATTAAATATTCTGTTTGATAAGTTAACAAAAAGGAAAAGTGAAAGTTTTCTTCATTTGAACACTGGCCTACTTTTATTAGCCTTTCAAGCATTCTTGTCTGAGCACGTAGTGCACGATGCTTTGATCCCAGCTTAAAATGCAATATCCAGTACTATACTGAGTAAATTTATCCAGCATCTCCAAATGTCTTTTGAATTCATGTTAAAGTACACTAATATGTCCGAATATCCTTGTACTTCACATGATATTTGTACAAGCTCCTCCAGCTCACTGTTTTAAAGAAAACTTGTATCTCCTGGACTTACCCACACACATGTTCCTTGGGTCGATAGTGTATCCAATGGGACATGTTCCATTGTATCGATCAGTGCCTGAGAGAAGTGAAATAGGTTGAAGGCATGTCATGAATTATCACAACAGGTCATTGTTAGTGTCCAGTATATATTTTTTGCAGTTTAAAGAGAAACTAAACTCAAATTTGAAAAACTGTGAATTACTATATGTGATCATTAGCAAAAAATGAATAAATAAATAAAATCACTTTACGACCTGATAAAAAGCAAATTCACTTTCATTGAACTTCCTAGAAATTCCTGCTGGGTCAGATATGTCTCACCTTAATGGGTGACAGCTTGTTTGTAAAAAAATATGTGACATTTTACAGCCAATCACAGAGCTACAAAGACAAAGCAAGGCAAATTCCACTGCAATTCAAAAGTTGCCTTTCCTGCTGAAAGGTGCATTTTTTTTACACCATATAAGATCATGCTGAGATCCAGTAAATCACATATCAGGTGAAATTTGAGTTATTTCTTCTTTAAGAACTTGAGATAAAAATTGAGAATATGGCAGAAATTATATTTTCTTAATCATATTTGTAGTATATTTGATCTCCATTTATTATTGTATGCACAGCATTAGCTTCTGCCTGAAGCCGAAAAAAACATCTTTAAAATACATAAAAAGATAGGAAAATCCACGAATGTTTATTTTTGTTTCAAAGTGTTTTAAAATCAGCTGACAATGCTAATGAAGTGGCTTGGTGTTCCAGACTTATGTGTTCATTAAAGGCACAGAGGAACAGCTGGACATGACAAATATGCAATCACATTTTTTTGAAAATCTAAAAAATGCCTAAAAAGACAAGCCGGGAGGCGACGATGGTTCGCGGGCATTATTGAACAATGCCACGATAGGTACAATTGAGTTAGTGGAAGCTTTTGAGGAAGCTCTACCATAAAAACCTATCTCTTCCATCAAAATTGACCACATCAAATCGGATTTTTTATATGTTGTACTTATGGAAATTACGCACAGCTTCTAGGAAATGAAATTGTGAGAAAAAACAATCGAGAAAAAAATTAAAATAAATAAAAAGTTCAAGTGGGCGTGGATCCGCCCACATGGGGTGTGGGAGGCCCCTCATACAAAAAGACACAACTAGACCATGATATCTAGCTTGTGCCCAAGTTTCATCAAGATCGCATCAAACGTCACTGAGCTATGATCTGGAGAGAGTCACAAACAGACAGACAGACACACAGACACAACGAAAAGAGTGGTCACTGCTGGTGCCCGCGAACCAAAAATAGTGAATCTAAGAAAAACAAGTAGAGGTACATTCAAAGTACACCACCCCCATGCCAAATAAATAAATAACAAATCCTCCAACGTGAGACATAGCCGGGGCACTTTCGGCACCCGGCGATGCCACCGTGCAGGACATGGAGACGGAATTGGGAGGAAGCGGTTTACAATAATTGATTGATTAATTGATTAATTGCATAATTAAAATAAATAAATAGAAATCGTAAAACAATTAATTTCTTAATTTAATTGGCTAATAGCATACCTAAACCACCACTGTTTCATCTGAATCTTTAACTTTTTGAAAATTAAGTCTCTCTCTATCAAGTGCAGCCTGTGGCTGCTCGTTGCATAATTGGTTGGGACAGGGCTATGCTGCTGATGCAGTGTCCCCCTTACCAGTACACTGGTGCTCATTTTGCCGACCTTGGAAGGATGACAGGCTGAGTCAACCTCCTGGTGTATTTTAATTCTTAATTCAGCGGCCAACGGGGCTTGAACTCAGGACCCTAGGATCCCAAGCTGCCACCCTAACCACTAAGCCAACACCAGGCTTTGAAAATTAAGCAATTAATCGATTAATTGATTAATGAATAAATCAAAAAATACCCTTTATAGCCAAATCACTTGTTCACTGTCGTGTCCAAATATCAGCTTCCGAGCTCAAAAAGGTGGCTGAGATATTTCCCACATGAGAAATAAATTAAATGAGGAATTATTAAATCGATAATAAGTAATTAATCAATTAATTTATGAATCAAAAAATAAAAATACCATTTTTCCCAAAGCACATCTTCACTTTTGTCCCCAAATTTCAGCTTCTGAGCTCAAAGGATGGCTGAGATATCGCCCAGACAAACAAGAAAACAGAGTAAAAACTGACTACTCCCTTCCTTCGGCACTCGGCAATGATGTCATTCATCACCTGGATATAGAATTGGGAAGGAGCTGTGTACCATAGTGTATCCCAATATTATATTTTATGGCACTATCCAATGGATATGTTATCTGGTTGAACAGGAGGCTATGGAACAATACCAGGAATTTGAGGTTGTGCTGGCCGCAATGGTCCAATTGGTTGTCCTGGCTGCCGTGGACCAATCGGTTGTCCTGGCTGCCATGGACCAACTGGTTGTCCTGGCTGCAATGGACCATCTGGTTGCCAGGGCATCTGCGGTGTTGGTCGATGCCAAGGGAATGGTAACATTGGTTTCCCTGGAACACTTGGAGGTCGAATATGGGGGCTTGGATCTCCAGGTTGAGGTGGCCGAATAACATGGGGATATCTTGGATCAGTAGGCCCAAGTGGAAAGACTGAAGGATGAAAGCAGAGCCACTGGTGCTCGTCTGAAAAAACAAGCACATGAAAAGACATGATGTGAGCCCAGTATGTAATTATATTTCACAATTTAATGTAAAATTAAAGTTTATATTTCTGCCTATCATTTACAGATTGATTATTGGGATTCCAAAAATAAGAAACCATCATGTTGCTTCAGTAAGCATCGCAACCCCACTGGGCCTATCTCTTCTACAGATGTAGCTAAAGCATTTCACCATGATCCCGCAGCACACAACAGCCTATTCTTTTTGAAATATTATACTTATCCCTCCCATATAAAGTATATGCACATACATCTGCAGAGCCAGTGAGAAACGGGGTATCAGATGCAAAAATAAAAAATTACATCAGGCCTGACATGAATGAACAGAATCATTGAAAGTTTTAATCTCAACCGAGTTATCTTGATCTTTATCTTGGTAACTAGTTGTTCTTACAATCATCGATTTACGTATTAACCATCTCTTATTGATGAAGAAAACGTGAAAATGGCTAAGGCTGGTGTTGATAATTAATGAAGCTTGGCACACACTTACTTTCTATCCATCATGCAATTTCATACACGTCGAAGATAAACTACGAGAGGCTACCATTTTACAGGATTTTATTTGCAAATAGTCTCATAAGTAAGTTTGACTCCATCCTTCCCCCTCAGCCTTCAGTTATATTTATCAGAATTTACTGTTCTGCAGCACAAGCCTCTCCCTTTTCCTTTCCCCATGACAAACCAGGATTCAAACAAAATACAAAAGCAAATATAGCTTATAAAAACACATTTTATTGTAGCAAAAGTGCTTAAATATTGTGTTGTAGGTACAGGTGCTATCAGACAGCATCTACACAAGTTTTCTTCTTTTCTGATCATCGATTGTGTTTTCATCATTATAAAAAGCCCATACTTCTTGTGACAAGGGGACTGCGATCACATGTTTTCTTCCCATTCATTGAGTGGCTGAAAACTGAGCGAACTGTGAAAAAAAAATAATGATAAGTAGCAAATCCATACAATGTGATTAAAAAATAAAAAATAATATTGTGCCTGGATGGATTTGAGGGTTGTGGAGTAACGGCTGAAACCTGAATCCTTTCTGGATTCCTCCTGATAACTCCATCTTTGCTCTTTACTTTTTCGGCTTCCTTCTTGGTCCTCTGTTTGATTATGGTTGTTCCATATCCTGATGCGGTGTGGACTGTGCTTCCCCGCTGATGGACCTCTGGTAGCTTGTGCATGTTGCTGCGTTTGAGCCTGGGGAGTAACTGATGAAATCTATCTGTCTGAGTTCTTGCCGACATCTTTGTTCTTTGTTCCTTTCACATTTCTTTCCAATTTTTTTCACAATTCTCATTATTCATTCTAATTCTTGCATTTTCTTCTCTCATCTCATTTCCTTTCTATTTCTCTCTTTTTTTTTATCTATCTCTCCAAGGAGAAGTCAATTCTTGTAGAATTTTTTTCTGTAAGGCTCACTTGGCTGTGTCTGGATGGGTTTGAGAGTTGTGGAGTATCAGTTGAAACCCAAATCCTGTCCAGGTTCCTCCTGATGACTCCATCTTTGTTCTACCTCTTTGGGTTCCTTCTTGCTCTTCCGTTTGACCACATACGGTGTGATCCAAAATATGAGAAGCAATGAAAATATTTCACAAGTGCATCTACAATTGATCATCGGCCATGAATATGATATATGCCTGAAGCCTGAGCACATAACACAAAACCAGTGAAAGTTGAGAAACATTTCATGGGCTCACATAATTTAGCAGAAAATCATGAAGTGTGTGTGTCAGGTCCCCCAATGCGAACCACAGTGAATATAACATATTGCCTTTTTAAGTGGTGGTGTTGTAGTACTGGACCGGCAGAGATTTAATCATGCTTCACATGTCAACAAATTACACTGAACAACAAATTTCAAAAAAAATTTTTTACTGGAGATGTGTAAAGTGATTAAGACTAATTTGGGTACGCGATTTCAAAAATCATAACCGTTTGCTGTATCACGTCAGGATTTTCAGGAACAGAAATATTCCCATTGCCTAGAAGTCAGGATTTCAATGAAATTTACATATGTCTTAACATGTCTATTCGTACAATTGTTGTTAACTTGTGTTATATTTCTTTCTTTCAGATAAAGATGAGTAGGCGTTCCTGTACCAATCATCCTGACAACTTCTGTTATGTCGTGGTCGATATCCAAAAAAGATCAACAGCGAAGTATATCTACAGCAGTGAAAATGAAGGCCGCCTACTTTCACTACTTCGGGTGTAAGGTGGGGGACCAAGAACAGAGCTGGGCACACAACATCTGCTGCACAAGCTGTCACACAACCTTGACTCAGTGGTTGGTGGCAAGCCGCGCGAGCATGCCATTGCGGTGCCCATGATATGGCGTGAGCCGCAGAATCATCATGATGATTGTTATTTCTGCTGCACAAGCATCGCCGGCTTCAACAAGAAGAATAAAGGTCACATCAATTACGCTGACTGCGTCTCTGCTCGTAAACCTGTGCCTCATGATGACGAGAACCCGTTCCAACACCTCCAGCTGATCAGAACATAGCTGTACCAGTGGTGAAGAGGATGGTGATGATGAACCTTTTGAACCCGACACTCAAAAATCACACCTTCTGAACCAGGAGACTTAAATGATCTTGTAAGAGATCTCTCGCTGTCAAAGGCGAAGGCAGAGCTGCTTGGATCAAGGCTGCAGCAGTGGAATCTACTTGAACCTAACACCAAGATATCCTTGTTCAGAGCACGTCACAGAGACATGGCTGAGTTCTTTGAGATGGAAGCACAGACATTCTGCAGTGACATCAACAGTCTGTTGAAAGAACTGGGTGTGATCACGATCCTGCAGACTGGCGCCTCTTCATCGACTCGGGAAGAACAGCTTGAAGGCTGTTTTGCTCCACAATGGCAACGAGAACCATCAGTCCCACTGGCTCACGCGTTGGCATGACAGAGACCTATGAGACTATGCGGCAGCTGCTTGATTCCATCAAGTACAATGACTTCAACTGGCACATCTGCGGAGACTTGAAAGTGGTGGTGTTGTTAGGGCTGCAGTCAGGCTACACGAAATACATTGCTTCCTTTGTCTCTGGGATCAGAGATGACAAGAATCACTGGACGAAGAAAGATTGGGAAGAGCGAAAAGAGCATGTACCTGGTCGACACAACGTGAAGCATGTCGCCCTTGTCGACCCAGCCAAGGTTTCCTTCCACCACTCCACATAAAGCTCGGCTTGATGAAAGTTTTACGGGCAATGGATCTGAATGGGCGTGGGTTTTTATACCTCAAGGAAAGTTTGGCAACACCTTGTCGGAGGCCAAGATCAAGGCTGGTGTCTTTGTTGACCGCAAACGACAGATTATGAAGGACGAAACTTTTCCGACAACTCTAAACCCCAAAGAGCTGGCAGCGTGGAGGAGCTTCAAACTGTGACGGACAACTTCTTGGGGAACGAGCGCCGGACAACTATGAAGAAATAGTGCAGCAGCTGCTGGAGTCCTTCAGGAAACTTGGCTCCAGGATGTCCTGAAAATCCATTCCTACACCAGCACCTGAACTTCTCCCTGACAACTGGGAGCAGTCTCGGACGAGCACGGCGAGCGATTCCACAAAGATTCACTCATGGAGACGCGTTACCAAGGGCGGAACAACCCGAATGATGGGCGATTTCTGCTGGTTCCTGCATCGTGAAACTGACACAGAGCAGCACAAACGCAAAGCCAAATGCCTAAAGCATTTTAATTACATTCTAGTGGAGTTTTTCTTAATTTCTATAATTTTGAAGCATTCATGATGAAATAAATGAATAAATGAATTTTTGTAAATTCATTGAAATCCTGACTTCTAGGCAATGGGAATATTTCTGTTACTGAAAACCTGACGTGATACAGCAAAACGGTATGATTTTTGAAGATCAGCTGTACCAAATCTGAGTCAAAACTTTACACATCTCCAGTAAAAAATTTTTGTTGTTCAGTGAATTATCAACCCCTCTTATCCCAATTTGTCTTTTAAAATTAAAATTATGCCTTGACAGACATAAATATTTGAAATAGAGACAGCTTTTGGACCAGGTATTTTTTTTCACCCTTCCACAATGTACGCCTTTCGCTATCATTCTTCTCCGTTTGTGGTTGCAAAAGTGCTTAAATATTTTGTTGTAGGTACAGTGCTATCAGACAGCAATCTACAACAGAAAGTCCAATAAATCTCAGTATATATATACATATATATATATATATATTATATATATATATATATAATATATATATATATATATATGTGGTGGTGTAGTGTGTTGTTGATGTGTGTGTGTGTGTGTGTGTGTACCAGGTGCTGCCCCGTGGGGGGAGGAGAGGTAAGGAGAGGGATACCAAGCAAGTAACACCCTGCTGCCATTGGAGCATTTAAATTGCATCAGATGTGGCAATAAATGCGAATTGTTGCTACCAGCTTACCGGCTCGATGACATGGCGCGACTTGCATTTTTGCCACCCCAATCCCGACCCCGTTTAGATTGCCATCCGGGCATGAGCAACTTGATAGTAACTGAAATAATAAGACTGACCCAAATGAGAAGAAAGGTGAATGGAAGGAGAATG
>CM068963.1:26339103-26368125 GCA_035128595.1 Eptatretus atami | reverse complement strand
GAAAAAGGAGGCAAGATAGACAAAATGAACTGAAGTGAAATCAAAGGGGAAAAACAGAGAGGGAAAGGATTGAAAATAATTGTAAGGGATGGGAGGTCAAAATGAATGAAAAGTGCACATTGATCTTATGGGGAGCCAAAATGCCAATCCTGTATATAAGGGTTTATTTACTCTTTGCACTTGTGACTGTCCGTGGTGCTGACATGGAGGAAAATACCAGAGACTACCATGTGACTTAAAGATATGTCTGGGAAGATTGACGTGTCTGTCGAGCAACGATTTGGAAGAGGCCTGTGCTATTAGTTCACAAAAGAAAGTGTTCAGAGACACGATCGCCAGTGTGTTCATGGAAACCCAGTGCTCAACTGGTATCACCGATGTAGATCATCTTGCAGAAAGTGAATGTTATTACAAAGATCACATTTGCAGTGATACAGTTAAAGTGGTCCATGACTTTAATGCTGATTCTTGTCCCGAGAGTGAATTGGTCATCTTGATGAAAGGGCAGGAGTTACAGCAATTCAGTATGCGATTGACTGTTCCAGGTGGGAGATTAAAGGATTACGGTCCTTTAACCAGCAAATTTGTCAAATGTCTGTACAGTTGAAAGAGATGAGAGGCAGTTGTGGGGAAATATTGGTGGTTTCAGGATCATTCTGTAAAACCTTGAAGTTCCTCTGGATGATTTTCTTGATTTGAAGGTTGATGAGATGGTAGAGCAATGTGAATGGCATTCTTATTTTATTTGTTCTTTTTCGCAGATGGCTGTAAAGCCGTCTGTTTGTAAGTGCTGTGGGTGCGCTCCAGTGCAATAGCCACAATGGAGGTGCGAAAGGCATGCTCAGTAAATTATTATATTTACTATCAGGGACCTGCAGATAATCCGCGCAATGTAAAATGTGACTTCAAGTCCTCAACCCGCCGAACCCAACTCCAAGTTCTCAGTCACACCTAGGTCAGGTATGGGAGCATGCGCCAGCGCAGCGCGTTGCTGCGTCCACTTCCACCAGTACTCCAGGGGCCTCGTCTGCCATCCCCCAGGCAGATGCCGCCCATCCCTATCTCCTTGAGATGCCGATCAACCTGCTGCAACACGAGGTACGTGGTCGGCCCATTGGCCTCCTCCACTCACGAGACTCCCTGCTGAGAGAATCTGGTGAGCAGGATCAGCGTCAGGAAAACGAGCCACATGTCCATATAGCCTCAGCTGATGCTCACGAACTATGCAGGTAACAAATCTCATTTGATTCTCTCTCAGCAACCGCTCGTTGACACAAGTCGACCAGCGATAGCCAAGGATTCTCCGAAGAGACCTGTACCAAAGGAATTGTCAGTCTCAGATCCTTGGTCAGAGTCCAAGTCTCACATCCATAGAGCAAGACTGGAAGCACCAAGGACCTGAAGACTCGACTTTGTCCTCCCGCACAGGTACCGGCAGCGCCACACCCCATGATCCAGTGAATCCATGACTCCCCAGGCCCGACCCAGATGTCTATTGACCTCTGACTCACAGCCAGCAGAGACATGAATATCACTGCCAAGGTAAGAATCTCTCCACGAACTCAACATCCTCACCACAAACAGTTCCCCCACCCCCAACCACACCCCACCCCAACCAATTCTAAGTCCTCAACCCACCCACCCAAATCTTCAAATCATGCCCTGTGCTTCAAATGCCCTTCCCACTACAAGTCTCCAAAACCCTTCTCGACCTAAAGTCCTCAAACCCCCAGCCACAAGTACACAACCACACTCCCCCCTCCCCCCAATCCAAGCACTCAACACTCCTACACCCTCAACCGTAGGTCTTCAAACCATACACCCAAAGCCTCAACGCCACCTCTCCATCTCTCGCCCACTTACCACCAATCTTGCCTGCTCTTTCTGCCCCCCCCCACCCCGGTTCTGTCCCCCTCCCCCCTTTCTTCTTCAAGTCCTCTACTCCACTCAACCCAAAGCCATCAAACCCCCACCCAATCCCAAATCCTAAGCTCCCTCCCCAACCAATCCCAAGTCTTCAAACCAGTCCCAACACTGTCTTCAAATGTCCTCCCCACTGCAAGTCTCAAACCCCCTCCCCCACCCCACCCAAGTCTTCAACCCCTCTCCCAAGTCTTCAACCACCCCAACACAAATCTTCAAACGACACCCTAAAACCTCAACCCTCTCCCAACTCTCTGTCCTCTCTCTAACCCCACCCCAACTCTATCCTCCCCTCACCCTTTCTTCAAGTCCTTAACCCCCTCCCAATGCCTCAGCCTCACTCCCCCAAATCTCTGTCCTACCCTTTCCTTTCTTCCTGTTTTTAACATCACATAAGGATACATACATAAGAAACTTTGATGCAGGACAAGGCCGTTCGGCACATCATGCCTGTATTGCTCCTGTCCCTGGTCGAGAAGAACAATGTTAAATAAATAACAATGTAACAACATTAAAGTCACAATCTCTTCCCCCTTTCTTCCCATTCTAAACAATCCTGTTCCCATTTGTTAATAACAACGTTCAGTGAATAATAATTAAAAAAAAACATTTAATTCAAGTCTCATGAGATGACAGAATGTCATGATTCTTCAGTAAAAATAGTGGTTAAGTTAGCAAAAATTCATGAAGGAAAAATAAACATATACACTGAACACAACTGGAACTTCTTGGACAAAAACCTTCAAAATGATATGGGTTTTCTGGTCCTGGGTCGAGTAGTTAAAGAGAAAATGGTCGGATAGACAGAGAAAAAACAAACATAATAAGCATATTATATCGGATTATTATTTGTTTCACTTTTTGAAGTTAATTTAGTATATTTATGACGTTCTTCTGTCACTTCTTTTTTATTCACTTTTCTCCCTGTCCCAGTCCCCTCGGCTTTTAACCACTGAACCATGACCCTGTCAAAATCAGCCATTCTCATCTCCAAGTGATCTCTGACCCATGAACCTGTCCTGACAAACACACCCCTGACTAACTCCCATCCCATATTAACCCTCACCCATATTCTGTCTCTGTCTCTGTCTCTGTCTCAGACAAAGGGTAAATGCCCAAAATGTCAGATTCCCCTGCTTCTCAAAACTGTTCCCATTCTTCAATCAGCATCCTGATGATTTAATCAATTGTTCTCCCTGTCCATCGACACAGATGGTCCATGCCTTCACAAGCAATACTAATTCTTCATTCTATAATTATGTAGTTAGGGAATTTTAGCAAATTGTATTGACCATCTGTGAAAAAATTGCTTACCAAAAAATTTCTACCACACGTATTCATCTAGGTGTCTACGAACACCTATCAATTAGTGCAAACCCAAATCCTTGTGGAAAATTCTGGGGAGCCAATGAAAGTTCGGGTGCTCAGAGGCCTGCGCGAAAAAATCGGAAAAATTAACTTTTGCCATATTGACTGGTGGGATGTCTAACTAGGGGTTTTTGGGGGTGCTGAATTGATTCCAACCATTAGATTTGAGGAAAATGATCCCTGGCCGTAAAATATTGATATGATACATCTCAGACTGTGTTTTGTGTAATTTGGCTCAATTGATTCAGATTGTTCAAATTGTGCTGAACCAGCGTACAACATTTTTGAAACCACTGCTATATTGTTGGTTATACTTGTGCTCATGCTCAGTAGAATTCTCTGTGTTAGCTGACGTTAGCAAGAACTTTTAGCTATAAAATTATTGTGTACCGGACTCAATAGAAGTTGAATATATTCAACGTAGAGTGGACCTATTAATGTTAAAAACAATCACTGTATGTGTGTTCTGTCTGTTTTGTGTCAAAATTTCATGTCCTGTCTGTTGTTTACAAAAAAAGTCTTATTTTATCGGACAGTATGGACAAGGATGTGACTGAACCTGGCTTGAGGTGTTTCATCTGTGGTGGTTCCGGGATCAAAAGCATACGCTCTCAAAATCTCCAATAAAGGCCACCCAGGATCTTATCACATTCTGAGCTTGTGGGCGATGCGGCGTTGATCGGGAGACTAAATGAGGACTGGACAACGAGAAGACAGCAAGTTGAGATACCATGTGGATTGTAAAACAGAGTTGTACAGTCGTGCGAGAAGTATATCCACTGCAACTGAACAGCTAATCGTAAGTTTTTTTTATTCATCATTCAAAGGAAGTAGCATTGCAAATAAAACGACAATAATAATCTCAAATTTGCTTTCTAAACAATAATTTTATTTCCATAGAACAAGATGAGAGGGCCGATGCTCAGACAGGACGAAAAAACGCCGGATATCATCTGGAAAGTACTCACCTGGCTCCAGCTCTACTTCCCAAACACATCAGCGCATCTTATCCACCGTGATGTTTGCATACTCTGTGATGAAGGCATCAACGTTGAACATTGGAACGAAACCCTGGTAAGTTGCGCATTTACTGAGTCCTGCACAAGTTCAAATGTATATTTTCAATTTTTTTTCTCTTCGCTCTACCACTCAAAGTCAAATCTTTAATCATGCATAATGTGGCATCATCCAGGCAGAGCCCGGAAGTTGTACGTGCGCCTGACAATCGCTACCAGGACCGCTGAAAAGGAATTTGATGGAGACAGCTGTGAAACGAGGAGATGCCTGGGGACGTGAGGTTGCCGGTCGTCTGTCTGGGATCATAGACTTGGTGGCAGAAGAGGCGCTTATCATCTTCGGTGCAGGACCCTATTCGAGCACTCGTTTACAAACCCTGAGGTAATTATAATAGCAATGCACTTATGAATTAAAATGAAAATGATGAGTTCGGCTAAATTAAAAATGATATTTTGTCCTCAGGTCGGACGGCCTATTGATGAAGAGAGACAGTTGCTGTTGAGAAACTGTGCTTATGGATAGATGAAGGGGTGGAGCACGGTATTACAACTCTTGCAGAGATCCACAGGAAGATGGAAGAGCTTGACCCAGCGAGGACAAAAGTCTGGCATACAGTCCACGGTATCTGAAAATAAAGCTTCAGGAACAGTATGAGGAGTCTCTCTACTTCACATCATGATGAGAGAAGAACAGATATTGTGTGTCTGAGAGACTGAAAACGCAATCCTTCGAGACTACGTCAGCAGGTCCTCAACCCCTCGCAAACCCTGGACGATGCTGAACTGAAAGAGCTACCATTTCAACTGCCATCAACCTGATCTGCGGAGACTTGACAAGAGTCCCACTTGCAGAAGCAGTACCCTTCGGTGGAGAGCTGACCAATACACAGAACCAGCTTGCTCTGATTCCCAACAGCCTACAGAAGCTACTGAACCAATCGTGAAATCAGATGAAAAGGTAGCAGTCTGGGGCCAGAACCTACTAAAGCCTATCGCCCTCATCAGGAGTGATGCCCTCTCAACTCGGACTCACGATACAACTTGACCACATGTTTGGATCCAAGTGGTTGATTGACCTTGTCATCACTTAGGATACTCTAGTCATATGCTGAGCTCATGCTACAGTATTGTTACTTGAACGTGAAAAACGGACTTGGGAGCATTGATCAGGATATCATGGTCACAGAAAAAGATGAAGCAGCAGCTGTAGAGATTGAGGAAGCAAGTCGATGCTGTCCTATCTCCAGAACAGGCAGAAGAGCAAGAGGAGAATAGTGATGAGATGGATGAGGGTTTTGCCGTCTTCGTTCCAGAAGAAAGCACAGTTCAGCAATGTGTTGGTGATAATATAGTAGATCTGAACATTGTGTCACTAAACAGGAACACAGCATTCCATCTAGTAAAATATTAGTACGAAATAAATTATTTTAAACTGAGGAACCAATACACACAGTTGGCCCGTAAGAAGTCAACTGCCATTAAAATCAAACTGAGGGGCCAATTGATATTAAGTGATTGCTTCTTGAGAGGAGGGCATAAAAAATAATCTCCAGAAAACTCATAATGTCAAAACACATGTGTGTGCACATATTGATAACCTTAAACATTGGCCTCCTTATTCGGCCGATTGTGAAAGTTTCCCCATGTCCATTGTCTCATCCTCCGCACTTCAGTCTTTCAAATGCACTGCCCATCGCTTCATCATGCACTCATCCATGCACATCCACAATACCTTCTATATACACAGATTCTTTCTCATTTTGTTCCTCTCCTATCCATCGTTACTCGCTTTTGTTTTTCCTCATTGTGAATATCCATCTCCCTTCTCACCCACCCCCTTACCTCATGTTAGTTTGTAAATGTACTGCATTTTGTCATTCAGCTCTTCCATGAGCCTAGACCTTTGTATAAAAAAAAATCTTAAGAATGGCAGGAGTCACCATTTCATCATTGTGGTTTCAATCCATCAAGTTCATAATACCGAGGAATTTTAGTTTGAATCAGAAATCCCCGTTTGCATCAAATTAAACTTGTATTGTCAAAAAAAATAGTACTCATCACAAATAAATCATGCAGACAATTATTGTTGTTTATTAATTTTTTATGAAGTGTAGTTGAGTGAGTGAGAGAGTGGGTGAGTGAGAGTTGTGGAATTGCACACTTGCCGGTTCCAGCAAGAGGACACATTTCTGTTGTGGTGCCATACGTCCAGCACCGCCCGGATTCACAGCAGCACTGGCTTTTTGTGAACTGATTACGGAGTGGTGAACTACATTGTCCATTGATCAGGTTCGTGTAACAAGCACCTGTTCTTTGATCTGCAACAACAATTGCAAGAAGACATTAACTTGTAATCTCAGAGATCCCACTGATTGTTGCAATAGTGGGTGAGAAGGACTTTGAAACAGTTATTCACAAGGCAGCATCAAAGAGGTATTAAAACAAGTGATACTGAGAATGAGAGCTGGGCTATTCTACATCTCAGGCCAAAATTAAATTAAGTGTGCAAAATAATTATTTAAAGGTTGACAACTTTGATAAGTATACAGGGCAGCTCTGAATGCAATGTTTGAAAGTTTTTCTAAAAACTCATATTGAGTGAGATAACCCAGTTTGCTACTCAAGCACTCATTTGTATTATATTTAAAGTAAAATCTTACAGTTAACATAAATATTATATTTAAAGTAAAATCAGCAAAAGATAACTCCATTTTCAATTGACAGAAAAAAATATTTCATCAGCATATTAATCATGACCAAAACTGCTGGGAACAGAAGATAAAATGAAATGGAACTCATTATTCGAGTTAATTGCATATTTCATGAAAGAAGAGTGGTTTTCTTTCATTTTATAAATCCTTCTACTCTGTCAATGATAGCTGGGGTTGATGAAAGACGAGACATAATTCGACATCGTGACGTCCACCAAAATTGAGTCTTTGCTTACTCTAACTTTGACTTAAAACCTCAAGAGCATTTGACCTCAATATCTAATCTGTACATATGTATCATTGCACATGGATTAAGTTTATTTCAAATCCCTACCTCAATAACATTTTTACCCGACATAACCTCCAACCTTTGACCTCTTGATGCCGAAATGTAATCAGTGCATCTTTGCATCATAATATATACTTATACCAAGTTTGATTTAAATCCCATCACTGGTTGTCACAAGTTAAGGCCCTGTCACACCTTGACGATTTAGCCAGCGTATGCCGACGTATGAAAAATTTGTCTAACGCTGCACACGCCGAATCGTTATGCGTAAATTTGGTATACGTCGTAGTACGCTGGCATACGTCGTAGTACGCCGAGCTGTCGACAAATTTTTGACATGATTGAAATTTTTCGACGTATGCCAGTGTATGACTCACACGTTCCGCATATGCTGGCCATAAGTTGTAGGCACGTTACGCGATCGTTGACACACGTTGACACACGTTACTTGTAAGTTACTCATAAGTCGAAACACGTCGAGGTAATGTTTAGCGTCAGTGTTCCAGACTCCATGTTTTTTTTTGTTGTTTGTTTTTTCTTCGCATGACGGTGATGTTGACACTTCGATTTATAGTGCGGTAATAATATAATATAATTAATAGGCTGCCGCTCAACGACTTGAATCATAACCGCACTAGAAATCGAAGTGTCAACATCACCGTCATGCGAAGAAAAAAAATCATGAGTCTGGAACACTGAGCGGTTCCTCCTGTGTGAAACCATTTTATATACCAATTCCCCTAAACGCTGCCAATACGCCATTATACGGTAGCTGTAAGTTAGAAACACGTTCAGTAAGTTCTGTGGTCGTCTGGAAGACGTCAAATACATCTACATACGTCAATGTGCGTTGGAGATACGTTACACATAGGTTCAAAGCACGTTACTCATAGGTTCAAAGCACGTTACTCATAGGTTAGAAATAAGTTTCGGTACGCTAAACATTACCTCGACGTGTTTCGACTTATGAGTAACTTACAGTACGTGTGTCGACGTGTGTCAAGACACGTAACGTACCTACAACTTATGCCAGCGTATGCGGAATGTGTGCATCATACGCCGGATACGTCGAAATTTCACACATGCTGAAAATTTGTCGACGTACTCGGCGTACTACAACGTATGCCAGCGTGCTTCAGCGTGCTCTTAACGTATACAAAATTACCCATAACGTATTCGACGTGTGCTAGCGTATTCGGCAAATTTTTCATACGTCGGCATACGCTGGCTAAAACGTCAAGGTGTGACAGCGGCTTGACACTTCGATGTCTAGTGCGGTTATTATTTGAATCGTCGAGCCGCAGCCTTTTAATAGGCTACGCCACATGATCGTCGGCGATACGCTGCCCGCGCTATGCATATGTTAGACTATCGTTGGGCATAGGTTGTGAACGCCGACAACATGCTCAGCATTCGTTGGTATAGTTATCTATATGTTATCGAAACGTTCTGTGTACGTTACTAATACGTTATGCATATGTCCATCTCATTATGAATACGTCCAAACTGGAAAAAACATCAATAAGTTCAGCGTACGCCAGCATTGTTAGATACATACATTTTGATACCTTGCCATACGCTGGCTAAAACGTCAAGGTGTGACAGGGCCTTTAGCGCTGTTACAGAATGTTTACCTAACGGACCTTTGACCTCTCGACACCATAATCTAATCAGTTAATCTTTACATCATCATACATACTTGTGCCAAGTTTGATTTAGATCCCTTCAGTCTTCTTCAGTTGTCGTGGTAACAAAAACATATCACGGATGCACAGATGGACCAACGGACGGACAGACGAATGGACAATCCGAAAACATAATGCCTCCACAGCGGGGGCATAAAAAAGATCTTCTGGTTACCGACACACACACACACCCCCCTTTAAATACCAGGTATATGCTTTGAGAAAGGGCCATGCCTACATTTGATGAACAGCAGGACTTCTGCTCAAATGTCCTGCCATACATTTAACGAACAGAAACTGATGAAAATACAAACTTGGGTACTGGTTTGCATAATTTCTGCAGTCAATGCTGCTGATACAGAGCACACCACACACATCAGCAGTGTCTGCATGCAATGGCATACTCTTTTTGAAAGGTATAAAATATGTATTTAATATCGACCAGGAACTTACCCCGAAGGGCAATGATGCAAACAAAAGATGACAGTTCATAATATGATGGAGAATCAAATCCTAAATGGAATGTTGAAAGGCTCACATGCTACCTCTGAGCTATTCTGCCAGTACAAGAAAGTTTTGACTAAACTTTGGAAATTCAACGACTTCATTTGGTTACAATTTCAGAAACATTGGTAGGCCCAGGAGAGTCAACATATTAATCGAATTTATTTACTATTCTGGTTTCGACAAATATAGCAGTAAATTAATACCGATTTATAGAAGATTTTGCCAGAGCTAGGCTTTGGCTCGTTCATTACGTACGTCACCTAAGGTAGTTGGAAATTATGTTTTCACTCCTGTTGTCTATTTGTCTGTGAACAGGATCTCTCAAAAACTTAGACAGACTCAGATGGAACTTGGTGGACAGGTTGGGTGTGTGACAAATATGAATCAATTCGATCTTGGTGAAGATCAAGATATGATATTATAAAAAAAAATGTTGTCCTGTGATCCTTCATAATTGAGAGATTGGGCCATTAAACTGTAATATGTATATATGCATTTATTACATTACAATATTTACCCATCAATCCATCGGGACCACACTCTGTGCAGAGTGTTGGTGCTGCCTAAGCAGTCTCCTTGGCTATTGGACACAATCCTGGATGGGTCGCTACTCCGACACAGGATACCGCAAGCTGTCACTCATTTGGCAGACCTCAAAAGGATGTCAGACAGAGTCAAGCCCACCTGATAAATTCCACAGCGAGGGGGATATGAACTCAGATCCTTGGATCAGCCCACCACCCTAAAGGCCCCACACCTTGACGATTTAGCCAGCGTATGCCGACGTATGAAAAATTTGTCTAAAACGCTGGCACACGTCGAATACGTATGGTAAGTTTTGTATGCGTTAAGAGCACGCTGGCATACGTCGTAGTATGCTGGCATATCGTCGTAGTACGCTGGCATACGTTGTAGTACGCCGAGCTGTTAGACAAATTTTCCATGCTTGAGATTTTTCGACGTATGCCAGCATATGACTCACATGTTCCGCATAACACTGGCCATAAGTTGTAGGCAAGTTACGTGATCGTTGACACACGTCAACACACGTTACTTGTAAGTTACTCATAAGTCGAAACACGTCGAGGTAATGTTTAGCGTACCCGAAACTTATTTCTAACCTATGAGTAACGTGTTGTAGGCACATTACACGATCGTTGACACACATCGACACACGTTACTTGTAAGTTACTCATAAGTCGAACACGTCGAGGTAATGGTTAGCGTCAGTGTTCCAGCCTCCCTGTTTTTTTTTTCTTCTTCGGCTGACGGTGATGTTGACACTTCGATTTCTAGTGCGGTTATAATATAATAAAATTAATAGGCTGCCGCTCAACAATGTTAATCATAACCGCACTAGAAATCGAAGTGTCAACATCACCGTCATACCGAAGAAAAAAAAAAACCAGGGAGTCTGGAACACTGACGCTAACCATACATTGACGTGTTTCGACTTATGAGTAACGTACAAGTAACGTATGTCGACGTGTGTCAACGATCGCGTAGCGTGCCTACAACTTATGCCAGCGTATGCGGAACGTGTGTCATACGCGAGTACGTCGAGAAATTTTCAACATGCTGAAAATTTGGCGACGTACTCGGCGTACTACGACGTATGCCAGCGTACTACGACGTATGACAGCGTGCTCTTAACGTATACAAACTTACCCATAACGTATTGGACGTGTGCCAGCGTTTTAGACAATTTTTCATACGTCGACATACGCTGGCTAAATCGTCAAGGTGTGACAGCGGCTTTACACTTTGATGTCTAGTGCGGTTATGATTTGAATCGTCGAGCCGCAGCCTTTTAATAGGCTACGCCACGTGATCGTCGGCGATACGCTGCCACGCGCTATGCATAAGTTAGACTATCGTTGGGCATAGGTTGTGAACGCCGACAACATGCTCAGCATTCGTTGGTATAAGTTATCTATATGTGATGAAACGTTCTGTGTACGTTACTAATACGTTATGCATACGTCCAACTCGTCATGAATACGTCAAAAACTGGAAGTAACATCAATAGTTCAGCGTACGCCAGCGTTTTACATACATTTTGATACCTTGCCATACGCTGGCTAAAATGTCAATGTGTGACAGCGGCTTAACCATAAAGCCATCACCAGGCATGCATACATACATACAATATATATATATATATACACATACATACATACATATGTATATACATATATATTATATATTTGCATATATACATATACGATGTCTGTCTAAAAAGTAACGGGACTGAGCCTGTGCGTGCTCCACTTACACAACTTGAATGAACTGGTTGCGTCACAGTCTTTCGCAACATTCCAGCAATATACGAGGTGTGTTCAAAAAGTATCCAACCTTAATTTTTCGTGCCTAAACAAATGAAGCTAGGGAGGCGGGTTTTGTGCACGTATGTAGGCGATCCTAATTCGTATGCATGAATATTTCCCGCCTGCAGAAGCTGTCAGTCGCCGACAGACCGCCGATGAGTGAGGAAGTGTAAGTGAGCGCAGTCAGATTTTCGTTTTTGACAAAATGACGGAAAAAACTTGAACAACGCTACTGCATCAAATTTTGGGGTAAAGCTTGGCGGATTCCCAAGTGGAAACGATCCACAAGATTCAACAGGCCTTCGGGAACGAAGCAATGGGCACCACACAGATAAAAGAGTGGTACAACCGCTTCAAAGATGGTCGCACATCAGTGGAAAGTGAAGCACGTTCTGGTAGGCCCTCAACATCCCGAAATGAGATCGTCATTGACCAAGTGAGGACCCTGCTGATGCAGGATCATCGAATCACGATCAGAGAACTTGCAGACGATGCGGGCGTCAGCATTGGATCCGTTCATTCCATTGTGACTGAGGATTTGGGCTTAAGGAGAATCTCAGTGAAGTTCGTGCCAAAGCTGCTAACGATCGAGCAGAAGCAACTCTGTTTGGAGATCACACAGGACATGCTGGAGACTGTGAACGGCGATCCCAACTTCTTCAACACAGTGATCACTGGCGATGAGACCACAGTGATCCGTCATTTTGTCAAAAACGAAAATCCGACGGCGCTCACTTACACTTCCTCACTCATCGGCGGTCTGTCGGCGACTGACAGCTTCTGCAGGCGGGAAAATATTCACGCATACGAATTAGGATCGCCTACATACGTGCACCAAACCACGCCTCCCTAGCTTCATTTGTTTACGCACGAAAAATTAAGGTTGGATACTTTTTGAACACACCTCGTATATGATTGGTGATGGTTGATTGCGCTCATTGTGTGATTTTTTTACAGGTCGTGCTTACACGTTGTCTAGTCTGAGTCGTCGCGCTATGAGTCGTGAGCAGAGAGTCAATCTGAAGTTTCTTGCCAAGCTGGGCAAAACACCTTCCGCATCCTTCGCATTGCTGCAGTAAGTCCATGGGGAAGAAACGATGTCACGTACACATGCATTTGAATGGCACAAGAGGTTAAAAGAGGGACGGCAGGAGGTTGAAGACGATCCATGGTCTGGAAGACTTTCAACGAGCAGAACGGCGGACAACATCGAGCGTGTGAAGCAGATGGTGCGCGCAATCATCGACTCATGGTGCGGATGATTGCTGAGGAACTTTCCATCACAAGGACACTGTCTGGAGCAGCATCACGTAAAATCTCTAAATGCACAAGGTATGCGCAAAGATGGTCCCCAAGCTGTTGTCCGAGACCAGAAACAGCAAAGAGTCACTGTCTCTCAAGACATTATCGAGCACCTCGAGGACGATCTAGATCTGCTCGGGAGAGTCATTACTGGCGATGAATCCTGATATTCGAATACGATTCCGAGACCAAACGGCAGAGTCGTCAGTGGAAAAGTCCGGCATCACCAAGACCAAAGAAAGCAAGAATGTCGAAGTCGAAGGTCAAGGTGATGCTCATCGCGTTTTTTGACATCAAGGGCATCGTCCACTTCGAGTTTCTACCACAGCGTCAAACAGTGAATGAATACGTGTTCAAGGAGATCCTCCCGTGCCTCATGAGATCAGTCCGGGACAAGAGGAGGGATCTGTGGGAGAACAATGCCTGGGTGCTCTACCATGACAACGCCCCTGCTCACAGTGCCCTGAGCATCCGACAGTTTCTGGTGGAGAGGAACGTGCCAACTCTGGAGTAACCCCGTATTCGCCAGACGTGGACCCTCGTGATTTTTTCCTATTCCCCAAGTTCAAGGGGTGATCAAGGGAGCCCGATTTCCTGATGTGGAGGCATCAAAAGGGCCATGACGACGGAGCTCCGGAGGATTCCAGAAGAAGCCTTCCGGGGGTGCATCGAAGCGTGGAAGAGAGGATGGACAAGTGTGTGAGACTGGAGGGAAACTATTTTGAAGGGGACAAGCTGTGATTTCAATATTTTTTTGGAATAAAATTTCTGTGAAGTCAGTCCCGTTACCTTTTCGACAGACCTCGTATACATATATACACATATACATATGCTTGGAACAAAAGGATCCTGAGGTTGAGTCCTTTGTTACGGTTGAATTAACACCAGGTGGGGTTGACTCAGCCTGTCATCCTTCTGAGATCAGCGAAAGAGTGCCAGTGTACTGGACTAATAACAATTTGGGTAACCTGCATGGGAGTGGCGGCCCATCCAGGAGGTCACCAATTAGACAATATTTACACATTCTCCTTGCCAATGAAACTGCCTCAGCAGTCCGATGTGCTTTTACAACACAAAAGGACTTGTGTTATTATTAGCCCCCTTTGGACTTATTCTGAAACGGAGGCTTTTCGATTTTGTCTCGATTTTGTGCGTGCGTGCGTGCGTGTACTTGTGTGTGTGTGTGTGTGGCCCGCAACCATATCTTAGACAAGTCTGGACCGATTTTATTCATACATAGCACAAAGACAACATATGATGGTATACATATGCACTTCATTCATTTTCGAGATCAGATCCAAGATGGCCGACTGGTGGCCATTTTAGTTGTAAAAAAAAACTCAATGTTGAACACATCCTCAACCATTTCTCAGACATGCGTTTACCGATGTTGTTCACACTTGGCAAACAGATAAAGAATGATCGCTTACATCAACAAGTCATCTTTTTTTTGAGTTCAGATCCAAGATTGTTGACTGTTGGCCATTTTGATTGTAAAAAGAAAACAACCCGGTGTCGAACACGTCCTCAACCATGTCTCAGACGTGCATTTGCCGATGTTGTTCAAACTTGGCAACCAGATAAAGAATGAAAGCTAACATAAACACGTCATTTTTTTTCGAGATCAGGTCCAAGATAGCCGACTGGTGGCCATTTTGTTACATAAATGTCTCCCCAACCATTTCTCAGAAATGCATGGTCCGATTTTGTTCAAACATCACCCAAGCACAGCACATGATGGCGTACAAGTGCCCCCCACTTTATTTTGCGATCAGATCAAAGATGGCCGACTGGTAAGAGCTGGTGGCCATTTTAGTTGTACGTAAATATGGGCTCGACCTTTAACGCATGCAGCAAAATTACTAAAACAACAGGGCTTTGACGTTTTATGTCTTTTTTTAATATATATATATATATATATTTATTATACAATGTGTGCAAAGTTGGTAGAAACCTTTTCCAACAGACTCACAGCTGTAATTGCTGTCAAAGATGCTTCCACCAAGTATTGACTCATCGAGATGAACACCTTTTTTTCGAAAAAAATTTGGGGATCATACTAAAATTCCCCAATATTTGCCCATTCTTCTGTATAAAACTGTTGAACTTCAGTCAAGTTGCATGGTTGAGCAGTGATGGACAGTATTCTTCTAATCATGCTACAGATTTTCGATTGGAATTAGGTCTGGGCTCTGACTGGGCCACTCAAGGACATTTATCTTTTTGTTGCTTAGCTACTCCAGTGGAGCTTTGGCTGTGTGCTTCGGGTCATTGTCATGCTGAAATATGAATTCCATCCCAATTTCAGCTTTCTTTCAGAGGGCAGCAGGATTTCCTCTCGGATTTTTCTGTGTTTTTCTCCATCCATTTTCCCTTCTATCGTGACAAGTGCCCCCGTCCCTGCTGATGAGAAACATCCCCATTGCATGATGCTGCCACCACCATGCTTCACAGTAGGGATGGTCTTCTTTGTGAAATGTGCTTTGTTGGGTTTGCGCCAAACGTAACGTTTTGCATTTCGGCCAAAAAGTTCCATCTTGGTTTCGGCAGACCACAAAACGTTTTGCATTTCGGCCAAAAAGTTCCATCTTGGTTTCGGCAGACCACAAAACGTTTTGCCACATGGTTCAGAATCTCTGGAGTGGTTTATTGCACACCTCAAATGGGACTCAAGGTGGGCTTTTTCAGTAATGGCTTCCTTCTTGTCACCCTACCGTACAGGCCAGACTTGTGGAGTGCTTGGCATATTGTTGTCACATGCACACAGTGACCAGTCTTTGCCATAAAGGCCTGTAGCTCTTACAAAGTTGCCATTGGCCTCTTGATCAATCTCCTCCTTGCTTTGCCATCCAGTTTGGAGGGACAGCCTGATCTCGGCAGGGTCCTTGTGGTATCATATGCCTTCCACTTCTTAGTGATTGTCTTGACTGTGCTCCAAGGGACATTCAAGGCCTTTGAAATATTTTTATACCCATCCTCTGTTCTGTACCTTTCCATAACTTTATCCTGGAGGTCTTTTGTAAGCTCCTTGGTGTTCATGGTTGAGTCTTTGCTGTGAAATGCACTACCCAGCAAAGGAAACCTACAGGAACAGCTGATTTTATTCTGAAGTAATCAGAATCACGACAATTTAACACAGGTGGAGGCCAATTAACTTGGAGTGTGATTTTTAAGGTGATTGGTTTCATCTGAGCTAATTACCTCCACCACCAAAGGTGAAGGAGGTTATGTTTTCACCCCTCTCGATCTGTTTGTTTGGCTGTTTGTCTGTCTGTCTCTGTGTGCAGGATATCTCAGAAAGTTGTGGACGGATCTAGATGGAATTTGGTGGGCAGATTGGGTGTGTGACAAAGACGAACTGATTAGATTTTGGTGAAGATCCGGATCTGACGACTTGAATTTTTTCAGTGATTCTTCACCATTGAGAGATAGGGCCAAAAATGATATGTAGCACAATATCTCAAAAAGTCGTCGACGGATTTGGACGAAACTTGGTGGACATGTTGGGTGTGTGAGAAGGAAGAGTTGATTCAATTTTGGTGAAGATTAAAATCCGGATCCGGATTCGATAATTTTTAAGTGATTCTTCACCACTGAGAGACAGGGCCAAAAACGATATATAGCGTGCTATTTCAAAAATGTATTGGACCCAATATGTTCTCTTGAATCAGGCATTACGTGGGGGAGGTATGTGCTCTACCGAGTGCCCTTCTAGTTTACAATTGTTATTATAAGGGGGATGGACACTTATCCAACAAATATATTCTAGTTTTGCATTTTTAGTTAAATGTCTGAAATTTGTAGAATTTGTTTTTCACTTGGAAGTTGTGGGTTATGATGTGAAAATAAATGTAGAAAAAGTCTAATTGAATGCAATTTAATTCCAGGCTATAAGGCAACAAAAGGTGAAATTTTTGAAAGGGGGTGTCGACTTTTATAAGCACTGTCTGTATATGTATGTATCATGATATCTCTAAACGTTGTGAATGGGTTTTGACAAAACTTGGTGCATGAGTTGGGTTGGTGACAAGATTAACAAGCTGATTAGATTTTAGTTAAGATAAGGATGCGGATCCGGCCTTTCAGTGCAAGACAAAAGATAAACTGTTCCGCCAAGCAGAGGAATGCACTCTACCAAGTGCCTTTCTATTTACTTCGGTGATTATGTTCGTTACTTAGGAGATCATACTAAAATTCGCCAATTATATAAATGCATGTATGTATGTGTGTGTCTGTATGTCGACATGTATGTTCTGTATGTGTGAACCCTCTCGAATTGAAAATGACTTGGCTGATCTCCATCACATTTTCATACATGCTGGGGGTACCCAGTGTCTGGTCAGGGCTCCAAATAATCCACCCGAACCAAACCCCTTCCCACAAGAGTGGGTGTTTTCTTCTTTTTTTAATGAAAAAATTCTGATTAATGTTGTAATCACTTACCCCCATCCCTCGACATCACTCTCACATTGTCATCATTTCCACTGTGGCTTTCAATGCATTTCTGAACTTTCAAGTGAAGACAATATAACAAAGAAATTGTCCAGAAACGTATTGTTTGGGTCAGGTCAGGTCAGGTCAGGATGAGTTATTTTGGAATTCAAACAGCTTATCCAAAATGGCTGCAGGCTCTTCACCAGATGTTGTGAATCAAATATTTGAAAGGTGACAATAGCTTTACATACCAATATTAAAAATCAGCAGAGTTTGCAAAAGGAACATGAACATTTTTCTGCAACTGATCCATGGCAACGAATATGGAACCGAATTTGCTCATTGAAAACTCTGGCCAAACACCTAAATAAACAACCCACAGCGAGATTTAAAATGGAACACAGGCTGTTCGCATGTGGCGTTTATTCCGCAGGAATGTTCATGTTTTCAGACAGAATGTAAAATATGCTGGCTTTTTCCCAGTTCTGTCGGATTTTGAGGTTAATCAGGCATGTTGAGGACCTCGAGTTATTAAAAAAAACTTTTACACCACTTTGTGCTAATATCAGTTCCAATGCAAAAAAAAAACAACCAATAAAAATACATTACGTGGTGTTGTGACAATATTATTTTACATCAGAATTTGGGTGGATTATATGTACTATTAAATAAATAAAAAAATATAGTTTATTTTTTCCCCATCAACAGAAAAACAACTAAACATCTCTGCCGCATTGAGAAAATATTGGAATCTTTGATGGATGTGCTTGTCTATCTCTAGTCTTCAAAGTCCAAAGCAAATGGCAAAAGCTTCAAAGCCTGAAGCAGTTTTAAAACCTTCACAATACATGCATTTGTCTTGTGAATAACTAACAGCAATTATGTAGATTGTTCTCATAGGTGCCCACAGGTGTATGCATTATGCATCAGTCCATGTATTACATTTTGGAAACTAGAAGGGCACTCGGTGGAGCGCGTGCCTCCGCCAAGCTTATTAGTGCAAGTTTTGTATCCCACTGGTAGGCCGGAACTGGATTTAAACCTGAACCAAAATCTAATCGGCTTGATATTGTCACCGAACCAACTCATCCACCATGTTTTGTCCGAATCCGTCCGTAAATTTTTGAGGTATCGTGATACATATCTGTTTTAGCCCTATCACTCAATAGCAACGAATCACTTAAAAATTCTCATATTCAGACAGATCTTCAACAAAATTGAATGAACTCCTCCTTGTCGTACACTCAAGTTATCCACCAAGTTTCGTCCAAATTCGTCCATAACGTTTAGGGATATTGAACTACATATAGTCTTTAGCCCTATCTCTCAATGGTAAAGAATCCATAAAAATTTTGAGTGTTCAGATCCGTATTCGGATCTTCACCAAAATGAAATCAATTTGTCCTTGTCACGCATTCAAACCTGCCCACCAAATCCGTCCACAACTTTTTGAGATATCCTGCTCACAGATAAACAGACGAAAAGACAGGGGTGAAAACATAACCTCCGTCCACCTTCAGTGGGCAGCGGCAACTAGAACAGCACGTGGTGGAGTGCGTATCTCTGCCAGGCTGAACAGCTTAAGTTTTGCACCCCACTGATAAGCAGGATCTGCATTTTGACCTTAACCAAAAATTAATCGGCTTGTTCCTGTCACCTAACCAACTCATCCACTAAATTGTCATAATCTGTCCACAACTTTTTTTTTATTTCATGCCATACTGTATTTTGTTTTTGGCCCCATTTCTCTTAATGGTGACAAACCACTTAAAAAAATTATCGGGTCTGGATGTTCACCAAAATATTTTCAATTTATCCTGGTCAGACACAAAACCTGTCCACCAACTTTCGTCCAACTCCGTAAATAACTTATTGACATATCGTGTGAAAAGTAGATTTTGGCCCTATCTCTAAATGGTGAAGAATCACTGAAAAAATTATGGAATCTGGATCTGGATCTTCACCAAAATCTAACCAATTTGTTCTTGTTACACATCCAACCTGTAAACCAAGTTTACTCCAAATTAGTCCATAAGTTTTTGAGACGTCATGCTCACAGAGAGAAAGATAAACACATGAACAAAAAAATTAAAAAAAAATTTCTCTGGATCCTCACCAAAATCAAATCAATTCGTCCATAGCGGACACGCAACCTGTCCACTAAATTTCATCTGAATATGTCCATAACTTTTTGAGATATTGTGCGCTGTGTCATTTTTGGCCTTATCACTCCATGGTGAAGAGCCACTTCAAAAATTCTCAGATCCGGATCCAGATCCGGATCTTCATCAAAATCAAATCAATTCGTCCTTGGCAGACAGCTAACCAGTCCACCAAGTTTCATCAGAATCCGTCCATAACTTTTGGAGATATCCTGCTTACAGTTAGACAGACAGATAAACATACAAATGAAAATTCACTCAGAGGGTGACAACTTGGCGAAATGCAGTGACACTCCAGAAAGAACATACCACCGCCAGGCTGAATAGTTTACATTTTCTATGCCACTGAGAGGTCGGATCTGAATGTGGACCTTAACCAAAATCGAATTTGCTTGTTCTTGTCACCTCACCAACGCTTCCACCTCATTTTGTCACAAGTCATCCACAACTTTTAGAGATAACATGCTATACATAGTTTTTGGCCCCATCTCTCAATGGTGAAGAATCACCTGAAAAATTCTCGAATCCAGATCCGGATTCAGATCTTCACCAAAATCAAATCAATTAGTCCTTGTCACACACACCCAACCTGTTCACCAAGTTTAATCCAAATCTGTCTTCAACTTTTTGAGATATCATGCAATATCGTTTTTAGCCCGATCTCTCAATGCTGAAGAATCAGTTGAAAATTAAATAATTCTTGTATCCAGATCTAGATTCAGATCTTCACCAAGATTGAAACAATTCTTCCTCGTGGCACTTCCAACCTGTCTACCAAGTTTCGTGTGAATCCATCAATGATCTTTTGAGATATTGTGCTATATATATAGTTTTTGGCTCTATCTCTCAATGGTTGAAGAATCACTTTTTTAAATCCTCAGATCTGGATCTGGATTCGCATCTTCACCAAAATTTAGCATTGCCATCCTTGGCCAGTCACCTACACAAACCAAAAAATTCAAAGCGATTGCTTGAAAACTGTGGCCAAAAATCGTGTGACAAACAGCCAGACAATCAACCAGAGAAACGGACAGACAAATGCTTCAGACCAACATACTTGGCAAAAATTTATTTTTCGCCAAGTAACAGACATGGGTAAAAATGTAACCTCCATCTACCCTCGGTGGCATTGGTAAAAATACTAAATTAATTGCTAAGGCTATAGAGCATGTGAAATCAATATAATAAGTGGTGTTTGCTCTTTTGTATTCGCTTGTGGATGCTATTAATGGCCTCTCCCCTGAGCTGTCTACCCTGGGTTTGAATCCTCTGCCCAGGTATAAACTTTCACCCTGGTGATCCACAGACAGGACGATTCACCAATGTATTTACCATCCCTTGGATGGACTCTAAGTTGGGCGTCCCGTCTGCCAGTTTTAGTTGGTGGACGTTAAAGATCCCACGGCGTTCTTCACGAAGAGTAGGCGAGCTATCTACACAGCACACTGAACAAATTACAAATTCCTGCCCCGACTTCCTGTGTTGAAGTGGTGACCCATCCAGGATTGTAACCCATAGCTAATGAAGCTGCCTCAAACAGCTTCATGTACCTAATGGTACAAGGAAGATAAACAAACATAAACAAACAAACTAAATAATAGGTATCAAAATATTTGGTGATCCTTATTGTATTTTCATGTATAAATGGGTAAACATAAAGCAACCACCAATCCAACAACGATTGCTGATTAATCGTTTGTACATGAGAATACAATAAATATTGCTATATCTCTTGATACCTACTATTAATCACTACATGACCACATCACTAATGTTGTAGTTGAGGAAGAAAGAACCATTTTATCGAAACAATATGTTTGCCTTTACATCCATCATCTGGACATTGACGCATGACTCCACTTTTCCAGAGGACACTGTCAAGGAAGTAGGTCGTTGAGAGTATTGTGTTTCAGTAAATTACAATAGACATAAATATAACAATGATATATTTTTGCTCTTTCATATTGATTTATTGAATTTGTATATACATGAATATACGATGACAGATACGGTACGATGTGGTTTTGCATTCACTCTGCTGTGTTAGCAGTAACTGTGCATGGCTACATCCTCATGACGCAAACCCAAATACCACTCAGACCCCTGCAAAATCATGGTATGTTGTGCAACTACTTCCTCTAGTTTGCTTTTCGTGCCATTGATTGCTATCACAAGGTACAGTTAAGGCACTAGTAAAGGATATTATGCCTGCACCATGTCCATATCCCAGCACTTTACCCAACCTCTGTAAGTCGTAATTCTACAGCCAAGCACAAGCAATAAATTCTACCAGAATAACCACACACAATTGTCTCCTCTTTCCTAAAGATAATGTGGTATCTAAACACCCATATGCAAATGCGAATTTCTAACTTCTAACAGGAGGATTTCTAACTCCATCTGAAGGATGGCGTGCTCGGAGATACAGCGTTCCATTCTCACTGGACCGGAATTTAAAATTTACACTCTAATTCAACTCAATTGAGAAATTAATCCAGGGAATAGAGAACTCAAATGGCAAGGATGTCACAACCTATATATTCTAATGTTGAGAAGTAAATAAAAGCTGCAAAACTTGAGTTGAAATAATTATCTTTAAGGTACAATTTCATGACGAAACACTCACCGATACACCTGGACTGATCAGGGCCGGTGATGTAACCACTTGGACATGTACACTGGTAACTTCCCACCGTATTCTTGCATTCTCCACCATCGCAGATTCCAGGAATGGTTTGACACTCGTCAATATCTGTACGCACAGAACACAAGATTTTATGTCTTCATATAAAAAGTGAATGAAAATGTTAAGGTACCATTAAGGAGCTTGAATGTTCAAATTACGAGGTTGTTTACAGCATAAGAGTAGATTACATGCTCGGTGAAACCCATTTTCTAATTTCTTGCTAGCTTTGTGTCTGCCAAAGAAAATTCCTCAATATGAGATCATTCAAAATTACCAGGCATGACGAAAATGACCTCTTGCAATGTGACATGCCAGTGGAATGCTTGTGTAAAGGGAAAACATACTTAGGGGAATATACTTAAGGCACAACCAGAATATATTTTTGTTACAGCCGTTGTTGAGTGCAAGTTCGAATTTTATTCCAGGCTTTCTTCCGTCAACTTTCAATCTGTTGATGTCAGACCTCAAAGTTAAGGTATACAAGCCATTGTCGTTTATTGTCACGATGCAATGGCCATTTTAGCCCAAATCAAGTCATAGTTCAACGCAACCAACGATCGATGTGGACGCAATGCAGACTTCCCTTTGATGTAGAAACCTGAAGCATCATCAAAGGATTTCTAGAATGGGGGAAGTATATTTCTCACTTGTTTTGTGATCAAATATTTGAGGATAACTAATGGAAGTGGAAAGGTACACACGGAGACATGGAGAACCCACATTCTTGATAAGTTGGCCTGGTTTCTTTGGAGGTTTCCGACAGGTGGAATTCTTAGTGGATCAGGATGACCTGGAAATCTCTGTTCATGATTTAAGCTGGAGGTTCTTTGTAGACAATAGCTTGGTGATATTTGTTTTGTTTCTCCTTTCAAGGAATTTTGATACATATTATAATCAACGGTTCACATAACTGGAACACAGGTACTCATGCGTGGTAAAAAAAATAAAAATAAACAACAAACAGACAACTAAATGCATACTTCAAAGATGCTCAGAAAGCTGAAAAGCAAACTACCACAACAGAGGCTTTTGATGGAAGGTTTTCTCATCTAGTGTATATAAGATTCTTCCATGATAATTCTGATATACTGAGATTTCAAAATTTAAGTGTACAAAATTAAGTTTATAAATTATAAGATTAAATGTTATATTATAGCTTGTAATTTATAAGATTAAAAAAAAATTGATCTGAGGAGAGCATTGATCTGAGTGAAGAGGAAGAAGAGGGGTTTAGTCTACAAAATTAAGTTTATAAATTTTAACAATATAATTTATAAGCTAAATTGTAAGTTTATAGCTTTTAAGATTAAAAACAAAGATTGAAGGAGAAGGGGCCAGCGAAGAAGAAGAAGAAGAACAAGAGGGGGAGGCTCAGGAACGTCTAGGACGAAAGAAAGAGCGGTTTGCGAGTGTCTCGACTGGAGTGGGCGTTCTGAGAGATCAAAGATGCATACCAAGCTGAGAGGCGCATCAAAAATCGGAGTGACGATTGGGAAAGCAGATGAACGTGCTCGAAGCTGACAAAAAAAATATTTTGTGAGTACCAAACCATTTCTACTGGTACACACTCATTCATTGGAGAACCAAATTAAAAAAATTGTGACCGCTGCATGTAATATAAAATAACACCAATGATTATTTCCATTGTTGGGTGGTCGCTAGACTACCCTTAGTCTCAGGTTTTCTGTCTGTATGTGGGTGGTCGCTAGACTACCCTTAGCTTCAGGTTTTCTGTCTGTCTGTATGTGGGTGGTCGCTAGAGTACCCTTATTTTCACTTTTTCCGTTTGTCTATGTGTTGTTTGTTTGTATGTCTGTATGTAATGGACAGCTCTGGAGGCCAGAGGAGTCAACCGATTGATGAAACTTGACAGGTAGGTTCATACCAGGATCTAGTTCTATGCTTTTGACCTGATGGAACACCGTTGCTATGGACACCACCGTTGCCCAGCAAGGGACTTTGAAATTTTGAAAAATCCTAAAATATATTTTTTCGAAAATAAAAAATCGGCTTCCAGGCTTTTATGCAAACTATAATCAACCTCTTTGTCAAATTTTTTAGCCTGATCCGTCAAAAACTGTATGACTAGTATGCAATTATGTAGCGACCACCCATGTCGCCTACCGGCTTGTCTCAATATCAGTCTGTGTTGTAGTACTATGAGATACATATGAGAAGTGTTATAATTATCCTTGTGTGTAGTTTAATATCCTACCAAAGAACCCATCGTTACAAACAGGTTACTTCCCCCAGAATTTGACTATTTTAGTATGATTTAGTTGGAATACAAACTTCACCAGAATACAAACTTCACTGGAACATGTTTACATAGATCGACAATTGGGATACTCCCCCCACCCTTAACCCCCAGGACAATGAATTTATTTTTTTACCACCTAAAACCTTCCAGTACACACCCCAAATACTGTTGTGGGCCGGGGTTCGGTGACGATAAACAACCACTAGGTGGAGCAGTGGAGTCGTCTCCCACCGAACACCCAGAATTTAGGTCGTGACTTTCGGATAAGTCCGAAGGTCACGGGTCCTTAGGCGACCGTGGTCGCCAATACTTCGACGCGTGGGGTAGGGTTAATTGCCTAATTTCAACATATCCTATGTACCTACGTCATCCAACTACCGGGGAAAACCACACCCTCGGCTGACTCTGTCCGGACCGAGTCGCAGGTACCGACTCGGATCCGGCGTAAACTGAGGGAGTTACCAGAGCCGCGCCGGTCCCAATGACAACTTACCGCCCAAACGGCCTCGCTATTTCTCAACTTCGAACCATGCTGGGTCAATGAAAGAAACACGAACAACGAACTGGAACATTTAACAGGGGATTTATTTTACAATAATAATCGGGGAGGGGAAGCACACAAAGAGCAGAGTTATCTGAATAAGAAATGTAATGTACAAGGAACGAAAACACTTAACAGCTCTACTTAACAGACTGGGGCCCACGGACACACACACAACACACACACAAAAATAAACTGGTCCCAATGTGGGTCTATTTCGGTCCTCAGCCGGGCCGGGGTACCTGTCCCGCCTCATGCGGTTTACTCGAGCTTGTCCGGTGGTGGGACTCGAACCCACCACCAACAACGCCACACCAAGCTCCGGGGACCAAGAACGGCGCCACGGATGCCAGCCAGCACGGCCGCAGAGGAAGCAAATCGCCACCGGACTGCAGACCCTCCGCAGTCGCCACTGGTCTGCCGAAAAAAACCTGCTCCTCACGACCACTCTGCAGTCACCACGATCACTCTGCAGAACCCTCGTCGACCAAGCAAATCGCCCGCAATGACTGCTCACCACTCGACTTATCCTTCCCCTCCCCCACGGGTCGAGGGAAACGCTCTGAGGTACTCGCCTCCGGATTGGACGAGGGGGTTGTCAGGCGACTCGTGGCCGCCGTTGATTGGACGAGCTCACGGGGGGCGGAGGGAACCTCACCCCTGTATGTGACGCGATGCACGTGGGCGATGGCATTATTGTTGTAGTTGGTGATGTAGAGGAAGTAGTTGTTGAAGATGTAAAAACCTAGCTAAAAAAACAACTCACAGCGCACACATGTAATTCCCATTAGACAGAAGGAAGGATTCTAACTAATAACACATACTTATCGAAATAACTGAGCTACGGGGACCGCTGTCTGTCTGTGTTCAATGGCTTCCAGATTCGTAACAATACAACCACACCACCATGAGTGTGTTTGGTTACCAAGTTTCTTGTGGAGTGCTCGCCAAATGGCTTAAGCACTCCATTCAAAACCGTCGATAAGGAACGCCTAGCTTGGCAAGCACTAGCTAGCTGCTTGGTAGCTGAACACACCCCAGTTTACAACTCATTCCGTCCAGCGGTTCAGGAGTTCATACAAGTCACACAAACACAAGCACATTTTTTGAATTGTATATAGTTCGAGTATGATTTCCAACAGGATGTTGCAGAGGTAGTGTGAGCTGTCAAATCTGTGATTGATTCTTGAGCCGTTAAGCCTGGTGTTGGATTAGTGGTTAGGGTAGCGGCTTGGGATCCTAGGGTCCTGAATTCAAGACCCGTTGGCCGCTGAATTAAAATACACCAGGAGGTTGACTCAGCCTGTCATCCTTCCGAGGTCGGCAAAATGAGTACCAACGGCATAGCCGCGTCCCAACCAATGATGCAACCAGCAGCCACTGGCTGCACTCGATAGAGAGAGAGATTCTTGAGCCAATTACGAACTGTTGGATTTGGTGCTTTGTAGGCAGGGTGTTTCACCAAAGAGTGCATCGTCCATCATTTGGATGTTAAGCTGGGGTCCATATGCTAGCATTGTTGCTTGTCAACTTTCAAGATTCCACTATCATTTGACGAAGAGTAGTTGAGTTATGGCTGGCACACTAGCCAAACTCAAAATTCCTGCCTTAACCAGCTCCAGTCAAACAATAGACTTGGCAAGCCAGTTCATGAAAGACTTTGGCCAATTATATAATATGTTCTATGATCCAATGACCCCATGCTGTGGCATATGTTGAAAGAAGAAGGAGACAAAGAAGAAGTCGTTTAAAACATCATGGTGATATGTTGGTGTGTTTGGCATTCCCACCTGAGCACATTGCTCATGATGCCACATTCAAATCCCATATACAGTACTGTTATGCTTTGGCGTTAATTGTCTCCTAATGTTGTAATTCATGAAAAACTACAAGCTCGTCCACGAGCCTTAAACATTGGAGAAAACTTCAATCCAAAACATATACAAGTTTGGAGCATTTTCGTAGGACTCGGAATGCCAAATGCAGCAGACAGAGCGTGTGAGAATGATGTCATTATCACTTAAAGCACATTTGGTGAGTGTTATTGCCATATGCGACAACAAAGAGAAAACAATCGATATACATATACAACAATGCAGACACCATTTCACTATGACACATTATATACTGCTTGTGAATTGTTTTAAACTCATTACAATTTGAATTTTATACATTTAGCACAAGAGGTACAGGGTGTATGGAAAAGAGCAGCAAAATAATTGCTATTACTTTCTGTTTACACCACCTTGTTTTATTTACCTTGATCTCAGGTTCATGGAGGTAATTCATGTACATTATCGCATGTATGGCAAGGATGTTGCACAGTGACTCAAGATCGTTCATCACAAGGAATAAAAAGAATAAGAAAAGAGTAGGACAATGTTGCCCATTCACTGAGACGTGCATCTTTGGTGCAATGATGCTGCAGACATCGATGTGGGACAAGCGCAAGGTGTTGTGTTTCAACTGCAGAGGACTCGACAACCATTAGGAAGTACGTCAGAAAGTACTGAAGCAATGAATCATATTCCCTGTGATTTGGGATTTTCAATGAGTAAACCGGAAAGAGATTCAAGCACCTCCACAAAAGTGGGATGCATGTCCTCCACACAGGGACCATCGCTTAACACCTCTAGTGATACCGTGAGCAAAGCATGGGGCCATGTGTGTATGTAAGGGAAGGTGTCTCACAATGAGCAGCTGGAGAGGCTACAACCAAACATGTACATTTTATAGACACCTTGTACTTTTATCACTTCCCTGATGTGAATAACATCATCATCATCATCATCATGTACCATGCATTATTCAATGTGTGGGTTCTGCTAAAGCAGTTACGAAGCTACAATCCTGGACGGGTCACTACTCCGACTCAGGAAGTCAGGGCAGGAATTTGGAATTTGTTCATGGTGCCGGCAATAGTTCACCTTCACTTTGCGAAGGACACCGGTGGGATCTTTGACATTCACCGGCTAATTCCAGTGGATGGGATGCCCAGTTTAACGTCCATCCGAAGGACGGCATACACATCGATGAGTCAACCTGCCTGTGAAACACCGGGATAACAGTTCATAGCTGTGTCGGAATTCTAACCCAGGCTCGACAGCTTGGAGGCGAGTGTACGTACCTCTCGGCCATCCTGCCAGCCCTTTGCCAAAAACTATTCATAAAAACTACTGAAATTTTTGTAAGTGAGGTGTAACGTCCATTTTCATTGTGTAGTCATCAAGAATGTTTATGCTGATACTGTGCTTCCTCTCAGTCGCTCAGTGAATGCCAAGTTTCAATCCAAGGCAAATACATTAGCCACTGTGCTAATGGTGGAATGTACAAGGTAGCAGGAACCAGGAGTTGCTAATCTCGTGGAACATAATTTACATCCTGCAATTCATGGTGCAGTGAAAAGAATGCCAATGTCAAGAAATAAGCAGTTTTCGGTGTGAGAGAGGCAATATTTCCAGACAGGAGGTTCACGAAGAGGTCGAATAGCCGATTATCAAATATTTGTGCAGATTGTTCAGAAAGTGATTTTGCTTGGACACCATTGTTTCAGTTTGAAAATTAGGGAATATGGTTTGTGGATTCGGAGTGGGAAACGCCTTGCATTTATGTATATGTACAAGTTGGGTCACCTGATCAAGATCGAGTTATTTGGACTTTAGCAAATCATCAAGAAGATTGATGTTTAAATAGTACAGCGGATAAGCACAATAATTGTGCGTTTTATGAAAAAAGCATGAATTTCTGACATAGTTGGTGAATACCATAAGGTTTATTTTCAGATGTGGAGGGAAGTCAGATTTGACCTCTG
>CM068963.1:26315634-26332775 GCA_035128595.1 Eptatretus atami | reverse complement strand
ACGGCAACCATAAAAAGGTGTATGAGCTAGTGTTAGCCAACGGCAACCATAAAAAGGTGAAAGCTGCTTTCAGACAATGGCAACCATAAAAAGGTGAAAGCTGGTATTAGCCAACAGCAACCATAAAAAGGTGCAAGCTGCTTTCAGACAATGGCAACCAAAAAACTACACCTGTGGGAAGAGGGTGGGTGTACACAGCGTTGCTGAAGCCGTGGATGTCATGTTCCTCATCCGGTGGATGACACTGTGGGACAATTATTTCCCAACCACTTTTGTACCATTTTCATGGAACAAGTGGGCACTGATATTTGTTGTCATTGCTTTTTCGTTAAAAAAAAAAAAAATTCAAACGCAGACTAGACGGCTTAGAATCGAGTGTGTGCACGTCGAGGCCATCGTGCCAGCCTGGACAATTACTAAGATCAGGTAGTATAAATAAGTTGTGATCTACATCTGGTGCAAGGTGAATTTCAGAGATGACAGGAGATGTACTCTTGACAACACTTGAAAACATCGTGCAATAAGTGTGGATTTCATACACAACACTGATAACGATGATATTCCTGTTAACGTAGTGTGTACAAAGAGTTGTGGGAAGAGCATAAAAGAGCAGTTGGCATTTTCAATACCCTGGCAGGCGCCTGTGCGAATGTTAGAGATGAATCCCCTGCGACAGGGCTGGGGTTGTGCAGGGCACATCTCGCATGGGTGTCCCCAGGCACGCCCAATGGTAGCACAGCACAATCCCTTAGTGCAGACGATGCCACTCACTTGACCCTGGCACATCTGGTTGCTCACTTGGGTGTAGCAAGGCCCTGTCCGGTAATCTGTGTAGTACATCCATATGCACAACGTTAATCAGTCTTGAGTCCATAGCATAGCTATAATATCATAATGTTGATTTCTTTTATTTTTTGCTTTTTGGGACAAAAAAAAAAACGAAACCAGATTTTAATGGAACATTTTGTCTCCATCAAAGCTTTCGTCAGTCTGCATCGATGGACAAGTTAAACAATGATTTTTTTTCAACTGAAAGCGAAAAAGAGTATGTCAACCACCGTGGGAAGCAAGGTGAATCTAATGGTTTGAGCATTAGTTCTTAATCAGCTTATTTTGCTCTGATGATGGGCAAATGGCAAAAATGTCAGCTGCACCTCACTTCCTATTGCAGTTAAGATACTTATCAGTTTTAAGCATTAAAGTTTGTTTCGTGCAGCACACCTGCCATTGGACGACCTTCTGATTTTCAATACACAAGTGCAAAATATTAAAAAGATGCTATCATTTGAAAGAGGTGTTAAACTTGTATTTCTCATATGATGGCATCCATTTGAATGTGCCAGTTGTGCTGAGAGTATATAGCAAAACATCATTTTTGTGCCACTGTTATTGAATACCTATAAACATCAGTTTAGTGTCGGCTAAGTATTACTCATGTTCTTCCCCCTTCAAAGTCGCAGTTGTCACTCACTAACATCTCATTTTGTCTCTCATACGTACTGGTCCCTCTTATCCACCTGCATCATTTTCTAGTCTCACTGATCATATTCATCACTACATCCCTTGCATCCCTGTTTTTTAGTGCTGTGTTGTCAGTACCTTGACCATTCATCTATTGGTTAGCTCATACACGAACCTTGACCTCTGTATTAAAAAGAATAACCCACACAACCAATGATTGAACCCATGCCCCCAATTTCAACTACAGTACTCGAGTGATTTTTCATGAGGACTAATCTGGCAGAGATATTTGTCTAGTGTGCCATCATTCCAATTGCAATGAAAGGATGTACAAGCAGTTGGTGTTGTGTACATAATCACTGTACAAACCACTAACTCAACGAGTCCATGCATTCATGCTCGATTAGATTATGTTGATGTGTTGATTCAAACTACACCACTCTAGTGAGGTTCTCAGCATGATTTCCACATAACTCACCCATAGCCTCTTGTTCTTCAATGATAATCAAACCAAACTGTAATTACTATTTTCCCAAAATATGTCTCTGTTCTGTTCACACTTGCAATAAATAATCTTCTAAAAATGCATTACATTGTCACTATTAGGAAATACTGTGAAATTGTATCAAATACAAATAGATTGTCTTTTCTGGTAATATCATTAAGATGTCAAATCACATAAGGGTTTATTTTCTTACAAGTAATTGTTCTTGGCAAATTAAATGACAACTGTTGGAAATATGAGGAAATGGTGCACTGTAAGTATGTTGTTTGCTGATTGATGATGAAGACATGTTTTTGCCTCGGAAATGTGGAAAAATAGAACAAGTCTGGTGTCTGGAACCAAAAATTATGGGTGGCGTCTGAAAGCAAGTGTGGAGTAACCCTTGAGACCTGTTCTTGGGACGAAACCAACACCTGAGAACTTGCCAACTTTATCGCACTTTTTCTCTCTGAGAGCGTCCAATACGCCTACTTCTTGAGCCGGGCCACAGCGAGTCACAACACCCGGTGTACCCTCGCCGGGTCACATTTTCCATGCGTAAGGTGGATTGTCGTGTTGAGGAACCACATTTCTGCAGAGTGCTCTGCCAACAATGGGTGGACCTGGAAACGTGTTCCCTGCTCACTTCCCTTCACTTGCTCCTTGTGCATATGCCAAGGTGTTTCGTGGCTCATGAGCCTTGCATCTGCTTGCACTTCATTTTGTTGGCACACACCTCACCAAGACAAATAATACTTTTTCAAGTTCAGAAATCCATGTAAGTCAGTGATATTCAAGAATTTCCACAAAATTAATTCAACGTTAAAGGCATATTACCTTGCAGTTTTTGTAATGCAATTTAAAATGTAATAATAGTCTAATGAATTAAACAGCACATTTGCTAGACTGTTTCACATAACCTCAACACAACATCTGTTTTCTGCATGGATGATAAAAAGAGAACATGCTGAAACAAATGTAAGAATGTGTACCTTTCAAACTATCTGTCATTGCAGGTTACCTTGTTTTCATACAAGTTGTCCATCATTTACAGTATTTCCAAGTTAAAAATATACATTTTTCCCAAATACCTCGGTCACACTTAGATCCGGAGAAACCATAGGCGCAGGCACAACGATTGGGGGCAATGCATCGACCTCCATTTTTACAGCCAGACTCGCACACAGCTGTACAGGAACACAAGATTAGAACAGCATAAGAAGGGTGCTGCATAAGTATGGGAACACACCTTGGGGGGGGGGGAGGAAGGGAGGATTTATGACATGTAGACAGGAATGCAGAAATGCAAGGACACAGAAATAAATAGTATTCCCAACAGAATTGCCATAAGATTAAATATAACAATAGTTTATAGGGTGTATGCAAAAAATGCAACCGAAGCTTATGATTGAGGCAGATCATGAGGGTTGGGGTGAAGTGGGGGGAAGGAGGGAGGAGAATGAAAAGACTCAATAATCATCTTGAGGTTAAAACTTTCCCAAAAATGTAATTTGGCTAATCTGCCTACAAAAGGTTAAATACACTGACATAATGAGGACACCACACTCAGTAGCATTGTGGCTAGATCATCTGCTCTGTGACTAGTAGGTTTGTGGTAAGATTCTGACCCTGGCTGAATCACCAGCGACTATAAAAATGGTATGTGCTACTTCCTTGCATGACACTCATCATTTAGAGGATATAGTGCAGATAAACCCTGTGTCAGTGTGTGATTTGTGTGCATGACAGCTCTTCCATGAGCCTTATAAACTGTGGGAAAAACAAAGAACTTTTGCTAATAGTATAATCCTCAAAATCATTTCAAGCAAATATTCAATACCAGTAAATACCACCCGTCGTGTCGCTGACGGCAATACTAAGAGGAGGGAGAAAAAAGCAAACATTTATGAACAACTGACCACTACGACTACTTTTTCAATGGCCACAATTAATGCCAATGTTATTGTTTGGGTCGGCCGAGGGGAGGTTTGGCCCATGTCTCAGGCTCAGGGTTCACAGACGCAACAGACTACAGGCGTCAGAATTTCTCAAAATATTTCTTCAGATGATTGATTGGAAGGCACTGGATGAAAGAATGACAGTCTGGGCAATGAAAACATTATATTTCTTCCAAGCCCCCCCCCCCCCAAGTCCCAGACCCAAAGGGAATATAAATAGTTTTCTGACAAGCATAAGGCCCTATGCACTATGGCCTCAGCCGATATTGCCACACCGCCTTAAGGTTCAACATCCCAATGGCAGAATGGGTTAATGTCGGAGAGATGGTATGCCTTGTCTAATCGGTAATGAGCTGGAGAAGTGAGTAATAAAATGCCAATTGTGCCCAGAAGAAGGAAATGCTTCTGTCGATATTTGACTATCAGCGATGAATGGTGGATCGACAAACCAGGGTGTGATTTGTAAAATTTCCAGTGCCGGGGACAAAATTTACAGGCATTATGGTTTTTTTTTTGTTATTTCTGACTTTTACAACTTACAAGCTATACATAACAAGAGCGATATAAAGCTGTAAAGTCATATTACAATTAAAATATATTGTTGCAGACCCGGGGTCAGGGGTGAGGAAGACCACGAGGGGTGAGCTACCTCAGGTTCCCACCAGAATCGCAGGCCATCACACACAAATAACTGTGACGTGGCAGGTTGCTAATCGACTGTGAACGCCAATAACTCGACCACATGACTTAGGGTTCTCCGTCTGATAACGTTTAGCTAAAGGTCACGTGGTTTAATTACCGGGGGACACGCCCTCGGTATGCCTTGCTCAAACCGGATCAGATGCAGACGAGTTTAACTGCCAATAATTTACCGGCTAGAAAACATCGTTGGGGGATAATGTCCAAGCTAGACTAGAATACGAACCATGCTGGACCAATGAAGGAAATGACAAAAACGGGCTGGGAACATTTCTATACAAACATTTATTTACAATCAAGCGAGGAAAGGTATGTGGCACAGTAAATTGGGTTTATTGGGTTTGGACAGCAGGGGATGGCAAGGAATTTGTGGGGTGCGGCAAAAGGCAAGCAATCTTACAAAAGGAGACACAAAGCAGACTTATCCCGTAAGAACTTCTACAATCTTAACTTAGAGGACAGGTGCCATCACAAACACACACACAAAGAATAGAGGTAGATTAGATAGAGCCCAGAGGGAAAAAGAGAAGATGAAGATAAACGGCCTCGGAATACCTGGTGCAGTTGGTGGACCAAAGCAACCCAGTACGCTTAGGGAGAGGTAGGAGGGAGGAATACTGGTGTCTAATGTGTGGGAGTGAGAGGTGTGGTGTAGTGCATTATGGGGGGTGCGGTGTCGTGCCAGAGGAAAATGGGTTTGCAAGTCAGTAATGATGCTCTTTTGTGTGTCCAAAGTAGACGGGACAGAGGGGTGGAAAGAGAGAGAGAGAGAGGAGAGAAGATGCGTGAGGCAAAAGATCCTTAACCTAGTCGTGTATAGGTCTGTTAGTGTAGCGTGTACCTCTGTGGGACGCACCGCCTGAGCATTCCCACCTTGAGATGTGGCGCATTATCTCTGACTTAGTCACCTTGCCGGGACTCGTGGCAACGTGCACTCTGCACTAGTCCTCAAGAAGGGGCATATATATATATGTATATATTATATATATATGTATATATATATATATATATAATATATATATATATATATATAATATACATACGGGAAGCCCGAAAGTTACTTTACCCCTGATAAATTTCTCACACTTCCTCCGTCCCTTCCCCTCTGCCCTCGCCCCCTTGCCCGCTATGGTATGTGGAAAGACTGACTCAGAAGAATGATGGAGCACATACAGATACAATGACAAATTAATTATTGTAAGTACTGTTCAATAAAACCTGAATATTAAAACCTGTATATTAAAACCTGTATATTAAAACCAAAGCATTTTTTGGCGAGGGTTACAATCCTGGATGGGTCATCACTTTGACATTGGATACTCATGTAAGTGTGCAGGAATTTGCAATTTGGCCAAGGTGCCGGCGATAGCTCACCTCGTCTTCGCGAAGGACACCGTGGGATATATACAGTAAATAACTTCCACAAACTAATGATAGTCAGTGAGATGCCCATTTCAATATCTATCTGAACGACCGCACACACATTGATGAATTCCCCTGCCCGCAAAACACCAGCAAGACAGGTTATAACTGGGTTGGGAGAGCTGGGAGATTCAAACCCAGCCTAAACAGCTCAGAAGCAAGTTTGCATACCTCTCGGCTATCCTGCCAGCACACATTACACAGATGGTTGCCTACACAAATTAATTTCATGACAAAATCATCAGCAGATTATCAGTTTCCATGCTCACTTTAAAGGAACAACATTCATAAATCTTGTTGATGTTATTCATATTTTGAAAAGGAAACCATAAAAATAACATGGAATCAGTATTCTAACCAAAGGCAAATTCTAAGAAGAGTAATGTAACCACAGGCTCTCGAGGAGGTATCATTCAAACAACTGTCATACAATGAGATTACCATACTTAACCACAAGCTTTCTGTGGAACAATCTTTCTACCAAGAGACCAACTATAGCAATCTGTCTAAGTTTAGGCCTTGCACTGTGGGATCATTAATCTAACAACATCGAGGCTTAATAAGTCAATCCTTCCTGAAACAATTTGTCAAACTACAGGACAACTTTCTTTGCATCAATTTGTCTACAGGCTATCTCCAAGACTATTAATTCTACTACAGGTGGGATAATTTGTCAAAATACAGGTACAATAAAGGACAATCTCGCTATAAGCTTATTGTGGGACAATCAATCTCACTACACACCCCTTCTCTGATGAGCTTTTAACCTCAGTTCATGAAAAAATATAATTGAGAAATTATAAATAATTTGATCCATAATGTGGGAAGTCATCTCACCACATACTAATTATGTAATGAAAAATATAACGACAAATTTTAAGATAAATATCCGAACACCCTGACTATGATGAATTGTCAAAACACCATGAAATAATGTAACCCTAGTCCTCACTGTCAGAAAAAAACAGTCACACCCACTATTACATGAACATGGCAACTGCAGATCCATTATGATCAAAATAGTGCCACCACTGACCAATGATGGCACAAACAGTGCAACCACATGTCGCAAAGAATTTGCACTGTGCAAATTAAACAGGCAAGTTTCTATCAAACTCATAATTCACAATGGATTCACACATTCCTAAAAGAGTGTTGTAATAGCATTTCTTAAGGGCTTTAAGTGGGTTTGAGAATTAATAATGTATAATGATGGGTGGGGTTAGAGAATATCTTCAAATATTATACATTCTGACAGCTTGTGCCAATGAGCGTCTCCAGTGTGCTCATGCAGCTGCGAATGAGCACTTGCTATCGAACATGTGTTTGTTTGTTCGAGGGCACTTGATGAAATGTACATTTTAGAGGTTATGACATCACTGAACAAACCAATAGAGCAGAAACTAGTACAGTGTGATATGTATTTTATAACTTATGGAAACTCAAGAATCTATATTATAAAAGGAGCTGTGGCTGTCTGTTTGTCATGCGATAACTTGAGAATGGATTAATTGATTTCAATGAAACCAACGGAAGTGGATTCAGGGAACTCCTAGGAAGGCTTGTGATGCAAACAAAAAAAATTAAAAAGAGGAAGGTTTGTGTATGGCTACATGGAAACATGTGGCGAACCTGCAAACACAAAATTTGTGACACTTGTTATCCCCTCACAGTGGATAGAATCTTCAAGGATTCATTTTTTGATCTTGCTCCATAGATTAGCCATCGCAGAAAAGACTGGTTTTCCCGTCAGTGAACCGACAGATCTGAAATGCTAGTCTATATTATACTGGGGTCCAAACGTTAATCCTCAAAACTTTGTGCACTGCAATTTAACGAGACGGTTGCTAAAATACGCGAAAAGAAAAACACTCACGTTGTCCGCAGTGAGCTCCAGTAAACCCTGAGACGCAGGAACAGTGGTCTTCTGAACAGCTTCCTCCATTCATGCACCTGATGCTGCACTGGGAGGCTACACAGAGAATAGTAACAGTAATAATCATTTATTTGCTTATGCATTTTCCCACTAAATGTGTTGTCATATTTTATCACTTGTCTTCAGCTTATTAGTACAGGCATTTTAGCAGAAATATTTGGTCAACCTCACACAAATTGCAACAAAAGCAAACTCAATAGATTTTGGTTCCGGAATATGTCCTCAGTGACAGAAAAAAAGTCCTAAGGAATCCTCCGGGGGAAAAGTCCTGAAATCATGGAAATCCAATATGGCCACCACCCGGCTTCGGAGAAAACGAGAAAATTTGAAAGATTGATATTTTAATATGTAAATATATGTTTTTTTGCATTCTAATTGTTTCTAGTTATGGTCAGTATATTGATATACAAGCATAATTATAAAAAAAGTGAAATGTATTGAGGTAAAATAAAAAATTATAGCTTTTTTGTCCAAAAATGTCAATTTTTTGTCCGAAAAAATATTTTGACTTGAGAAAGTTTGTTCATATAAGAACATATGTATCCCCAGGCATACATACAATATATTTCCAGATACAGAGACATTAGTACTATCCTCTGGTGAAAGAATTAACACACAATATTAATCTTTATTGAATTTATTTCCATTTGCCTACCCCTACCCCCTTAATTTGAAATATGTGCACTTTGTGCGTATTCGGTCCAAACAAAGGATAAACACCTGGCTATAGCTAATACATTAATAGGATTAAGACAAATTCTGATTTTAAATACCCTATGTTTGTTTGTTAATATAACATAGTCAGTTCAAACTTTAAAACAATTATACTAATTCTGGATTTTTATTTTCAGGCATGAGGGACCTGAACGGTGTGCCATCTGCAAACAGGATGGAGGAGGCCCATCAGCTTCAACTCTACAGAAAAGGGGTGTTCAGCCATCAACCAGGCCAGCAGCGCAAGGAAAGACAGCATTCACACTGTACCTGGGAAAGGGTGCACAAAGACTGCCGGCGTATATACTACAACCCACATCAGATAGCCAAGGATACCAGGAAAGAAGAGTCAAAGCCAGTACAAGCAGTGATAGACATGTACTTAGGTCATCTGAGGAGGGTTTTCTTTCAACACTGATTGCCTTTTCTGTGGTAGACCAGCCAAGTTTGGGAGGAAGCGGAAGACGCAGGATGTGCTTCAAGTAAAGACAATTGAATTGAAGGACACGCTCCTGGCAATATGCGCGAACGAGCGATGTTGGTCAGATGCTGTGAAGGCACGGATTCTGCATGTGAATGACTTGCACGCAGCAGATGCAGTTTACCACCAGACATGCAGTGTTAACTTTCGCACAAATAAACAGATACCAATAGCTCAGATGACGGACACCGAAAATCCAAGAGGACAAAGCTTGGACGGCCTCGAGGCGATGAGAAGACAGCAGCATTCTTGCAAGTGGCAATATATCTTGAGGAAAATGATGATGAGCAGATCACCATCAATGATCTCATGACCTCATGACACAGAAACTGGCAGGCACTAACCACGAAGCATACAGCTACACCCACATGAAGGCGAGGCTGGGAACACTTTGGTGACGGGATAATCCAAACTGCGATCAACGGCAAGCTGAAGGTGGTCACCTCAGGACAACAGCCAGGGCAGTGTTTCAGGAATATTACAACAACCAGCAGCAGGAAAAAGACACCACTGAAGAGAAAATCAAGCTTGTACAGGCCGCTGCCAAACTCATCAAAGAAGACATTAAAACCATTGAAACATCCCATGAAGTCTACCCATGTGGTGATGACCTGCAATCGCAAGAGGCTGGCATTAAATACTTACCAGATAACTCTGCTGGTACTGCCTGAAGGACTGTTTGTGGGAAAGAAAGATGGTGTTAAAGTGGCTTCAATTGGGCAAGCCATAGTGCAGGCAACTAGACCCAGAGTCTTACTGGCACCACTGCAGGTTGGGTTGGGTGTGCAGCTATATCACCACTTCGCATCACGATTTCTCATTGACTCCCTTCATCATCATGGGTTCTCTGTTCATATGAAGAGGTGCATCAGTTTGAACGAAATGCTGCTCAGTCACATGGAACAGACATCCCTAACCTGACAAAGAGTTTGTGCAGTATGCAGCTGACAATGTGGACCATAACATTCGCACACTGGATGGCCATGGCACATTCCATGCATGGGGATGATTGCGCCGTCACCCCTGGAACCAGATCAGGCCGGCCAATACCCAGGGCTAAGGTGACGTCTCGTGATGTCACAATGTCGGAAGGTGCAGATACGGTACCACAAGGAAGAAAGTCACGGGATGACAGCAGTACGTACCAGAAACTTATACCAAAAGCCCAGAACGCTCTGAAAATCTTGATGTTCTGTGGAAGACATCCATCTTGTTTGGGTCCCCCAACCTGCATGGTCAGGAATGATGCAATTCATAACAAGGGTGACCACCCTGCAAGGTGGCTATCATGTTTCTGCCCATGATAGACATGAACTCGAGTGACAGCACATGCATATACTCGACCCTGATGTTTGTCAGTGAACATGCCCGACGCCACGGTGTCACTCCAGTAATCACCTTGATCAGCCCCTCTGGTGGAAGGCCTCATGACATCAACTCGGAGCCTATGGGAAGTGATCTGAAAGGATTGTCCTATGCTTGGGCGGCTTCCACGCAGAGATGAGTTTCCTCGGATGTATTGGACACCTGATGGTGTCATCTGGGCTTCAAGAACTGATGGAGTTGATATATGCCCCCAATGCAGTGATTCATATGTTTAGTGGCAAGGCCATGCCGCACAGTTCACGCATACCTAATTGTTGATGCAGCCCTCAATGCCTTGCTGTTGACAAATTATTCTTGTATATCAATATACTGACCATAACTAGAAACAATTAGAATGCAGAAAAACATATATTTACATATTAAAATATCAATCTTTACAATTTCTCATTTTCCCCGAAGCCGGGTGGTGGCCATATTGGATTTCCATGATTTCAGGACTTTCCCCGGAGGATCCCTTAGGACTTTTTTTCTGTCACTGAGGACATATCCAGGAATCAAAATCTGTTGAGTTTGCTTTTGTTGCAATTTTTGTGAGGTCATCCGACATTTTGCCTGGACTATATCATTAATTACCTTTTCCACCAAAGGTGGAAGGAGATTAGGTTTTCACCCCTGTCTGTCTGTTTGTTTGTTTGTCTGTTTGTTTGTTACTTACGAAATCTAAAGATTTCATAAGTATATTGATCACTTCCGCACTCTGTTTGTGTGTTTTAGGCACGATAACTCGAGAACGGAAGAAGCTACCAATGTCAAATTACACCACGTGATCAGGAGGGTGATGGCTAGTGCTGATTAGATTTTGGTGAAAATCGGTCAAAGGTCAAGGTCACAGTGAGGTCAAATATTCGATTTTTGATGGTTTGGTACAGATAACCGAGAACGGAAGAAGCTACCAATGTCAAATTACAACACGTGATTCAGGAGGGTGATGGCTAGTGCTGATTAGATTTTGGTCAAAATCGGTCAAAGGTCAAGGTCACAGTGAGGTCAAACATCCAAAACATTCGATTTTTGATGGTTTGGTACAGAATCATCGTAGAAACTTCTGGTTTGGCGTGCTACCTTCTCTAGAGACAGCTTTTATTAGACAAGGTCAGAGGTCAATTTGACGATTTCGTAAGTACCAGTCTATGACTGCTTGTTTGTCTGTCTGTTTGTTTGTGTGCAGGATATCTCATAAAGTTGTGGAAGGATTCAAATGAAATTTTGGTGGGCAGGTTGGGTGTGTGACAAGGACTAAATGATTAGATTTTGGTGAAGATCTGGATCCGGATCCGGATACTAGAATTTTTAAGGAATTCTTCACCATTGAGAGATAGGGCCAACAACGATATCTGGCATGCTATTTCAAAAACTTATTGGGCCCGATATGTTCTCCTGGATCAGGCATTGCGTGGCGGAGGTATGTGCTCTACCGATTACTATTCTAGGTTTTTGTATGTTGGTTCCTCAAATGGTAAATTTATGATCCTTTTTCAGATATTCCACTGATCATTTATTTTCTTGTTCAACACTTACAATGGGAGCCATTTATGTTGAGTTGACAGCTCAAGGGTGGTTAAGCCTCACATATATATATATATATATATATAATAATATATATATATATATATATATATATATCCTGAAGGAATCCTTACTATAATTAATGAACTGTTGTTTGTGTGTTTGTGGGTGTGTGTGTTGTTTTGTTACTTACGAAATCTAAAGATTTCGTAAGTATATTGATCACTTCCGTTTCTGTTTGTTTATGTGTTTGTTTATGTGTTTGTTTGTGTGTTGTTTGTGTGTTTGTTTGTTTGTTTGTAGGCAAGATAACTCGAGAACGGAAGAAGCTACCAATGTCAAATTACACCACGTGATTCAGGAGGGTGATGGCTAGCGCTGATTAGATTTTGGTCAAAATCGGTCAAAGGTCAAGGTCACAGTGAGGTCAAACATAATTCCGTAAATTATGTGGAGAAATGGAGTATTTTTGCTTCGCTCGATGTTACGAGTTCGTTTTAACTTCGATTTTAATTTTGTCTTCGGTTTTTGCGATCGCTTGGGACGCTTAAAACTCGGTTGTCGAAATTCTGGTAAAAATCGGATGTTTTGGAGACGTTTTAAGATTGTATAAAAAATATTTCACTCGACGCGTCACGGGTCGTCCCATGATGCAGTGCGCTCGAGCAGACGCGTCGTTGAGTCACGTAAAGGTTTTCCGTTGCGCGCTGACCGTGTTTTCGATAAAGATGGTGTTTAAAAGTCATTTTTTATCCCAATAAAGGTTATCGTCGCATGCCTGACTCGCTGAGCCGTCGGATTATGTAAAGATTGTTGGTGGATGGCCGAATATTACGGTTTTGTGACTTTGATAAAATAATATTGAATAATTGCGTGGAGAAATGGAGATTTTTGCTTCGCTCGACGTTACGAGGTCGTTTTAACTTCGATTTTAATTTGTCTTCGGTTTTTGCGATTGCTTAGGACGCTTAAAACTCGGTTGTCGAAATTCTGGTAAAAATCAGTTGTTTTGGAGACGTTTTAAGATTGTATAAAAAATATTTCACTCGACGCGTCACGGGTCGTCACGTGGTGCAGTGCGCTCGAGCAGACGCGTCGTTGAGTCATGTAAAGGTTTTGCGTGTGCGCGCTGACGGTGTTTTCGATAAAGATGGTGTTTAAAAGTCATTTTTTATCCCAATAAAGGTTATCGTCGCATGCCTGACTCGCTAAGCCGTCGGATTATGTAAAGATTGTTGGTGGATGGCCGGATATTACGGTTTTGTGACTTTGATAAAATAATATAAAATAATTGCGTGGAGAAATGGAGATTTTTGCTTCGGTCGACGTTACGATTTTTGATGGTTTGGTACAGAATCATCGTAGAAACTTCTGTTGCGTCGCTACCTTCTCTAGGACAGCTTTTATTGGACAAGGTCAGAGGTCAAGTTGACGATTTCGTAAGTACCAGTCTATGACTGCTTGTTTGTTTGTTGCACTGCTCCTCCTCCAGTTCTGGGCAAATTTCATCCAGACCTGCTACAGAGGATCAGCATGACCCCAATTAATGTATAGGGTGTTTTTATCTTTGCCGGTGGTCCTGGGGGGTGTTGGGGGAATGAAAATTTCCTATGTAAATATGCATCTTGTTGTGACACCTCCAGGTTGGGGAGGGTATTACAAGTCTCCACCATTTACAGTGCAGTATTCCTGTCCCCACATTCTCCAGTGCTGAAAGGTGTTTTGAATTATAAACAGTAGGTATGTTTTTCTTCATGCACTTAACCCGGGTTATTTTTTTTTTTCCTATGCAGAGTTGTCAGTTGTTATACACGTCAAAATAACGCTATGCGTCAAATGAATGTGTTGCATGCTTGGAACAAGATATCGCCCGTAGGGCGGGTACTCTGCTCATCTCAATTAATGAGGCCAATGCATATCCAATGTGCCAAAAGTTTACCATTCATTCTGGACTGGTGCAGGGGCAGTGGGAAAGAAAAGGGTTGGGGGGGGAGCTAAGAAGCTAAACTGGAATATTTATCTTGCAGGATTTAGGAGTATAGAAAAGGTATGCTAACAAGTGTGTAAAGACTCGTTACATTGCCCTCACTGGTGTTGATTTGATTCTCAAGGCCACTAAAGGTAGAAATTATTGTATCTTGAAATGGAATAACAACCTGTCCAGGATTTGTTCTGAGCTCTGGAAACATTCCTGACTTATCATGAGCACCCCTTGATGCTTTGTCAAGAGTATGGTTCTTGTTCACTATAAAATCCCTCTCCCCAGATCCCTTACTCTTCAACACTAATTTAAGATAAAACATGCTTTAGTAATTCTGCATTATAATGCTTTCCTTCGTTGTTGTGCCATTTTTATTCATATGCCAACCATAATTGCCTTGTCAAGGACAATTAAATGAGTTATTCATATGTGTTCTTAATGCTTGTAATTTCCTGTTTGATTTCAGGAAAAATGCCATTATTTCACTTTCTTTGCTTAAAATACATAGAAGCAAAATTATAATGAAGATATTAGTTCTTCATTGGGATGAGTGAGACGTGCAGGGCTCACAGGATTTTGAGTTACAGGTGGGCAACACCTGTCCGTTGGAACACGTGCACATATTTGGTCTCGAGCAAAATCCGTCCCCACAAGAGTGACGACAAATAGCTGCAAAAAGTAAAAATAGAGAATGAAGACCAGTTTAAAAAAATAAAGCATATAAACATGTGAAAAAGGAAACACCTAGTCTGTGTTATATGATGGGTGTTCAAAATTTTTTATGAGCAAACTACTATTGCCCAAGAAACACCAACTTAATTTTTTCTAATATATTGGTATATATTATATCGAGTATATTCTGGAAGAAAATATTTTTCTAATGAATAACATATGCAATAATGACATTAATAATAATCTCTTTTCCTCCCCTCTCCTCTCTCCTTTCCTCCCCTCTCCTCTCTCTTTTCCTCCCCTCTCCTCTCTTTTCCTGTTAAGAGTTCATTTGATTGTAATATCCAACTATGACCCCATTGTCAGGTCAGATGTCCTTTTACCCTTTGGCACCTAAGCCACGACTTTGAATTTAAAAAATTGATTTGTTTGTCTCTGGTGCAGGACATATAATTTGTGCGAGAAAGCTGAAAAATGAAATTCTGAAATTTCTAGACTTGCTGCGCATTCATCAATATGACCCCCACCGTAAAAGTCGAAATGTTTAATGGTTTGAAGGGTCTAAAGGTCAAATTTTAAGGTCTAGATGTAGTGGCAATGTTATAATACATAATTAATCGATGTACCCACGGTCCAGTATGATGCAATTTAAAAGTTCATAAAAGTACAGTAGAGTACTCGCATTCAAACAGTATGTAATTGGCAGACTACTCACATGGGTCAACCAAGGCTTCACCATGTTTTTCGGTTTTATTTAGATATATAAGTATTGTACATCTGGCAACAATGATTGTCGGATTGTACATAATATTCCACCATTAACCACACATGTTTTTAAAAGTGGTTTTCTGTTGTCGTTATACTATCGGGCTGTACGTCATTTACACAGTTAACCACATCCATTTAGATGTGATTGGCCCTCCGGCAATTGTGTCGCCATGATCCTGCCTCCACCAGGCTAATTGACAAATGTTATCCTGCCCACTCTCTTTTCCCTTCATATTCCTATGTGGAGTTAAGCAGTTATGCCTACTTTTTGTGGAATCCTTTCAAGTTGTGAAAAATTCCAGCAGTCATGGATCTTACCACTGTAAAATGCTGTAGATTGGTATTCCAACCAGGTCCTTGGCTACACTAATTTTGAGTTTGGCTGTCTGAAAAATCGAATTCGAAAAATTATAATAATAAAAATTACAATCAGGCTATTTGGGGTCAGTCAGTTTTGTAGCTCAGCGATGCTGTCCAAAAGTTTAATGAGTTTTATTGGATGTGAAAGACTCCACACACGACTGGTAGGTTCGTATTTTATAGGTTGATAAGGTTGTATACTGGTCGACTTTCTGAGGATTTGTGTTATTTTAAACTTTGGAATGTCCATGCCATCCGCACATAGGAATTCCAATGACTTCCTGAGGAAGTCGAGCGACTCCATGATATCCTCCCGCAGCATCATTACCTGTGATTCTACTCAATCATCATATTATAAATTTGACAAAAATAATGACATAATATGTTCATAATTATGCCATCTACATAATAATTATATTTTATAATTATACCATCAAGATCATACACTGAATATTTGAAAAATAAATATTTCCCAGAGGAGGAGATTACAACTGTACAAATAAAAAATACTTTATTTTAATAACAAAGGGTTGTTTGTACCACAATCAGTTTGTTAATGACCCATTTATAATACTTCATCAAATTCTCTCCTGGATTCTGCAACATCCAATTGAAGGGGTGATGATGAATCTCATCAGTGCATATGCCCCACAAGTGGGATGTGAGTTGGAGGAAAAAGAAGATTTCTGGAGTGAGTTAGATGAAGTGGTTGAGTGAGTTAAGTTTGCAAGAGTTTGGTTGGTTGGAGGGATTTTCAATGGGCATGTTGGGGAAGGCAATAGAGACGATGAGGAGGTGTATGGTAGGTTCGGTTGTCAACGAGAGGATGTGGAAAGGCTAGGTCAGGGGTGGATTGGATAGAGATGGAAATTTTGCAAAAGAAATGGACAAAGCATGTTTGCTTCGGAGCGTCCGTGTCCAAATATCGTTAATTTTAAGAGCAGAGTGAGAGCAGCACAGGCAGTTGGATTGGTGTTACAAGAGTGGAGGAAAGTGCACACAGGTGGACTCGTCTTTAAGCAGGAGATGCAACCTGAAAGAGATTAGAGACTGCAAGGTTGGTGGCAGGGAGAGTGTAGCTAGACAGCATCGGATGGTGGTTTGTAGGATGATTTTGGTGGTGAGGTTGAGGAAGAGATTGAGGGCCTGACCAAAGACCAGCATGGTGGAAGCTGAAGGAGGAAGACTGTTGCGTGAAATTCAGGGAGGAGGTGAGACAGGTGTTGCATGGTGGTAAAGAGGTGTGGGATGACTGGGCAACTACTGCAGAAGTGGTGAGGGAGATAGCGAGGAAGGTACTTGGTGTGACATCT
>CM068963.1:26301371-26313936 GCA_035128595.1 Eptatretus atami | reverse complement strand
ATGTGGTGAGGGCGGACATGCGGGTGGTTGGTCTGACAATGGAGGATGTGGAGGACAGAGCGAAATGGAGACGAATTATCCGCTGTGGCGACCCCTAATGGGAGCAGCCAAAAGAAGAAGAAGAAGAAGAAGAAGATTCTGCAACATCCAAAGCTATCAACATTATATTGGCATCTCCAAGGATGAGGCCGAATCACAAGGCCTGTTGCTATCATATCTCAGACAATTCAATGGTTCCTCCTTTTTCTTTTTTTTTTCACCACTCTCCTTTCGGTCTCACTCTCTCTGCTGCCGCAGTCTTCTGATCATCCCCAGCTACCCCAGGACATCCATGGTCTTACAGTAACTGCCTTCTAGGCCTCCTAAATTAAACTCAAAAAATAAAAACAAGGCTTTACGCACACCTCCACTCTTTTGTTCCCACTTTCTCCCATTTATGAAACCACCTTTCTGAGGTTGTTCAATTGCACTCTTGACTCCAGGGTTCAAGGAGGTTGTGTAACACCATCTCGTAATCATCCACTATCTCTACCCATGTGACTTTTTTTTTTACCATCCATTCAATCTACCATCCCTTACTTGTGGGTTGCTGTGTTTCCTCCCCTCTCATCTTGCTTTTCCTGTTAATAGTTCATTAGATTGTAATATCCAACTATGGCCCCAATGTCCGGTCAGATGTTGTCCTTTTACCCTTTGTCACCTAAGCCACGACATTAAATCAAAAAATTGCAAGATTTCCAAGTGGACATTAAAAAAAAACCAACTGGCTGGTGACTTTTCAGAAAATAAATGGGGAAATTCAATGCAGTTCCATTTATAGCTCAGAGGTACCACTGTACTATTTTTTTTCATCATGGTCATGATCACATCTAATAATTCTCCATTTTAGAAATTTGACTATTATTTCAATTTTACCTACACTGTATTTTTAGAATTTGGTTAATTATTGCATTGCACAAGGTAACTTTTAGAAGAGTATTTATCATTAACAGTCATGCCTGGATAACTTTGGAAATATTTTATTCACCCAAGTTAGCAGATGACTTGCTTTTAAAAAGGCAATGCATAAATTCCCCCAAATGAAAGATTTGATATATATATATATATATATATATATATATATATACTCTTACCATATAGCATATATATTATTTACATATATATATTTTACATACATACATACATACATACATACATATACACACAGGGTGTCCCAAAACTCACCTTGGAATTTAGAAATTAAATAACATTTCTGTTTTTTAATTTAAAAAATTATGTCTTTTCTTTTCAGAATTTAGATTAACATTTGGAAATTACCCCTGGAAAAATTCACAACTGAACAAAGAAGCAAAATCGTGGAATTTTATGTTCAAGTTCATCGATCAGTTATTCTCACCCAAAGAGCACACTGCCGACACTTCAAGTGCCAGAAAACCACCTCAGATTTCATTTCGTCGGTTGATTCAACGTTTTCAGCAATATGAGTCAGTAAGTACTTGCCACGATTTGGAAGACCACGTTCAGTCCGTTCGCAGATTAATCGTGAACGGTGTACTGGACAGTGTTCAAGAAGAACCAGGAACCTCGATCTGCAGAAGTTCTGACCAGTTGGGGATGTCTCGGATATCACTGATATCGCATACTAATAAACGATTTGCACCCGTACCCATACAAAGTGCAATTGGAGCAAAAGTTGAAATCGTCTGATCATCGACAACGCTTAAATTACTCAGTCCAAATTCAGAGTTTGGTCGATGAAGAAAACGAATTTGTTCATAAACTGATTATGAGCGATGAAGCTCATTTCCATTTGAATGGTTTTGTGAATAAGCAGAACTGCAGGTTCTGGGGATTAGAGAATCCGAGGGCTGTTCATCAACATGAGTTGCATCCTCTCAAATGCACTGTCTGGTGTGGTGTAATGTCAGAAAGGATTATCGGCCATTATTTTTTTGAAAATGAGGATGGCAGTGCAACGACGGTCACTAGTGAGCGGTATCGAGCCATGCTCGAGAATTTTGTGCGTCCTGCAGTGAAGAATAAACCTGAGAAGTGGTTTCAACAAGATGGGGCCACTGCCCACACGGCACGAGCCACAGTGGAGCTTCTAAGGCAAAATTTTGGACACCGAATAATTTCACGAAATTCAGAAATTTCTTGGCCATCACGTTCTCCTGATTTGATGCCTCCCGATTATTTTATTTGGGGTTACCTAAAGGAGCGTGTATACATAAATAAGCCCCATACGATTCAGCAGCTCAAGGACAACATCTGTGCAGAAATTGGAGGGCTGCAGCCAGAGTTATTGTCTGCTGTTATGGAAAATGCTGTCGAAAGAGCCCGTCTCTGCGAAGCCGAAAATGGAGGACATCTAAGCTGCATAATTTTTCATAAATAAAGCAAATTTATCTCCATTTTGTAAATTATCTTTTGGTATAAAAATAAACATAAATTTTTTTTTTTTAAAGAAATGTTATTTAATTTCTAAATCCCTGGGTGACTTTTGGGACACCCTGTATATAACCCCCACCCCAAGCCATACCCTAAATGAGAATTTGCTTGAATTACAATAATGTAATAATGAAAGGTAGTCATAAAATTATATAGATGGACTTACGGACGATGCATTGGTTGCCTCCAGAGAGAGTTTTCCATCCCGGGCAGCAATACGAATGAAATCGTGATCCACACACGTTTGGACTGAATAAATAACAAATGCATAGCAAAAGAAATGGCACAATTTTTTTTTCCGAGTAAATGACAATGAAACTTAATTCAAGAGAAAAGACAAATGATAATAAATGTTATGGATTCAAACTGATTGAAACTCACCGACTGAATTTACCATAATGCAAATTATGCATCGAAGATATGAAACAGTCAAAATTGTCAATGAAGTGTCATTTTTTTCCCACGTGGAGGGTTTATTCTTTCAAATATCAATATTGATCACCCTGATCATGTGGCTGGCTTGAGAGCTAAGAGGTAGCCTATTCACCATTGAACCATCTCTTATGGGTTCAATTCCAGACCTGACTATAAGCTGTCACCCTATCGTGCATTGCAGGCAGGGTCTTGCATGAATAAGTATGGAAACCATTGGATGGGTGCTTCCAGCATTGGTTGCTGCTGCTAGACATCGAAGATCCCACAGGGACTTTTTCAAAGAGCAGGGAATTGTTGCAAGCACCCTGGTGACTTTCCAATTTCCTACTTCTGGGAAGGCAATGGAAAACATCCAGTGGAATCCTTGCATCGAGAAAGTTTCAGCAGCACAAAACATGCAGGAGAGACGTCGTTGCTGGCTGTTTCACAAGGGTTAGCATCAGTCCGAGCAGGGACATGGCAGTGCCGCTGATGCAGTGCCCCCTGTAGGTTAAAGCACAAATTGGAAATTTGGCCAGGGTGCCAGCAATAGCACACCTACTCTTTACGAAGAACACCGTGAGATCTCTAACGTCCACCAAATAATGCCCGCAGATAGGATGCCCAGTTCAACGTCCATCCGAGAGATGGCACATACATTGATGAATCACCCTGCCTGTGAAGCACCAGAATGACAGTTTTAGCTGGCCGACATGAGAGAGAGAGATGCAGAGACGAGCAGAGAGAGAGAAGAGAGAGAGAGAGAGAGAGAGAGAGAGAGAGAGAGAGAGAGAGAGAGAGAGAGAGAGAGAGAGAGAGAGAGACCTGAGACCTGTGCAGGACCACCAGGAGAAGAGAGAGAGACCTGAGAGCTGAGAGCTGAGAGCTGTGCAGGACCACCAGAGTGAGAGAGAGAGAAGAGAGAGATATATATTATATATATATATTATATATATATATATATATTATATGATAGATATATACGTATATATTGATAGATATATATATGATAAGATAGATAGATAGATAGATATATGGATGATAGGTATAACAAAACTTTGTGCAAGCTTCTGTCTGAGTTTGACATAATATAATTAAGTAATGTACTGCTTGTGCGACAACTGTTACAATATTTGACACATAGACACTGAAATAAATTGCTTTACATGATGCTTTACAAAGTGATTAATTATCACGATTCGATGCATTGTTTTAATGTGGTTGTATATCATGAAAACACGATTCATACCAGATATTTGATGTGTGCTTATGTCTGTTCATTGGTTCAGTGAGTTAGGAAGGAGAAATGTGGGGTGGGTGATAGAGAAGTAGGTTGTGAGGGTTGAGGGAAAGGAAGCTGACAAACAACAACAATGATCGAAAAGGAAGATGAGGTTTCACTTTGTGGAATGGGGTTTTCAAGGATAATTATGATCACAGCTTGAACAGGTTTAATGTCTCAAGCATATTTGTACAGAGATTGAAACGCACAAAATTACACGATAATTTATTTTTGTCTTTTCAAAGTTTTTTTTTTGCGAAAAGTGCAGTACTTTATGTCATGGCCAGAGCCATAACTATAGCAAGTTAAACTAATGGATTTGCTTTGCTAGCTTCAAGCCCTTATAGGGATATGGTGCCGCCTGGAAAAATGAATGGTCTGACACTACACCTCATCCACATGAGTACTGACATTCACATCCAATCCAAAACATTAATTTGTTTCTCTTGTCATAACAACATTGTCCTTAATGTAATCCAAACCGCAAAATATGGAAAATGCCTCACCTTGGAGGAAGGTGGCTCACACTGAGTATGCAGTACTTGGTGCGGATGTCTGCAAATGTTTTGTGCATGTGATGCAAATTCAAGTTGTGTGTTGCCCGAATTCGTGATGAAATTGAACTTTGAGAGGATAATTCAGTGTTCCTTGCACTCAAATGTTCATGTTATTCACACCAAAGTGGGAAAGATATGTACACAATGTTGTATTGAAAGCTGAGTTCACCAGGCTGCATAGGATTTTCCACATGTGATGTTGCAGCCCATGATGGTGAGATTTAAGAACAATGGTTGAAGACGACACATGCACCCAACATAGGGATTGATGGCTGACTTGAATGAGAACAAAAGAAGAGGATTGCCATATCCCAATGCTGACCATGACATTCCATTCCATGACCACACGACAAGTTGCACACCGTAGATGTGTCAGCGTTTTCCATTGAACATCCCCAAGTTGCATCAGATAGATATTTGGTTCATTGAGGACTGTGTTGGGCAATATCACAGTGGACTTATGACTGATAAAATTGTGTGGCAGACCTGTTATGCATATTAATCCAAGTTTTTTTTGTTGTACAGGAGAATAGAAAAAAAAACCTGGTGGTAAATAATGCTGAATGTGTCTCAGAATCTGGAGGAATACGGTTCCAGTACCAGACATAAGATGGCATATTCCATCAGGACTCTACACACACACACACACACACACACACACACACACACACACACACACACACGCACACACTTCAATGAGATTCCTGCACTCAGATAATGTGCCAACATGACAGCGCTCCTTAAGTTGTTCCATTCTTTCACAAAATATCTTCGTATGTTGGTGTTTCCATTTGGACATATGACTCATGATTCTGGGTTCCCAGGTATAAATCCCATATACTGTACTGTGTTGACTTTCGTTCACTGATGCCATTGTGATTGATGTTCAACTACAATGAAGTATTCTAATGTCCTGATCCTGCATGTAATATATGTACAAGCTCCAACATTAGTCTTAGAGCTTATCAAAAAAATTAGGACCATTTGCAGGACACGCTTGCCAGATATTTATCTTTTCCCTTTCCAATGTACACTTAACAGTCATGGAATTTTGCCAACATTTATAGGCTGCCTAAGTGGACATTCCACAGAAGGACAATGCCAACCTCAATGATGGAATGTCCGATTGACTGAAAGACTGAATCACTGCAAAAGATGACCGTACAACCTACTGAGATAAATCAACAACTTTGTAGACACCAACATGTCATACACCACACCACAACCTTTTTGAGGCACATGCTCCAGGCTGTAGTAAAAAAATTTTTTTATCAATCTGGACCACCTCCTCTACAGTAATGCAATTTGAACATTATGAAATATGTGTGCAAGCTTGTCTTAGATGCTGTAAAAAAAAAAAAGAAGCATTTTATTCTGGATGAAAGGACTATTACCAATTAAAATTATATTTACACTGATTGCTGAAAACATTTATATTTCACTTCAAAAATGTTGTACCGGTCAACTTGGGCCCAGTCGAGCCAAGATTTTTGCAAGATGAATTTATTGGACAGAATCGCAACAGGTCATGCCATTGTTTGGGCAATAAAGGCATGTGAAGTTGGTGCTGGCCAGGCTGTATGAATTCAGGACATAGCAGAAGAATCGTTGCCATGGCATGTGTAAGCAGAATATTGAAATAATATACGTTCCTTCACAAGGAACTTCAATGCAGGAAGAGGCCCTTTGGCCCCTCAAAGCCTACGCTATGGTTGTTTGTCCATGCTCTATCCTTTTTAATGCTGAGCGTCAAGCAAGGAAGCAGCACGTACCATTTTAAAATCTTTGGTATGACTCGGCCAGGGTTCGAACTGGCGGCCTTCCAGACTCAGAACGGACACTCTAACCATTCCGGCACCGAGTCTGTTATTGATTATTATTTTATGTATGAAGGGAAAAAATATTTTTCTTTTAACTTACGAGTTTAAACTTTCTGACCACTGTTTTAAAATATCTATGTTGAAGGAACCAGTGTGGAAAAAATCTCTCCAGATGTCAGCAAAAGTGGCAAAATTCTGATGTCTCATAAAGAAATAATGCCTCCGGCACCCTTAGTGCGGAGGCATAAAAAGCCTATGCTAAGTAAAATTGGAGGTCTGGCCAAATTTAAAACAATGTAAGACAGGCACTCGACTCTCATAAGTTGACGTGAGGCAGTTTAATTGGTCAACTTATCAGTTTATCATCGATTCCCATTAATCACTGAGACCAGGTGAAGGTTCCTTCTGATCATGGGTGAAAGGAGGAGGGAGGGGAGACTTGGGAACCATACTCTGTGCAGAGCGTTGGTGCTGCTTAAACAGTCTCCTTGGCTATTGGGCACAATCCTGGATGTCACTCCGACACAGTATACCAGCATGCTGGCACTCATTTTGCCAACCTGGGGAGGATGACAGGCTGAGTTAACCCCGCCTAGTATTAATGCAACAGCTGAGCAGGATTTGAACTCAGGACCCTAGGATCCAAAGCCCAGGGTGAAAGGCAAGGTCAGAATATTTCAATATGTTATGTATACTTACTTGACATGCTCGAACCTGCTGTGTTAATCACTTGTAAGTTAAGTCTTCTGTTTGTGGAATAAGTGCTTAAACCTCTAACTGCAACAAACATTCATTCTCTCTCTTTCATCTTTCAACCTCTCATTGCTCTTTTTCCAACAATCTCTCTGTATCGCTAAACTTCGACATTACTTTGCAATGCACAATCGATGCAATACTTTAAAAATCACTTCCAAATCTTCATTTGTGCGCGCATTGAGATGCTGTTATGAACATTAAAAAAAAAAGTATACAATATGGTAGTTTTGAGATACATAAGTATCCAATGTCTAATAAGGTAGGTTAGAATATATATATATATACTTTTAAGTCTACAAAAAAACCCCAAAAGTATACAATACGGTATGTTTGATGATCAGAAATGATCCTCAAGAACGCCGCAAAGAGTTATTCACAGACGCTTCCAATCTGTCTCTTTTATATAATTTTCAACATATAAAAGTTAAGCATATAAAAGCTAAAACACTCACCCCCTGAGTGCCTCGTGTCGGCCACGGCGTGCTGTACGGCTGCGACCCTGTACCACTGCTCTATAGCGGTTCTTCTCACTACCTTCTAATGGTTGTTGTGCCGCAATGTACAGCAGCATAGCCAGGGAAAGTGCGGTGCGCAGCAGGCCCGCTGTGCCCATGGCTGTGTGCCGTGTTGGGCACGAGTGAGCAGAACCTGTCACACGCACAGAAAGCATGGACTTGAAGGTCTCATCAGACATCCTCATTTTACTTTGTTGCTCCGTTTCACCCTTTGCCACTAATATCTTGCCTCCATTGCTGCTTCTACATTCACTAGTTCACCGATCTTCAGCAGAAGATTTGAATATAATTTTCATTAAATCCAAAACACATTGTTTTATGAGACTGCTTCCTCTGATGCTATATTGTAAATTTTGCGTAAATATGGTATTTGGTGAGTTGCTGCTCCGTCGAAATGACGACGGGTGAGTACCTCAACAAAAGGAGAGCTGTCAAGCTTAGAATTAAAGGATTGAAGTGATCCTTGAGTTCCTATAGCTACCAAACAATTCACTGCATTTCTCACCATATCCCTGTGGAGCAAGAGATGTTGAGTAATTCTGCAAACCAGGGTGGAGGAATCGGGGAGTTGATTACAGTACTTCCACATAATGGAATACTCATATCCTCGATGCAAGCATCAGTCGACACCAATTTTGAACAATAGACGATTTAATGATAGGATTACAAAGTATATTTCTCAGTTAACATCCGATACTTCTTCCTTCAGCAGGTGATGCCTAAAAATTTTAAATAAGACGTTTTCTCTCATCATGATAGCAAACACATTTATGCACACCAGGAACATTACTACAATCAAAGCATGAACATCCAAGCCTTGAAATCCTCAATCTATACATTGCAGAACTTTCATTCCCAGTTAAAACTTTATCCTTTATCATGTCAGTTATATACATATATATATATACATACATATATATATATATACATACATATATATGTACATATATATATATATATCAAGATGTTTTGTTTCGTCAAAGTTTACATCAGAGCAGCTGCAGTCGATGTTTCTGATTGCACTGGGAGTGGCTGGTTTCGAAGAACAAAAAGGGATTTTTTCACAACAACTTGAATCTAACAGTCACATCTCATCGGTTACACAAATCGAAGTATGTACCAAAGAAGATGCAGAACCTATCAATGGATTCGGTTAAATTTCACGTGATCCACTATGAGGCTCATGTTTATTACTCGTTCTGGAGTGCAAACGGGAAAGAATGTATTTTCTGTTGTTATTATTTCATTCCTTTATTGCTCTGGCATTTCCAGCGAAGTCGCCATCTGGAAAAGCTGTTGTGCTGGATGCGTAGCACGCTTTATGTGGAAAAGATGGTTCATTCATCAGGCTACAACTGCTGGAAAATACAGGCTCGAGATACAAGCTCTGATGCTTGTTAAAAAATGTTTGGCTTCAGCAAATTGCTGCATGCACAATCATAAACCGATTGCCGTATAATTCACCAAATTCCTGCATGTAGATTTTTCCATTAATTTCAATGGAAATCCTTGGACTTTATGAAATTGTACACATGTAGAAAAAATTCTATAAATTCCTGCATTTTCAGAAGAATTCACTTGATGAAAACAATTCCTACATGCACATACGACTGAATCGCACCAGAACGAACGATTTCTGCATCGTCACGAAACTCGCCACCTCCAAATTATTTTCTACAATTCCACAAACTTTCCACATTTATCTCTGCAGCTTTCACCAACAACCTCAAATCTAAAACGTCACAGACCAATCATTATAACAATGATTGTGTCCATATTGCTGCACCTTTGTGACATGAAAACCTTCGATAGTCCCTGATGATGGCTATCCTGCACCCAAAATTTGCTCAATGAGCCTTGGTGGTACCTTGTTGGCTTTTATGTACTTCGATTCTTCACATTTTGGGTCGGTATATTTCACGTACCTATATGATGTGATGGATAATTATCCTGCGAACCCATGTTTAAATCCCAGCAAATATTACATGCATTTGTCCTTTGTCAACTAAAGTCCTTGTCATTCAAGTTAAAGTAAACTGAAGGCGACCAATGTCTTTGTCCAGCATGCCATTTAAATACGAGTTCCACCAAGAGCTGTCGCTCAAGGTGAATTTAATATACCTGTACATACTTAAATCCCATGCACAGCTTTGATCATTTGTGATCAGATTATAGAGCAAAGTTTCAGCAGATACTTATACAGCGAAGTTTCAGCAAAATCCCAAATATTTAAAAAAGCCGTCATGACTTATCAAAACAAGTTCTACTTGAGTAGAAGTACATTCGAGGAAGAAAGTGGATGAGATGCAAGAGGGACAGTAAGAGACAAATATGAGACTTTGTTGTACAGACAGCGCCATCGCATGGTGTAAGATTTTTTTCCTCAAAAAACAAGGTAATTATATAATCCTGCCTCATCTATTAGATAGAAATATTGCTCACGCTCCAATTTTATTTATTTATCTGATGTTTGCTCCTCTCTGTAAAAAGAGCACATTTTCAAATGCCTATCACAATCCAACAGTTTTCGATGAGTACAACATAATCAATTTTGTTATGATGTTGCTCGATGGTCCTGACGTTCCACACATCATGATTTCCGCACAGTAAAACACTTAAACAGAGAAACTTTTATCCACGTGCACACGCCTTCTCCTCCTGAGACACAGCAAGCTGGAAGCATGCTGACATCCTGTGGTGCTCACCGTGAAGGTGTGTCTGTGTGTCCTCAGCAGATTCGCGCCGGGCCAGCAGCGCGTGGCGCGCAATATGAGAACCTCTGGGAGGGACTGCAGCTTATACCCGGGCTGAGGAAGCGTTCCAGCGGGAAAGGCGGACCGTGCGGCACTCATTGGCACCGCCAGGCATGCAAATTCGAATGGTGGAAGAGAGAGGGCGCGCGTTGCGGTCTTCGGACCAATGACTTCTTGCATCCTCGTGCCAAATGGATGACTCAAGTGTTCATAATTGCTTCAACCGCGGTGGTGTGTTCCTTCCCTCTTAGTTGTCTGGAGAGTCACTGAATGTGCCAAGAATGCTGCAAACTGGAGGAATTTTGTGCTTTTGGTATCATGTTCAGCAACAATAAAATGACAATCATCATTCCTGATTGCGTGTGCACTGTGGTGTTTGTGAGTTGAGGCGATACTCAAATGTTGAAGATTGATGAAGAACAATAATGATTATATTGTACAATATCGTGCATTTCAATTCAAACACGTGTGTGTGTGTGTGTGTGTGTGTGTGTGTGTGTGTGTGTTGTGTGTGAGAGGGGTTATCTCATATGTGGTTTCAGAAAGTGAAATGGAGTCCTCCCAGTCAAAAGTAAGTATCCACCCGAGTGTGCATGCAGAAATTTCAATATATCTGTAACAATATATATATATATAATAATATATATATATAAATATAATATATATATATATATATACAGTCAACCCCCGCTTCATCGCGGTTCACGCAATATATGTAGTATTGTAATATATGTTATATATATTATATATATATGTATATTGTATATATATAATATATGTGTATATATATTATATATATATATGTATATATATATGTATATGTATATATATGTATATATATATGTATAATATTAAATATAATAAATGATATGTATGTATATATATATATATATATGATATAATATATATATATATAATATATATATATATTTTAATATAATATATATAAAATATATACTATATAAATAACATATATTATACATATGATATAATTATACAATAATATATAAAATAATATAATATATAATTATACAAATATATACATATATATATAAATACAATATAATAATAAACATATATAATATACATATATATAATACATATATATACATATATATACATATACAGTATCTCACAAAAGTGAGCACGCTTTACAAAATTACATATTTATTGTAACTTTTTACTTGATGTATTATAAACACAAGGCTCAAAGAAATGATAGAGTAGACATTCTGTCATACATGTACAGCCCAAAACATTTATTCTGTGGAAACAATGTGGCATACTGGCATATCTGTGAAAAGGGGGGCAACAAAAGTGAGTACACCCTATGTACTTTCTCACAATGAAGCATTATTGTTTTCAGCTTTTTTATGTCACACCATTGTTTTTGAGCACAGCAGCTATTCTACTCGTATGAGCTTGACAGTGTTCCACATGTCTTTGCTGGATCCTGTTCCACTCCTCTGCAATGACTTCTCGAAGTTGCGTGATGTTGGACACCTTTCCCTCAACCTTACATTTCAGGATGCCCCACAAGTGTTCTATTGGGTTTAGATCAGTGACATGCTTGGCCACTCCAACACATTGACCTTGATTTCTTCAGAAAGGCAGTTGCTGCTTGAACGATGCTTCCGATCGTATTCGTGCTGAAATACAGCTCCTCTACCAAGTTTTCGCAGGAGGGTAACATCTTCTCCTTCAGGATGTCACAGTACATCGTAGAATCCATGTTCCCTCGAAACTTGAGCTCTCCAGTACCGGACACACTCATGCATCCCCAAACCACGACAACACACACCACCATGCTATGACAGTAGGGATAACCACTTGTCTAGTACTGTTCCCATCGCCGCCAGACACGCTGCACTCCATCAGATCCAAACAAATTGATCTTCATTTCATCAGACCAGAGGACATGATGCCAGTAGTTCAGGGGCTTGGATTGACGTGCTTCAGCAAACTGTTTGCGAGCTTTCTTGAGGCTCTGCTTCAGGAGAGGCTTACGCCTTGGACG
>CM068963.1:26276983-26300836 GCA_035128595.1 Eptatretus atami | reverse complement strand
TTTGACTTAAATATGCAGAAAATGATGAAAATGGAAGCTGTTTTACCATGCTTGACTTGCTTCTTTTGCAGACAATAGTAGGGGTGTACTCACTTTTGTTGCCTCCTCTATCAGAAATATTCGTAATATGCGACATTGTTTTTATGAAATGGCAGTTTTGTGCCTGCATACATATTGCAGAATGTCTACTCTGTCATCAACTCTAAGCTTTTGCTTCCAGCACAGCTGCTTAAAACGTTACACTGAATTATTTACATATGTGTGAGGGTGTACTCACTTTCATGAGACTGTATGTATACATATATACGAGGTGTGTTCAAAAAGTATCCAACCTTAATTTTTGTGCGTAACAAATGAAGCTAGGGAGGCGTCTTTGGTGCACGTATGTAGGCGATCCTAATTCGTATGCGTGAATATTTTCCGCCTGCAGAAGCTGTCAGTCGCCGACAGACGCCGATGAGTGAGGAAGTGTAAGTGAGCGCCGTCGGATTTTCTTTTGAAAATGACGGAAAATTGAACAACGCTACTGCATCAAATTTGTGTAAAGCTTGGCGTTTCCCAAGTGGAAACGATCCGCAAGATTCAACAGGCTTTCGGGAACGAAGCAATGGGCACCACACAGATAAAAGGGTGGTACAACCGCTTCAAAGATGGTCGCACATCAGTGGAAAGTGAAGCACGTTCTGGTAGGCCTCAACATCCCGAAATGAGATCGTCATTGACCAAGTGAGGACCCTGCTGATGCAGGATCGTCGAATCACGATCAGAGAACTTGCAGGCGAGGCGAGCGTCAGCATTGGATCCGTTCATTCCATTGTGACTGAGGATTTGGGCTTAAGGAGAATCTCAGCGAAGTTCGTGCCAAAGCGTAACGATCGAGCAGAAGCAACTCCGTTTGGAGACGCACAGGACATGCTGGAGACTGTGAACAGCGATCCCAACTTCTTCAACACAGTAATCACTGGGATGAGACCTGGGTTTATGGGTACGACCCGAAACCAAGTTCCAGTCGTCACAATGGAAGCATCCAACATCCCTGAGCCAAAAAAGCAAGGAAGGGCCGCAGCAATGTCAAAGTCATGCTGACCTCTTCTTTGACTCCAGTGGGTGGTTCATCACGAGTATGCACCACACGGCACAACCATCACCAAAAGTACTACCAAGAGGTACTGCGTCGCCTTTGTGACGCTGTGCGCGCAAACGGCCGGACCAGTGGGCAGCGGTCAATTGGCAGCTCCATCACGATAACGCACCCGCCCATTCTTCACATTTGATACAGAGTTTCCTGGCCAAGCACAACACACCTGTGCTTCGTCAGGCTCCCTACTCCCCGACATGGCTCCGTGTGACTTCTGGCTTTTCCCCAAGCTGAAAATGCCTCTGAAAGGGACTAGATTTCAGTCCAGAGAAGACATCATGCGGAATGCGACGGACCAGCTGCACGCCATCCAAAAGAGGCGTTCCAGCGCTGCTTCCGACAGTGGCAGAACCGTGGGAGAAGTGTGTGGCAGCCCAAGGGGACTACTTTGAAGGAGATTAGTGTATCTGGATACGAGTTTTTTATGAACAAAGGTCGGATACTTTTTGAACACACTCTATATACATACATACATATATATATATACACATATATATACATATATACATATATGTATATGTATATGTATATTAATATACGTATATGTTATTAATATACATATACATATATGTTAATATAATATATATATATAATACATATATATATATATATATATATATATAATTATATATATATATATACTGGGTAGTGGCGTGCGCCTGCAATCCGGCTACTCGGAGGCTTGGGTTGGAGGATCGCTTGAGGACGGGTGCTCCGCGCTGGGCCGCGCTATGATTGGGTGTAGGGCAGCCCGGAATCATGGCGAAACCAATCCTATCCTGTGTCGTAAGAGGCGACCAGGGTTGCGTCAGGAAGGGCATCCGGCGTAAAACCTGTGCCAAATCAGTATGCGGATCATAACGGATGATCCGCTGTGGCGACCCTAACGGGAGCAGCCGAAAGACGAACATCATGATAATATATGTCTATATATAATATATATATATATATATATAATAATATATATATCTGTATATGTAGGTATATTATATACATATATACTATATTATTATATATATATATGTATATGTATATTAATATGAGACATCCTTTTCAGGAATATATGAGACATCCTTTTCAGGAAGAAGTTGCATTGAATGGTACATATTACATCTGTGGATACAGATAACAGCACCTGGATGGGTTTGAGGGTGGAGGAGTAACAGCCAAAACCCGATCCCTATCCAGGTTCTTCCTGACTCCTGTTTGTTTGTTCCTCCTGATACTCCAGTGCTTTATTTTGTCAGTTATTTGATTACCTCCTGAAAAAGGCGTTTTTGGTCGCATTTTCACATAATTTGTTGTCGTCGAGTCTGAAACTGTCAGCGACTATTTAAAAAAAGTGGAATTAGAAATCAAATCAGAGTTGAGCAAGGCCATGAGGCCACCGAGAACAATCGAGAAGCCTCACATTCCCCTTACGAAATCTATGTGTGACCTAAATTCATCAAATTCCAATGGATGTTCATGGAAATTGTTTTAGTCAAGTCTGAACCTACATCAGCAAATAGCAAAAGTGAAAACAGAAATCAAATGAACCTTCATGAAAGACAAAGTCATGAAGCCGTTTGGAAGCATCTGGAATCTCCTCAGCTCACGTTGCTTTATAGCGAACGCAGTGAGCTTCATACTTAACGCGTGCACGTGAGAGAATAGGAAACAACAACAACAACAACGCAATACCTCTGGCTATTTGGAATCCGTGTCGTTAGCTATGACCTTTTGCTTCCGGTTGTTTTTAAACGCTGTGCGGTGTGTAAAAACGATTGGGTTTTATTTCTATCTTGTGAATATTACTTAACACGTGCACATGAGAGAATAGGAAACAACAAAAACAACACAATACCCTGCCAATTGTGAATCTGTGTCGTTGCCTATGACCCTTTTGCTTCCGTTTTTGTTTTGTTTCTGGGTTTTTTTGGTTTCCGTTTTTTGTCATGGGGAATGATGCATGCCGGGAGATGAAAGGCGTCGTCGGAGACATGAAAGACCCAAATAATATCAGACATGGTGTATATTTCCTCCACTGATTTTAATAAAGATATCTCCCGCATCATCAAAAAATAATTTTTAATCGTGATTAAATGATCATCCGAATGATCATCCGCTGATCCCGAATCCAGGCCGAAGTAACCGGAAATTGCGTATACAGTTGTCAACAAGTTACAGGTAAAGTCAGAAGCGAATGTAAGAAGAATTCTACGTTCGCTTCTAGGCTTTGCCTATTCCATATTATAAAATCCACAATACGATGTATAAACGTGAAAAAACACCCGATTTTCACAAACTTTGCTGCAATCGTGTGTTAAGCTCCCTTTGCAACTGTGAAAAGTGAAAACAGAAATTGAATTAAAGTTCAAATAAATGCAAGGCCGCTCGAAGCAAGAACCAGCTACATAGGACATTCTCAAGAGAAAATCCTTTCCCATGTCGCAAAAATATGATGTTTACACCATCCATGTACAATCCTCATATCATCCAACAGCTTATAACATCAAGCATGCGATGAAATGCATATCTTCCATGAAAAAAATCATTTAGTTTTCTTTATTAGAAAAAAAACTGGAGTGGCCTTGCATCTATCCAAGGTCCAACCTGCTAGGCCCGAGGTCTGACCTGCTGGGCCATCAGCATGACCCGAAATTAAACATGAATAACTTGACGATTATAAACACAGCTATTCGTAGGTATGAAGATCAGGAATTTAATGATATCAGTAAGGAAAGTGAAAATAAAAACATTTTGAGCACTTTATCATTAAGAAATCATTGCGGCCTGTTCCAAGTCAAGGCATGGTTGAGCAGGCTAAAAAACATGGCGGCTTCATACCCCAGAGAGGTGACTCAGGATTCACCTTAGGACCCCAGAGAGTTGAGGTGGCCAAGGATTGCCTGATAAAGGATATAATTAAATAAGGCTGTTAAAAAATTGTGGTGTCCAGGGGGTAAAACCCCTACTTGGATGGATGGCAAAGCTTTTCCCTTGAAGGCTACAACCGAGACTCGGAGATTAATGTGCGCGTTAACGGGGCGTAATGGCGGAGAGACGATCCAGCCAGGAGGAGCACGGGAAGGAGCACAGCACAGGGGCACTGCACCAGGACAGCACAATGCTACAGTGTGTTAAAAGGAATACATTTAATGAAAATAAATTTCTGTTTACATCGGACAATAATTCAGAAGATAATGATAATAATAATAAAACAACAAATCCTACAGTTGAGGTGCCTCTGCACACAGACTCAAATACAGACAAAGGTGACACAAAATGAAAAGAAAAACCTTCCCTCCAAACTATCGCTTTACTTAGCTTGGCCAAGAGCTGATCTTTGTGGAACTGGAATTGAAGAGCTTCTCTCGTAGCAGGACGAACGCACGCAAAGGCAATCTGTGAGCGGTACTCCACATAAAGGCTCAAAGCCCCAGTGTAACGGTTTTGCGTGCTCCAATCATCCTCATCAACCTGACCAGAAGCAAAAAGTCGGCATCTTACTTCACCACGTGAGCCAAACCGCCTCAGCACAAATTCAATGGCCGTGTTGTCCTCCTCGGTGTGCGATCAACCTCCGCTCTCGCCTCTCCCAAAATGCCAAGCCAACTCCTTCTTCCTCCTAAAAATGTGCTACCTCTCCTGTGCGCTCTCTCTCCTCTGTCCTATTTATCCTCCGCCTCCAGGAAAGGCCTGCTCACACCAAACCCGGGAAGGCAGGGCTTCTCCTGCTCGGCTAGCTTCTGATGTCACGCCCACCAATTGACCCTCGGGGGCATGACTTCGCTTGTTGTCAACCTTTGAAGGTGGGGCTTTCTGCCTGTTTGTTGTGGTTTCAGGAACGCGTTCCCCACTTTTATTGCCAATCTTGAAATATAAGAACATAGGGAAAAATCACAGGGGGCAATCACATACTGGGGAATTTAGTCTTACTCCCTCGGCTAATTAACACCGCATCACCCCTCGTGTGGTGATAATTAAGCTCACAGATTCTATACTTACTCACATCGAGATACCTTCTACTCGTCCATCGACCAAGTGACTCTACACAAGGCTATATTCCCTTTTAGATTCTTCCATCTACTCCCACAATCATAACAATGTCTCAAAAATGGGTGTTTTAATTTACCCAAACACCCAATTTTCATTCATGGACTTCCTTGGAGTTCCCTGAGTATGCATGCAAAGTTTCAGGCTGCCAGGTTTCATGATTTTTGCAGTTATGGAGGAGACACACACACACTGACATTTATTAGTAGATATCTATTTGACATTTATTAGTATACTAGCAAACACCACCCGTTGATTCGCTGACGGGAATACGAAACGTGGGTGGGAGACAAAGGGGGGAAGAGAGAGAGAGAGAGGAGGGGGAGTGAGGAGGTGGAGGGGAAAAGAGCGAAGAGGGTGTGGGAGTGAGGCGGGGTGGGGGAAGGGAAGGCAGACGTGCGGTGGAGCATTAACTCCGATTCTTACTGTCTCATAAAAGTGATTCTGCATAGAATAACAGTGAAGATGGAAACCAAATAATGCCTCAAATCCATTTTCTCCTGGTCATCCTATAAAGACGGCACCGAGAAAAACGGCGCCCAGACACATCTAGAGCCAAAAGCCACTGGACGCATCTGGAGAGAAACTCCCGGCCGGACATAAACAATGTCCGGACACGTCTCGAGACAAACATCTCCCGGACTCATCCGGAGCCAAAACGCCCCAGATGCATCCGGAGATAAATTCACGCCTGGACATAAACAGCGCCTCGACGCTTCTGGAGACAAACACCGCCATGAGGCATCCTGAGACAAACTCCGCCGCAGCGCGTCCGGAAACAAACACCGCTCTGATGCATCCGGAGACAAGCCCCACCCCGACACATCCGAAGACAAGCACCACCCCGAAGCGTCCGGAGACAAACACCTCAATGACAGGTCCGGAGACAAACACCACCCCGATGCGTCTTGAGACAAACACCTCCCTGACGTGCAAGGAGACAAAAAATATATGCAGATATAGATATATATATATATATATATTGTTATGGATTTGGAAGCCTTTTGCACACAAACAGACAGCAGTCCCTAAGCTTAGTTATTTTGGTAAGTATGTGTATAGTTAGAATCCATCCCCTGTGTCTAACGGGAATTTCATGTGTGCTGCGAGTTATTTTCTAGTTAGTTTTATACATCAATTCCCTTCACTTCTTCGCACCATCGACTCATTGCCCACGTGTTTTTGGCTGAAGGCATGGGCAGAGCCTCCATCGCCTCAGATCAAGGCTCCGCTCCGAAGAAGGGCATGGAGCATTTCCTCCAGCCAATGGGAAGCCAGAATACCAGTACTCGCTTTGGCAGTACATATGCAAAATTGAAACTACAGAGCCTCTTCGGGGCAGGCCACCGAGATGCCCGACATGCCCCCGTCCAATGAGAAGGCGAGTTACCTCAGGACGGCCCCTCCCAACTCACGTGAGGAATGAATAATAGTGGGGCGATCTGGCTGGTAAAAAGAAGAAGCCTCGTCACCTTGTTTGCCCTCGTTTTGCCTGCTGGGATCGCCTCGCTTTGCCTGCTGGCGTTCTCGTCTTGCCCACGAGTGCTCGCCTCGTCTCATCGGTTCTCATGCTGACTGGCGTCCGTTGCATCATTCCCGCCCCTGGTGCTTGGTGCGGCGACGAGGGTGTGGGTTTGAGTCTTCCCCCCCCCCCCCCGAACCAGCGTCTCGACCAGACCGCATGAGGTGGAAAGGTGCCCGACCGAACTCTTACCCTAAGCTCGCCTTCCCTCCCGAGCTGAAGGGTCAAATAAGGCCAACTGGCCCCATTTCTTTTGTGTGTGTGTGTGTGTGTGTGTGTGTGTGTGTGTGTGTGTGTGTTGTCTGTGTGTGTGTGTCTGTGGCGCCCGTCCTGTATGTAGAGATGTTAAGTGCCTGTGTTCATTGTAAATTGCATTTCTTTTATTGGGATAACTCTGCTCTGTGTCTCCCTCCCTATTGTAAAATAAATCCCTGTTAAATGTTCCAGCTCGTTGCCTGTCGTTTCTATCGACCTAGCACGGTGCGGGCTTGAGAAGTAGTAAGGCCGTTGTGCCGTAAGTGTTCATTTGGACCGGCGCGGCTCTGGTAATTCCGCTCGGTTACGCCGGACCCGAGATGGTACATGCGACTCGGTGTGGACAGAGTCGGCCGAGGGTGTGGCGTCCCCGGAAGTTAGACGGCGTGGGTACTTAGGTAAATTGGAATAGACAAGTGGACCCTACCTCACTCCGTCAAAAATTTGACGACCGGTCCTTTAAGTGACCCGTCGACTTCGGAGTTATCCATGGTGACGTCCTTTTAATTCCGGGTGTTCGGTGGGAGACGGCCCTATTGCTCCATCTAGGGGTCGTTCCTCGCACCGACCCCAATATATATATATATATATATATATATTATATATATATATATTTATATAATATTATATATATATATATATATATATATTATTATATTCTGTATATATAATATATATATGTTATCTGTATATATATATATATATATTATATATATATATATATATATATATTATTATATATATATATATATATTACTGTATATATAAAATATATATATGTTATCTGTTATATATATATACGTATATATATATATATACGATATATATTATATATATATATATATATATATATTGAATAAAATTAAAAAAATATATATAAATATATATCTACATGTATATATATATATATATATATATATATATGTAATATATATATGTATATGTATATATATGCATATATTATGCCTGTGTGTATTATATGTATATGTATATATATATATATATCTGTATATATATATATATATATATATATATATATATATATATATTATAAATATATATATGCAATGTAATGGAGTAAAATAATATTTTAACAACATGATGATTTATTTTTACGGATATATATTTTTTTGTTTTTGCAGATATATATATAAAGAATATATATATTATATATATATATATATATATATATATATATATTATATATATATATAAAAATATATATATATATATATTAAAAAAATATAATATATATATGTATTACATTTGGAGCAGATGACAAACATTTGCGATCTCGCAAAACCAAACTGTATTAAAGCTTTGGCTTTTAGCACACCACCAAGTATAATTTATGTACTGGCATGTTGTACTGTTAGGGATTTTAAGCAGATGTGATCATTCCTCTCTTTGCCTCCTCAGTGCTGTAACATCCACAGTTGCGGGAATTCATGAACCCCTCTTATCCAGAAAAAGATACAAACCTTGCTCGTGTTCAGTGCCCAGGCCACTACACAAAATACCCGTTAACCCTCGTTGGCATAATTTGGGAGCTGAACAATGCTATACGATGTCATTGCTGATCTTTCAACCAAGCTTTTTTGCAAGGCTTGCCCATTCAAAAGTGGTGCAGATTAAAAGAGAATGCTTCAAAATTCAATACTCCTCGAGACATGACTCAATGGTATACACATGGAACAAAAAGTTAATTCAAAATAGTGCTGTTTGCTCCCCAAAAAAGAAAATTGAATCAAAATCAAGTTTTCTTTGAAACATAAATAAAAAAATCCTCCATGCACAAACTGTATTTCCATTATCACTAGACCAAGGCAAGTTTGCACAAGCAGCATGTTGAGTACAGTTGTGGAATCAACTTGAAAAAACACTTTTACATGGCCAAACCTTGAAGAAGGTAACAATATCGTTGCGTACTTCCATTGCTGGAATGGATTACTCTGCCCCGTATATTACTTAGTGAATCCCAAAGATGGCAAATTATTCGGATGAACAATTCGGGGATATCCTCCAATTAAAGTGGATGTCAACTTGGCTTTCAACAGAATGTTATCAGCATATTAGACCACAAAAATCAACAAACCAAATATGTTAGACAGGTCTCAAACTGGATGACCCAGAGGGACCTCTAACGGAGAAAAAGCAGCTCTGGTCAGGCTTGTCGGATGTATTCCTTATGCCGCAAGCATGGTGTTGGAGCATGAATAATATAATATGCCTCAGAGTTTATCCACGAGTACTGTCTGGAACCTTTTTTTTGTTTCAGTCAATAAAGAACAGATCAGGATGTAACAGAACAAAACTAGAGGAGCACTCGGTAGAGCGCATACCTCCGCCACATCATGCCTGATCCACGAGAACATATCCAATACAATTCTGAAATATCATGCTATATATCGTTTTTGGCCCTATCTACCAATGGTGAAGAATCACTTTAAAAACTAAACAAGTCTCGTATCCAGATCCGGATTCAGATCTTCACCAAAATTGAATAAATTCTTCCTTGTCGCACACCCAACATGTCCACCAAGTTTTGTCCAAATCCGTCCACAACTTTTTGAAATATCGTGCTATGTATTAGTTTAACCCGATCTCTCAATGGTGAAGCATCATTTAAAAATCATTGGATTCGGGTCCGGATTTGGATCTACACCAAAATTGAATAAATTTTTCCTTGTCACACACCCAACGTGTCCACCAAGTTTTGTCCAAATCCGTCCACAACTTTTTGAGATATCATGCGACTTATCCTTTTTGGCCCGATCTTTCAACGGTGAAGAATCACTTTTAAAATTCTAGTAGTCAGATCCGGATCTTCACCAAATTCTAATCAGTTTGTTCTTGTCGCACACCCAATCTTCGCACCAAATTTCATCCGGATCCGTCCACAACTTCTTGGATATCCTGTACACAGACAAACAGACAATAAAAAGACGTCATGCAGAGCACGATACTTGCAAAATCCACCCGTCTCCAAAGGATGCCATGGATACATCAAATTGTCCATTTCATTGATTACAATTGACAATCTTTAATCAAAGCTCAAGTCAATTGGATGAAAATTAATTATTTTTCAGATTAAAAGTGATGATTTTAGAAGTTTGACCTTGAGTTGATCTTTGACTTTTTGACCTCAAAAATAGTAGGTTTCCAAATTGAGCGATGTACAGTACTATGCAATTGCTGCTTAATTCTCAGGTTAATCAGATAAAAATTGACGAATTTTCAGAGGAAATTTGATGATTTTAGAAGTTTGACCTTGAGTTGACCTTTGACTTTTTAATCTTAAAAATAGTTGGTTTCCCAATTCAGTGATGCAATATGCAAATCCTGTTCAAATTTAAAGTCAATCGGATGAAAAATGCCTATTTTATAAATTTGACCTCAGGATGACGTTTGACCTTTGACCTCAAAATCAATAGGCTTCTCAGTTGAGACAACCTCTACAAGTTGGGGAAGTTTCATGACGATGGGTTTAGAATTGTGACCTGTCGGCGATAAACAGACAAACAGCATTACAAAATCGACTGACCATATTACTTAAGAAATTCTCGCTTTGCAAGTAACAAACAAACAGACAGAGAGGGATGAAAACAACCTCCTTCAACTTTGGTGACGGAGATAAATAACAGTAGAAAGAAGAGGTTAGGGGGGGGGGTGGACATTCCAACAGCATAAATAGGAATGTGGGAAGGAATGAAAGTGATGAAGGACACTGTGTGAACAAGATGGATACAGCCTCGAACTCTCAATCAAACAAGTGGAAGGAAAAAATTGGAAACCCGGAAAGAGTTGGGTTTGGCAGGGTTACTGGGGTAGAAAAGATCATGATCATGGCAGTGGATGGGGGTGATCTGATGTGTCTGGAGACAAACAGGTGTCTTCAAGCCTTGAGGAAGAATGAGATTGAGGAGACTGAGGAATTTGATTCCACGGGTGGGCATGATTCTAGATTTTGGAGTTTCACTAGAAGGGGGTTACAGACAGACTGTGTGAACTCTACAGAAACCTGGAGTGGGGGTTGGGGGGGGGGATAGAGTATGGAAAGGACAGAGGATGAAAAACCAGAAGGAGTTGGAACAAGACTGAGAGCCCACTGACTTGTCTGTGATGAAAGTGATTGGCCCAGAGACTCAGCTTCATCACAGGATATTCCAATGATTTTGAAGGCTTTGGGCTGAGCTAGATCTGAGGCAGGGCTGCCTATCCAGAGGGGAAAGCAGTATTCCATCAAACTATAGATGAAAGCCATGTCGATAGATAAAAGTTCAGATTGTCAAGGAAAGACTGCATGATGGAAGATGTACATTTGGTGACCGGCTTTGGAGGTCGACATACATATTTGCTTTGCCCAAAAAGATCATGGCTGATAATGAGGCCCAAAAGCTTAAGTGACCGAACTTCTTCAAGAGCATTCTTAAGGAAGTAGATGGGATGGTTTGCCAGATGGTCTTTTCAGAGAAACAGAGAGTTTGAGATTTGTCCAGGTGGAAACACATATTCCAAGTGATGGACCAGCTCATGATTCTACCAATGTCTGCAGAGAGGGAAGAGGCTGCTGCCTGCCTTTCTGAAGGATGAGGGATATTACGGCAGAGGGTGGAATCACCAGTGAAGAAATAAAAAGAATTTTTCAAAGAGTCCGAAACATCGCTGATGAAGATTAGGAATAGAGCTGGGCCCAAAACTCCGTCTTGGGGCACTCCAGCCATGACAGGAAGAGGAGATGAGAGAATCCTTTTGTGAGCCATGCATTGGCTCCAAGAGCAAAGTAAATCAATAAGCCATGTGTATTGGTGGCCTTTAGATGCCATAGGCTGAGAGTTTGGGGTGTTGGACTGTATCGAATACTTGAGATATGTCTGGAGATACGGCTCTGATGTCATGTCTGATATTGGGAGCCTCCATCCATTGTTGGGATAGTAGAATCCGCATGTCCAGGGTCGAGTAACAAGGTCTGAATCCAAACTGATGGTCTGAGATGAGGCCATTCGAGAAATTTTTTGATTTGATATTGACCGTGATGATGGATTCCCTGACTGTGCTGATTGGAAGTAGTTGATAGGTCTGTAGTTAATAGGATAAATTTTTGCATCATGTTTATGTAATGCAGTGATATTGGCTAACTTCCAAACAGATTGAAGATGACCGAGGGGAAATGATAGGGTGAACAGAGCAGAAAGAGGACATGCAAGATCAGCAGAGCTGCTTTTTAGGATATGTCCACAGATGCCATACGGGTCAGTTGCAGCATAAGATTTTAGGGCTGCCAGAAACTTCTCCATCTTCTCAGATGAAAAACACACATAATTTGGGTGTGACTAGTTAGGGTTGGTACAGAGAGCGAGGGGTTGGTGATACAAGATGTGAGAGCAAACGCAGAATTGAGACATTCAGCCTCCTTTTGAAGTTGGCCAGATGTTGTTTTCTGGCTCTCCTGAGAGTGGACACACTGTTGTTACAGGCTGTGGATTGATCTGAGGTTGCTTTCGGTTAGATTTGCCTTCCAGGCTGAGAAGGCAATTTGTTTCAAGGCAATTGTCTCACTGGAGGATTTGTACTATGGGTGGGAGGAAGGGTATAATTACTGAAGTTGAGATTAGATGAGTCTGTGCATAAGAGAGACCTGGTTTCAGTGAAATAATTCTCAGATATGGTTGCTGGCAATCCATGCCAGTCAGCCTGAGTGAAATCCCAGACTAGTCGGCACTGAAGCAACTCCAGAAATAGCCAGAGAAATGTTGACTCTCAAAAACACATGATCAGATAAAACAAATGAGACAGAGGATGAACAGGAGATATTAGCAGGAAAGTTATGCATCACCAATTCCAGAAGGGAGGATTTGCAATTGGCAGAAATATTTGGTCGGAAAGTTCACACATTTAGTCAGGCACATGGAGTCACAGAAGTCCTTTGCTGCTGTGCCATGGCTGGTGGGAGAGTTACCAAGATCCAGCCAATCAGCATAATGAAAGTTGAAATCACCACACATGAGGAAAAGAGAGAGTTGGGATGAGTGGTTAAGAGTTGGTCCATGTTGGCTGAGAAAGAGATGTAAATGGAGTCTTCCCTGTTAGAAGGATGGTACAACACACAGACAAGAAAGGGGTGATAGCAGAGGGGACATTGCAGTCAATGGGACTCCTGGAGGGGCTGTGGGAGTTGGAGGTGTAAGAAGAGCAGTACACAGAAAGTGAGAAATGGAGTTCTTGATGTAAAGTGCAACTCCGCCGCCAAGGACGGAGTTCAGGCCTGTCTAACTTGAGGAGACGATAGCTTGGGAGAAACACTAAGGAGTCAAGGATGTTCTGAGGGAGGCAGGATTCTGTTAAGCAAACTATGCCTGATTTATCAGTCGCAGCCTGGATTGAGAGATCTGTCAGGTTAGAGTGGATGCCTCAAATGCAAAATTTTTTTTTCTGAAAACGATTGAGAATCATTAATTATGGTCTAATTTGAAGGGGAAAATATTTTGATTTTTTTTTGCCAATCACTAAGTGTCGAAAAAAGCCCGAGAGTGTCGATTATCGGTTTCGACACTGATGTCACGCTGTGAACCCACCTTGATCCGAACGACGATTTACATAGAGAAACAGTGTATTTTGAGCTCGGATTCAGATCCTGATTCCACCGTCTTCAGCATCTCTGAAGGTTCTCAGTATGTTGAAACTGATCAGTGGAATTTTGAAGAAACTATTGGAAACAAAACTAGTGATGGAAATGCTTTTGGGGGAATTGTGGAGCAAAATCGTTCCAAGCCTTGTGCGAGCAAGTCAGAGGAAGGAGGCTGAAGTGAAGATGAAAACGCCGGTCGCATATTCACTACAGATTGGTATGTTTTGTTTTTCTGTTCAATCGACGGTCATAAGGGAGGGATTTTGTATTAATTGATAAATCAGGTATATTACTCCAGCAGAAATATCCATCATCGCCCAACAGGCAACACCGCACAGGCACACTCGGACACTGCGACAAAATGGGCAATGAATGCTTTGTCCCACCATCGCAGGCTGACCAGGTGTCTTGTATGTTACGGGATCTTCCCATTTCAAACTTTCCCCGGACACCATTTGCGTCCCTGCCGTGTCCCACTGTTGTGTCAGTGAGATGTCATTGTCCCACCCCAGTGGAGGGGGGAGTGGTGCTAGTGGGAGGGGGTGTGTGGTGGTGGGGGTGATGGTTGATGGGGGATTGTGGGGTGATGGTTGAAGGGGGGTTTGGGATAGTGGTGGGTATTGTGTGTGTGTGGGGGGGGGATGATAGTTGATGGGGGATTGTGAGGGGATGGTAGAGGAGGAGTATGGGATGGTGGTGGGTATTGTGGAAGATATGGTTTTGGGGGGGATGGGGGAGGGGGGGACCCTAAAAGTTTTAGCTTCCTAGGTTAAATCCTCCCGGTGTAGATGATGATACATACAGTTGTGGCAAAAAATATTGGCAGCCTTGAACTTTTTTCAAATAACTCACAATTTTCTCAAAAAATAACTTGAAATTGACAGAAGTATTTGGTCTCCACAATTCTATATTTCACAGTTAATATTACAGAACCTTAGTTTTTGATTGAGAACTTAATATATCCTTTTAAATCAGAAAATAAAAAGAAATAGCATTGACAAAATTATTGACACCCTCAATTAAATATTTGGTATCACAGCCTTTGGACAAAATAACTGCAGTCAAGTTCTTCCTCTTGCCATGAATGAACTTCCTTCCCCTCTCTACAGGCAGTTTGTCCCACTCTTCTTGTGAAAACTGCTCCAGTTCTCCAAGATTTAAAGGCTCCCTTCTCCCAACTGCTGTTTTCAGATCTCCCCACAAGTGTTCAATGGGATTTAGATCTGGACTCATTTGCTGGCCACTTCAGAACAGTCCAGCGTTTTGTCTTGAACCATTCTGGGGTGCTTTTTGAAGTGTGTTTGGGGTCATGTCCTGCTGCAAAATGCATGACCTTCGACGGAGACCCAGTTTTCTGACAAGGAGTTGAACATTGCGCTCCAAAATGCCTTGGTGATCTGATTTCACGATGCCACGGACACATTCAAGGCACCCAGTGCCAGAGGCAGCACAGCAACCCCAAAACATCAATGAATCTTTGCTGAAAAACCAAAACAGGCACACCCATTACATTAGAAAGGTAAGACTGTGATATTAAAATGAGTTGTGTGCTTTGATTTGTAGAACAAAGAAAAGTTTATTAAGAGGTCCATGGAGACCCTCAGAAATTTTCAAGTTGTCCGCAAATTTTTTTTTTTTGAGAACCACTGTAATAGAGCATATTTGGAACATTATTGGTCATATAATTAAGAAAATTGACCCTCCTGTGCCGACTCTGTCATGTAATTAGCCCATCTCCTATGCAATGGGAGACGGGGTTTTGCAATCATGCTTGCGTGTGTGTCCGTGTCCATGCCATAACTTTTTTTCCCCATTTGAGCTTTGATCATCAAATTTTCAACAAATCTGTATTATGAGAATATGTGACCCTCCAGTACAAAACCAGTCGGAAGTCGCAAAAATTCAATATTGAGTTATTGGGATAATTTGAAAGCCCATAAAATAAGCTTCACAAAGGTGTATTATACATGGTGGTCCGTCACAAACTGACCGAGATATCTTACGATGAAGTTTTACAACACACGTTTTTGGGAAAATCGAAATAACCGGATATTCGCTTCTGAAGTTTGAGAAACTATTGCTGGTATACGTTGCTAAGGACTTTGTTTCTCAAACCCCAGAAGCGAATATCCGGTTATTTCGATTTTCCCAAAAACGTGTGTTGTAAAACTTCATCGTAAGATATCTCGGTCAGTTTGTGACGGACCACCATGTACAACACACCGTTGTGAAGAATATTTTATGGGCTTTCAAATAAACCCAATAACTCGATATTGAATTTTTGCGACTTCCGACTGGTTTTGTACTGGAGGGTCACATATGGAGAAAACAAATTAATAATTGGGTCAAAATGTAAAAGGGCAAAGTCACAGTAAGTACAAGTAAGCCTTAATCAGCCCGTCCGCTACGCATCAGCACGAGATGGCCAAGTTTTGTAATCGCTTCTTTGTTTTTCTGTTTTTTTTATATACTTGCATGTTGAGACTATTGCTAGTTTACCATTTGAGCTTTTGTCATCAACTTTTCACCAAGCTTTTATTATGAGAATATGGAGAACAGTCATTGATAAATTTTACATTTTTTAAAAGTTGTTTTCATCAGATTTAGTTGAGTACAAAACGGACACGGATGGGCTTTGCATTTTAAGACGCTTTCTAATTGTTATTACACCACTCACCAAGTAAGTCCAAATGCAACTGCTTGCATGACCTCTCAATTCTCTGCAGTATTTCAACAACACTGAAATCATCGATGTATTTCCACCAGTACAGGCATGCAGTAGCTGTGTCATTGATGTTCACTAGGAAGATGATCAGCCACTCCACAGGACAGTTGAAGTGAATCAGAAATTGCTCCAATATACTGAACAGTCTGAGACCGCTGCGGTAAGAAGATACAGATCATCAGCAAAATCATGCGGTTCACTCCAAGTTGTATCATCTTCTCAACCGAGATTATGTGGTTAATATGGTCGAATACCTTGTAGAAATCAACCACACAAACATTTGTGTAATCATTGGGTTTGTTAAGACACTTGTGTATGTGGTCAAACATATTGAACAATGTAACATCCCCATGTCACTAAATTGTTGAAGATCGATTACATCTACAATGTCCCCCTCAAACACTTGCACAATCACAGGTGTAATAGATGTTGGGCAAAGTTGATCATATTCAGTGACTGGAGTGGTTTTAGGAATTGGACATAACAAATGTATTGTCCAGGTGTTTGGAAAGCATCCATATATGAGGCAAAAATTGAAAATCTCAGTTAAAGACCCAGATAATTCATAACCAAATTCCTTGAGGTCTTAAAGCGAAGGCATGAGGATGCACAACTTTAAATACAGACGAAGTAGACGATCATGCATTTGGTGTCACTCAATGACCGGAGGTGAAAAGCCTGGTAAATAGGGTGTCAATAGAGATATATTGAAAGAGGGAAGAGCAGAACAAATTTGTGCAAAATGAAGACCGAGTTCAGATGCAATTTCTATCAATGACTTATCAGTGGTCGGAAAGCACAGAGTTCACTTGCGCAATCCAGTTCTATTTCTAATTTGGTGATGCCACTTTCCTGGTTCTGATGGCTTCAAATGGTCAATCTTACCACTAAAAAGGTTGATCTTTGCAGACTTGATCTGTCATTGTACCTAACTAAGTTGGAGTGTGTACATGTCAGACTCTCGTTTAAATGCTGTACCATGCTGAACCAAGAGTCTGCAAATGCTAATACAGTAAACCCTTAAATATCGTGGGTTTCGACCAATCACAGGCAACTTCTTGTGTACCGATTTAGTTATTGCGGAGTTTAATTTCGACCAATTGCGGTTTTTGAGCTGAGTTGTGACGGTTTTCGCACGCCACTAGCCTTTTGTTGTTTTGTTAATAATGACACTGAAGCATAAAACGATGGCAAAAAGAAGTGATTATTATTAACAGTTTCGACTTTACACATATAATTGAATCCCAACCCAACTATAAACTGCCATCTCGGTGTTTCACAGGCAGGATGATTCATCAATGTGCGTGCCGTCCCTCAGCTGGACGTTGAACTGGGCATCCCATCTGCAGGCATTATTTGGTGGATGTTTAGAACCCCACAGTATCCTTCACGAAGAATAGGCGAGCTGTCTCTGGCACCATAAACAAATTCCAAATTCCTGCTCTCACCTACAGAGGGCATTGCATCTACAGCACAGCACAGCTATCACATCAGCCAATGATGCTACCCGGCTACCCCTCAGGCGTGTGCTGCCTTCGAAAGAAGAAGATTGATGAGGCAATCTCCTCCACACTGACACAATGAAACATATCAGCAATTATATTGGAGATATTTGGACAGTATTCTTGATCTGAAGGGCAATACATTGGCTCAGAAATGGTCATTGTTAGATGTAAAAATCAAATGAATCAATGATGTCAATCGTAATGACCACGTGATGAAATTCTGTGGATATTTAAAATGACAAACAAGAGGTGTTCGGCACATGTGCAAAAAGCTAGGAAATGCATTGCGTTACACAAGGATAATGTTTAAAAAGTGCAAGTTCCCTTGAAGGTATCAATGTAGATACAGGATGTTTTTAGCACGACATTTTGTCCAGCTCACATATTTCTACATTTCGAGACCAGATATTCAATCAAAGAAAATCATTAAAAAGTTATACTCATGTAATTTTGCACATTTTGACCAAAATTATGACATGGCATGAAGCGTTGTTTGCTGGATGGGAGCAAAATGCCACCATCCAGCAAACCAATGAACCAATTAATTTTACAATTCATTGGTCAGGAAGGAAAGTTCTATTTATCACAATTAAATGTTCTTGTTTACAACAGCATGTTTCAAATTAATGGAAAAAACTAACCTTTCAAAATTGTACTTTGGAAAAACATTTTCGGTTATTCTTGAATGTTAATCAGTGTTTTCCGAAATGCTTTTTGGTGCCCATAAAGGAGGATCTCAGTTAAATTTGAGAGTAGAGATCATGTTAACCTTACTCCAATTTTCACACTCAGCTCTCCCAAATCCTAGGAGTATCTCTGTCTGCAATTTAACCTCCGCTCCCAACTCATTTGGCTGTCTGTTGTACCATCCTCCAAACAGGAGAACTCCATTTCTATCTCTCTCTCTCTCTCTCTCTCTTCTCTCCTCTCTCTTCTCTCTCTCTCTCTCTCTCTCTCTCTCTTCTCTCTCTCTCTCTCTCTCTCTCTCCCCCCCCCCCGGCTGGCTGTTGGTGGGTCGAGTGGATTGTCATGGTGACTGTGTGTGTCTGGTGAGCTGTGATCTGCCCTGTTTTTTCGCCTTTCAATCCCCTTTCCCTCGTTTTTTCACCTCCTTTCCTTTGTTTCCTTCTACGCATCGTTATTTGTGCCCCACCCTCCCCTCTTTGTTAGACCTCGCACTTCGGCCTTCCCTCGCGCCGTCGTCACTCCATCCCACCCCGCCCATCTGTCCTTGTTATTTCGCGGTTTGCCTTCGATTCATCTCCTCCCTCCCCTTCCCTCCCCAGCCCCCGTTTTCTCCTCGCATACCTTTTCCCAGAGATAGAGAGAGAAAGAGCCCACAGCTTCTTTGTGGATAGATTTTTGTGGTGCCCATCCCGGCCTTCAACTGGTCGTTTTTTTTTCTCTCACTGTAGCTGTGTTTATTTCCTTTAGAAACCTGTCTCGGCTCGTATTTAATTACTGCACGAGAGCAATCACCCTCCTCCCCTCCTCCCCCTCCTAAATATGACTTCGTATTCCCGTTATGCGGCAGCATTTGAAGCATTAACAAGAAACATGGCGTCGTCTGTGTCCCGCCCGACGACATCAGCGTCGAGGATCTCGTTATCGCTACGGGAAACATAGTCGGTACTGACAAAGTTCGTGCAGCCTCACGAATTAACAAACGTGTGGTAATCTTCGTGTCTGACACAAAACTGGTTCACGATATTGTATCGACCGGACTACAACAGACGGAACATTTCGTGCTCGTCTCCCCTCTGGACACACCGCCGTGAAGGTCATTATCTCGAACGCTCCTCCTTTCCTGAAGAATCAGACGCTGATCTCCGAACTATCTCGTTATGGTCTGTGGTTTCTCAAATCACTATGTTACCTTTACGTAGCCAGGACGATCGGACGAAGCATGTGATGTCTTTTCGGAGACAAGCTTTGTGGTGCTTCCTCCCTCTAACGGTGAAAGACCTTGAACATCGTTAAAACTCAAAATTGATAATCATGATTACCAGGTCTACGTAACCATTGACACCTTGAAATGTTTTGAATGTGGTAATTTCGGACACTTGAAACGATCTTGCCCAAAGTCAACCTCGTCAAGGTCAAACGATGAAACAAACCTCGTCAACAAGGATACGTCCTCTCTTCTTCTTCTCCTGACTGTGAAGGAAGCGAATCCCGTGTCCGGTAATAAGGCCCAGGCCTCTCAGCCGATAGTCTAAACAGCAAAACGAATGTTGGGATGGTTTCACATCGTTTCATCAAGAAAGAGAAAGACTTTACCTGATGGTCGTTAACCCAGAAGAAAGGAGCATTTACAAACGAGGAATATGTCGGAATGTTCCTGCAGTTGTGACTGACGTCACTCTACAAGGCCTACCCGGAATGGACCCGGACCCCGGTACCTACGGCCAACAAGTTTACCCTACTTGCCGGTGAGGACATCGACGTCTCCCTGACAGAGACCGCTTTACCTGTTATCGCAGTAAATGAAACTGTTTCACTCGTTAAAAACTCTCCTATTGGAAAGTCCATTGACGGTGATACACAGACCACTAGTGATGAACCTGCTGTCACTTTGGTAAATGTTAACCCTGAATCCTTGTCAGCATGAAATAGTGAAACAAATGTTAACCCTGAATCCTTGTCAGCGGGAAATAGTGAAGCAAATGTTAACCCTGTTACTGCTCCCAGTCTGTCACGTGGTGAAGCTGGAAACGCAGGAAATGTTTAAATGGATGTTTTACGAGAGACCCCAAATACTGTATACCTCCACGCCGTTGGAGGTCGATAACACCGTTACGGTCGAGGGAAGCGAGATCTCTTCATCCGCTGATGGTGTTTCCGTTTCATCAACCCCCGATTATTTCCATTACTTCACCAAGAGATGCTCCCACAATGGAAGAGCACATAGATGTGTAACCAGTACAGATCCGTGTATCAATACTGACGGCAGTATCGATATGCAGGACTGGACAAGCTTGTGTGACCGGAAACAAAACCGACTCTGACGAATCTGACCTGGAGGAAGCAACAGGAACAGTCAGGTGGAAACGGTGGAGAAGCTGACCAGTCAAGGTCCCACCCCCCCTGAAACAATAAGACTCTTCTTACAAAATACATACAGGAAACGCAATATAAACCTGACGGAATACTTTCCAGATCCACCGTCCTTCCTTGAGTGTGCTCAGGCTATCGTACGTAAGCCTGACTTATTCGGTTTCCACCAGACACACTGTCACCGCTTAAAAATTGATTGCCAAGGCGAAAAGGGATCCTAATCAATTATCCCACCTGATCTTATTCTTAGAAGCTATTATTTTCCTCATGGCCAGTTTCAAGATTGGAACAATAAATGTTAATGGTGGTGGGAGTCCGCTCCGCAAGATCCAAATTAAACAGCTGGTAGAGGTCAACGGTCTTGACATAGCTTTGTTACAAGAGACCCATGCTGTCGATCTGTTCAGGCTCAGTGGCGACTATTTATGGACAAGGAATGTTTTCTTCAGTAACAACTCCACGTCGAAGGCAGGCACATATTTGTCTTAGGGAAACATTTCCATCCGTCCTGCCCTAAATTTACGAGTATTATTGATGGACACCTTGCCTCCGTGACCTTCTCTATCATCAGGTCAAGTTCACAATTCTCAATGTGTACGCTCCAAGCAAAAATGACGAGCGGATCTCCTTTTTTGCCGAACTGAGAAAATTCCTGCAAACACTGGATTTGCAGACTTGTCTAATTATTGGTGGCGATTTTAACTGTACTGTTAATGCTTCATGTGACCGAAACGGGCTGGAATCCCAACCATGTACCGCAAAACATTTTCCAAACATTATTGCGAAATATAATCTCCATGATATTTGGCGCGTGCAGCACCCTTCTGATCGTCTTACACATGGTGTCGTTGTTTAAACAACCACATCTCACTTGCGAGGCTTGATCGCATCTATGTAAATTCTCATTTATTGCATGAGTTTATAAATCCGATATCGTGCCTTCTGGTTTCTCTGACCATTCCCTAGCTCGAGTCTTTATTCAACTCCCTAACCATGTCCAGGGAGCTCTCATTGGAAATTCAATAACAGTTTACTAGAAAACCTCAACTTCATTCAGGCCTTTGAATCCTTCTGGACGGCTCTCCTAGAACAGAAGTTAAGCTGTTCCGTTAACCCGCTGATATGGTGGGATTTAGTAAAAACCCAAATTAAAGGTTTCTGTCAACAGTATCGTTTTTCTCAACAAGGGCTGACCATGAAGTAAAAAAAAAATATTACAGTTAGAGATTTTACAACTCCAACGGGTCATCGGACAAAAATAAGAGTAACATACAAAAAACCTTAACTGAGAAACAGTCCTTATTAAAGGAAATAACCGAAAGGAATGCACGTGGTGCCTTAGTTCGGATGAGGGTGCGACACCTGAATGAGGCAGACGTACCAACCAAGTACTTCTTCCTTAGAGAAACATCTTCCCAGTAAACAGCTTTCTCAGCTGGATTAGCAGATTCATCCATTACCTTTACACAATCAGAAATCAAACTTTTCGTGAAGGAACACTTTTCGAAAATATATTCAATGGATCTTCTATCGCAGATCTTCTCAGCCAAAACAGCAGCTGGTTCGGAGCTGATGCATTGGCAAGCCTGGTCGGTGTGCGATCCTCTCGAATTGTGGCACGCATATTATGTAGTGTGCTTTGGACATACACACAGCTTGCACCTGCTTGGGAGCAGGACCAGCAAAGCAATGAACTAAATACACATTGAATACCTTCTCTCTCTACCTTTCCTGAACTCGTATGTGCTTTTCTCTTGCCAGCCCTCTTCCTTGTCCCCTTTTAACGTGGCTTCAATGGCCTTCCCAAACAAAAAGACCTTTATTTGGGTTGTGTAAAATTTATTTCACAACGGCAAATAACACAGCAGAGGGTTCGATGGAGAGACCTCTTACCTTGTTCTCCCCTTATTTTCCTAACTGGAAAGGTTTTTTATCACCCTCCTGTACCACCACATATGGCACCTCCAATGGAGACTAGTACACTGGATCCTTCCTTCTAATCACTTGTTACACCATTTTTAAAAACTGCTTGTAGATGAATGTCCTTTTTGTAAGAAGTCTGAAAACCTTTTTCACATCTATGTTGAATGCCAACGGTTGGCACCTTTATTTATTTTACTTCGGAATTGTTTTGTGAGGTTGGTTTGTTTTAACACTTGTGTGTTCATCTATGGATTGGATATCCCACACAAAAATTCCAATGCTGTGTTAGCAATTTCTGCTTGCTCAGGCAAAGATGGCAGTATATAAGTCAAGGAAAAAAAAACTTGATGGTGTTGGAGTAAATGATGAAGATGCTTTGTTTTTGTTCAAAAATCTTGTAATAAGTCGTGTTAAATTGGATTTTGCTTTCTTTTCAGTAACTGGAAGATTATGGCAGTTCAAATCAAAATGGTGTATAAAGGAAGTTATTTGCAAAGTCCGAAGAGAATGTTTATTCTTTTGTGAAAGTGTTTGTATATAAATACACCCGATTCATCCTTTTCCTTTCTTCAGAAATTGTTTCTTGGTTTTCTTCTTTTCTTTCTTTCTCTGAAATGAAAATGTAACTCCCATTTGGGGACTTTCTTTTCTATTTTTATAACAAATCTCTCCCTCTCTCCCTCTCTCTCCCTCTTCCTCATATGTGGTGATTTCAATTGTCACCATGCAAATCGGCTGGGTGTTGGTACCTCTCTCACCAGCCATGGCACTTCAGCAAATGACTTCTGTGACTCCATGGGACTGACTCAATCTGTAAACTTTCCCACCCAGAAACTATTTCTGTCAATGGCAAATCCTCCCTGCTGTATTTGGTTAGGACCAACTTTCCTGCCAATGTCTCCTGCTCTTCATCTGCTCCAATTGGTTCAACTGATCATGTGCTTGTGAAGGTGAACATCTATCTATCCATTCTCAGGCAACAGCTTCACCCCACGCATACTAAAAACCTGTTCTGCTGCTCGTTCATATCCTCTCTCTGCCATTTTCATCCTATCATGTTGT
>CM068963.1:26240494-26252974 GCA_035128595.1 Eptatretus atami | reverse complement strand
AAAAACATTTGTTCCTATTGCATGGCCAAAAAAAATTTGGGTATTTTTTTTTTGACATTTTTTTTGCCATGAATACATTAATATAACTCGATTAAAAATGTTTATTTTCCTGTGGTAGTGGTGTGGTGGTGGTTGGTTAGTGTGGTAGTGGTGTGTGGTGGTGGTGGTGGTAGTGTGGTGGTGGTATGGGGGGGTGTGGTGGTGTGGTGCACCTCGACTTGCTAAAATGCACTTTATTCTGTCTTAAATTTCTCTACATATTAACAGTACATGCATGCTGAAAATATGCATTGTTTATTAATATATATATATATATATATATATATATAATATATATATATAGTTATATACTGTAATATATATAATATATAATATATATATATATTAAAAGTTTAACAGCAAGTCTAGTGCATTTTTGCAAGTCGTTGCACCACACTACACACCACCACACCACACCACTGCCACCACCACACACCCACCACCATCACCACCATCACCCTGTCACCATCATCACCACATCACCACCACAATAGGTGAAACTAACCGTAAAAGACCGATCCACAAAGCAGTCCTCGTGCGCGTTTGACTGGGCGCTGCCATTTTGAAACTCTCACTGACGTAACACGCGGGATTCAAAATGGCGGTGCCTGAGTCAAACGCGCCCGAGTCCAATTTCACACAAAAATCGTAGGGTCGCATATAAAGCAATGGGTCGGTAGGAAACGAACAGAAACAAACTCCTTTTTTTGTTTGGCCTTGGTGGTTGAACTCAATGACAAAATACACAAATTATCTTCAAATTTCAAGTCAAATGATGGAAAATTGACAATTTTAGAAATGACTATGTCGACTTTTGGCCGATGTTGACCTTTTGGCCTATGTTGACCTCAAAAATACTTGTTCGGTGAATTCAGTGACCCGATATTCAAATCCCTCTTCAAATTTCAAGTCAATGGGATGAAATTTGAGAATTTAGAAGTTCCACCTGTTGTTTTCCTTTGGCCTATGTTGACTTTTGGTCATAGTTGACCTCAAAAATAGTTGGCTAGTTGTATTAGTGAGCTGATTGAAAATTCCGTTCAAATTTCAAGTCAATTGATGAAAATTGACAATTTTAGAAATTCTATGTTGACCTTTTGACCTCAAAACAATAGGCTTCTTGCTTATGACGAACTCTACCATGTGGTGAAGTTTCGTGAAACCAGTTTAAAATTGTGACCTGTAGGCAATAAACATACAAACAGACAAATGAAAAATCACTCGCAGAGTGACATCTTGGCAAAACAGCACAAAGTATAATGGCACTCGGTAGAGTTGCATACTCTGCCAGGTGGAACAGTTCATGTTTTGTATCCCACTGATGGGCTGGATCCGAACCAAAATCCAATCCGCTTGTTCTTGTCACCTTTTCAACTCATTCACCTTGTTTTGTCATAACTCTTCACAAACTTTTTGAGATATAGTGATATATTTAGTTTTTGGCCCTATCTATCAGTTTTAGAAATTAGGCCTGTGTTGACCTTTGATCTTAAAATTAATTGGTAGTTCAATTCAGCGACCTGACATGAAAATGCTCTTCAAATTTCAAGTAGTCAGATGAAAATTGAGAATTTTAGAAATTTGGCACAAATTGGCACAAAACATTTTGACCTTTTGACCTATGTTGACCTCAAAATTAATAGGTGGTTGAATTCAGTGACCTGATATGCAAATGCTCTTCAAATTTCAAGTTAATGGATAAAATTGAGATTTTAAGAATTGGCCTGTGTTGACTTTTTGGTGTATGTTGACCTTTTTGCCATGCTTACCTCAAAATTAATAGGTGGTTGAATTTGGTGACCTCATATGCAAATGCTCTCAAATTTCAAGTCAATCGGATAAAAATTGAGGATTTTATAAATATGCCTATGTTGACCTTTCGTCTATGTTGACTCAAAATTAATAGGTGGTTGAGTTCAGTGACTTCATTTGCAAAGGGTCTTTTAAATTTCAAGTCAATCGGATGAAAATTGAGTATTTTAGAAAACTGGGCCTTTTGGCTAATGTTGATCTCTGAATTATTAGGTGTTTCAAATTCAGCAAACTGATATGCACATGGTCTTCAAATTTCAAGTCAATCGGATGACAATTGAGAATTTTAGAAAGAATTTTAAAATTTGGCCTATTTTGGGGTTGACCTTTTGGCCTATGTTGACCTTTTGAACCTAAGATCACCTCAAAAATAATGGGTGGTTGAATTCAGTGACCTGATATGTAAATCTGTTAAAAATTCAAGTCATCGGATGAAAATTGAGGATTTCAGAAATTTGAAAAAGTTGTTGACCTTTTGTCCTGTGATGACATTTTCACTTTTGACCTCTTAGTCTTAATAATTAGTCTTCTCTCGCCCACCAACATCACCAATTTGGTGAAGTTTCATGATGAATGGTTTAAAAATTGTGAGATGTGAGCAAATTGAATGTTCAGCGACAGACAAACGGAAGTGATGAACATGTCAAAAAAAAAACCATTGGCCAAGTCACAAACGTCAAACACTGGTCAGTGAATTGTATATAGTAAGTATTCCCACTGCTTTTAGGTTTTATCACTGATGAACGGACCCACCTTCAACCGATCAGTGACAAAGCATGATATAGATTATCATCACACCTCAGGGGATTAATATTATATAATGTTCTCTCAATGGAGAACTGCACCCACGGTAAACAACAAAAATGGGGAAAGCTTACTTTATCTAACCTTTACGCCTTCACTCATCTGGACAGGATAGAGTCTTGGAAATTCACAAGACAAAGAAATACACCAGCCTGTGCCAGCATGGCAGTCCATCCCATCAGCAGCTTCTGCTTGGGAGGAGGAGGATCGAAGGCATGGCTGGCTTGGGTGGTGGGTGCCAATTTCTTTTTCACAGCATATCTGCAGATTTGTTATGGCCTCCTTGCCCACCGCTCCTGACATCTGCTCGCCTTGTTCCAACAGACCGTACCCATTTATCACCTCAGACTCCGTATGTCATTGGTTACGTGATGCGCCCCTCCCATCTCACTCACTATTGGTTGACGGGTCTGGTTCCGTGGGCGGGGAAAACCTTTCCACCACATCTCACCCAGACATTCTGGTGCAAGGGTGTCGTCAGGAGGGACAGCTATTCCCACCCAAACCAAAAGCTGTTGGCCTACGCAAACATAAAAAGAACATTTAACCCAACGAGCCATTTCCACACAATATTATATATAGCATACAGTGGGGAGACCACAGTATTGATACACTGCCCATTTTGGCACGGTTTTCGCCACTTACAAGCATCGCGAGAGGTCTGTAATTTTTATCATAAGGTACATTCAAGCTGGTGAAAGACGGAACTCTAAAACAAATAATCCTGAAATCACATTGTAATGATTTTAAAAGGAATTAATTTGTCATTTTATTGGCATGAAATTAAGTATTTGATACATCAGAAAAACAGAACTTAAATATTTGGTACAGAAACCTTTGTTTGGCAATAAGAGGATCAGAGCGTTTCCTGTAGTTCTTAACAGCAGGTTTGCCGGCTGGCAGCAGGAATTTGGCCGCACTCCTACCCGCATACAATCTTCTCCAGATCGCTTCAGGTTTCGGGGCTGTCGCTGGCCAACACAGACTTTCAAGCTCCCTCGACAAAATTTTCTAATGGGTTCAGGTCTGGAAGATGGCTAGGCCACTCGCCAGGACTGCTTGAGATGCCTTCTACGGGCCACTCCTTTAGTTTGCCCTGGCGTGTGTTTCGGGTCGTTGTCATGCTGGAATGCCAGCCACGCCCCATCTTCAATGCTCTTGTTGAGGTGAAGGAGGCTTGTTGCCAAGATCTCGCGATACAATGGGCCCATCATCCTCCCCTCAATCACGTGCATGTCGCCTGTCCACCTTTGGCAGCAAAAGCATCCCCAAGAATGATTTTCCACTCCATGGCTTCACGGTTTGGGATGGTGTTATTAGGGGTGTACTCATCCTTCTTCTTCCTCCAACCGCGAGTGAGTTTACAAACCAAAAAGCTCTATTTTGGTTCTCATCAGAAACAATTGACCTCTCCCATTCCTCCTCTGGAATCAATCCAATGGTCATTAGCAAATCTCAATGGGGCCTGACATGCGCTGGGCTTGAGCAGCAGGGACCTTGCGTGCGCTGGCAGGATTTTTAATCCATGACGGGCGTATGTGTTACTTAGCGTTTTCTTTGATACTGTGGTCGGCCAGCTCTCTTCAGGTGCAATTGACGCAGGTCCTGCCGTGTAGTTCTGGGCTGATCCGCTCATCTTTCTCATGATCAATCTGAGGCATCCACGAGGGTGATGATCTTGATGGACAGCCCAGACGCCGAGGAGATTGACTGTTATGCCTTGAAAACTTCTTCCATTTTCTAGATATTGGCCCAACATTGTTGCCTCTCAACCAGCTGCTTGCCTATTGTCTGTAGGCCCATCCCACCTTGGCAAGCGCTACAATTTTGTCTGGCCGTCTGATGTCCTTACAGCAGCTCTCTGGTCTTGCCCTTGTGGAGAGGTTGGAGTCTGATTGATTGACGTGTGGACAGGCTGTCTTTTTGCGATACCAAGTTCATAACAGTGCAGTTAATACAGGTAATGAGTGGAGAATGGGAGGGCTTCTTAGACAAAACTAAACAGTCTGTGAGGCCGGATTCTTACTGGTTGGTAGGTGATCAATACTTATTTGCATGGCAATAAAAATGGCAAAATTATTATTTAAAAATCATAAAATGTATTTTCAAAGTTTTTTGTTTTAGTTTCCTCTTCACAGTAATGAACGTGTACTATGATAAAATTACAGACTGCCACGTGCTTTGTAAGTGGGAAAACCTGCAAATCGGCGTGTATCAAATCTTGTTCTCCCCACTGTATATATATATATATTATTGTTTATATATACTAGTATGGGACCCGTAGGTGCGGGCCCGTAGGTGCGTGGCCCCGTAAGTGCGTAAACGACGCTGGATTGGGGCATTTTTTTCACCCGCCCCGCTCTCACCACTCGCCCGCCATCTCTCGCCCCTCCTCCTCGTCGTTCCACGTATCCCTCTCTCGTGGGTGAAGGCGTGCGCAGTATGTGCAGCTTCGTTCACTTCGCCGCCTCTTCGTAAACGACGACTGGATTGGGCGCATTTTTTTCAATTAGATCGGACCAACCGTATCATAAATGGCCATAACTTGGGAGACCCTTGGGAAACATACTCAGGTCCCCAGCTCATTGTGAGTCATAAATGCAATCGAAGAAAGAAATTGTTGACGCCCTCTCTTCTCGGCCCCCTCGCTCCCCCCTAGTCCTCGCCCCTCCCTCTGCCCCTCCTCTCTGCCGCCTCTCTCTCACCACTCTCACCCCCCCTACTCTCGCCCCTCCTCTCTCCCCCTCTCTTGAATTGTGATGCCCCTCTCTCTCACCCCCCTCTCTCCCCCCTCTCTCCTTCCCTCTCTGCCCCTCTCTTGCCCCTCCTCTCTCCCCTCTCTTGAATGTGATGCCCTCTCTCTCACTCCAACTCTCTCCCCCACCTCTCTCCCTCTCCCCCTTCGCCCCCTTTCTCCCCGCATCTCTCATCCCATCTCCCCCCTTCTCTCACCCCCTTCTCCCACGTCCTCTTCTCACCTCCTCTCTCCCAAAAACCCAAACTCCCCCCTCGCTCTGCTCGTCCCTCCCATGACTCCCCTCTCTCCCCCTCTCTCCCCCTTCTCGCCCCCGTCTCTGCCCTCTCGTCCCCCTCTTTCCCTCCTCTCCTCTCTCCCTCTCTCTCCGCTCCCCCTCTCGTGTAAATGGTATTCACAAATGTTTCACAAAAAACAAAATAACTTCAAGAACTTAATTGTGAACATCATTCGTGATGTTCATAGCACCGTGTCTTGTCAATTGTGGACAGATAATGGGCGTAAGCTTGGGAACAGCTTTCCGATTAATTGCAAACCTCGAAAAGGCCACATCAGCGGGTCCCCAGCATATGTCCTGCAAGTTTCAATCAGATCGGACCGTCAATCGTGCAAAAAAAAAAAAAAAATAATAGAATAATATAAACATTAATTGTGACGTCATTTGTGAATGTCATAGCACCTGTGTTCTTGTATTGGTCGACAGATAAATGGCCGAACTTGGAAACCGCATCGCGATTGACATGCAGAACCTCGAAAAGGCACAATCTGCGGGGTCCCGGCAATATTCCTGGCAAGTATTTCAATCCGAGTCGGACGAGGCGGTCGTCGAGAAACGCGGGTCGCAGACAAACAGACAGACACACACACACACACACACACACACACACACACACACACACACACACACACACAACACACAGAGATTAGCTGGATTATAGATACTAGTACGTGCCCGTTAAAACAAAAAATTCAAACCGCGAGGGCCAACAAACACAACCACAGCAGGCCGTTTCTTCGCTCTCCGCGTGCCTGTACGTGCGTGGCCGGAAGTTCGCATATGTATTCGTAGTTACGATTATTCGCAATTTAGTTTTAATACGCAATTATTCAATTAGCGGCCAACGTATTTTCATTTTCGCATGTCATCACAAGGAAAAACAAAAAGAAAGAGAAGAGAGAAGAAATAAAAATTTACTTCTGTCAGAGCATCACCAGCACTCTTATGTTACCAAATTTATGCACCGTCTACATATAAAAACGATCATAACTTGGGGCATTGTGTTATCTAAAATGCGCATAAAATAATCCGAGAAATTAGTTAGAATAACACGAAGTCAATCCAATTATCCGGAAGCCCGTACGTTGTAACCCGTAATGGGGAACGCGGCTGAGGTTCCCTTCCCCATCGGCCACGCCACGCAACACACGTGTCTTTTGTCATTGTTTGGTAATAAAATGGCCAATAACTTCGGAAGCACTTGTCCGATTAATTCAAACCTGAAAAGGCACATCCTCAGGTCCCCAGCAATATACCTGGCACGTTTCAATTTAGATCGGACCAGTGGTTGTTCGAGAACAGCGTCAGCAGACACACACACACAACACACAAACAGACACACACCACACACACCACACACACACACAACACACACCACAACACATTGCTGAATTATAGATATATATATAATATATATATAATTAGTATATTTATTTATAATGTATAGTTAATATATATATTGTCCAGGGAAATGGCCCTTGTGGACTACTAAATGTAGGATTAGCGTCAGATCCCATTAAAATCATATATAGATAGGTTTTTGGTAAAAATGGACGTTATATGTGTGTTGGAGGTGTAAGCAGCCTGTATTATTGTTGTGTGGTGGTGGCTGGGAACGAGAGGTCCCCTCTTCTTTTCGCCCATCACGGACGATAGGCCCCGCCCAGTCGGCTGAGAGGGTGTGGAAAAAGCGAGGGAGTGACGCGAAGGGGAGGAGTTTTGTGGGCAGTCGCTGAGAGAGGCGGGCTCGTGTGTCGAAGGAGCGCACAATAAAGAGACTGTGTGAAACTGTGAGCGCGTGGTGGGCGCCGATCGGCCTGTACACGGTACCAGCTGTGTCTGTTTTTGTGAGGAACGAGCGAAAGAAGGGCGGAGCAACGAGAAACGATGAGTATCGTTATCGGATCTGCTGATGAGTCAGGGATCCACAAAGCAGTCCTCGTGCGCGTTTGACTCGGGCGCTGCCATTTTGAAACTCTCACTGACGTAACACGCGGGATTCAAAATGGCGGTGCCTGAGTCAAACGCGCCCGAGTCCAAATTGTCAACAAAAATCGTAGGGTCGCATATAAAAGCAATGGGTGGTTGTTTCTGCGTTTCCTACCGACCATTGCTTTATATGCGACCCTACGATTTTTGTTGACAATTTGGACTCGGGCGCGTTTGACTCAGGCACCGCCATTTTGAATCCCGCGTGTTACGTCAGTGAGAGTTTCAAAATGGCAGCGCCCGTCAAACGCGCACGAGGACTGCTTTGTGGATCGGTCTTTTACGGTTAGTTTCACCTATGTGGTGGTGATGGTGGTGATTGATGGTGACAGGGTGATGGTGGTGATGGTGGTGGGTGGTGTGGTGGTGGCAGTGGTGTGGTGGTGGTGCGGTGTGTAGTGTGGTGCAACGACTTGCAAAAATGCACTAGACTTGCTGTTAAACTTTTAATATATATATATATTATATATTATATATATTACAGTATATAACTATATATATATATTATATATATATATATATATATATATATATTAATAACAATGCATATTTTCAAGCATGCATGTACTGTTAAGTATGTAGAGAAATTTAAGACAGAATAAAGTGCATTTTAGCAAGTCGAGGTGCACCACACCACCACACCCCCCCATCACCACCACACTACACCACCACCACCACACCACTACCACACTAACCAACCACCACCACACCACTACCAAGGAAAATAAACATTTTTAATCGAGTTATATTAATGTATTCATGGCAAAAAAAAGTCAAAAAAAAAATACCCACAATTTTTTTTGGCCATGCAATAGGAAACAAATGTTTTTTTTTTTTTGGCCCAATTATTTTTATGGTCAAATTTGCTTTATGGATTTTGCAAGTTTCTTGCTATGCACGACCTCTTTCTTGTTTGGTTGTTTGTCCTCAAAGACTGCGAGTATGTGTATTAATTACATTAGACCCTTTGGAACCCCAAGATCCTTAATTACCCATAACACCCTTTAAGACCCTGAAGACACTTGAAGACCCCTAAACCTCATATATCCCACAAGACCTTTAATACCCTATAGATGCCTAAGACTACTAACACCCTTTCGACCCTTGATACCCCTAAGGCCATTTAAGACCCTATAGACCCTGATGCACCCTTTAGAACCTTTAGACCTATAAGACCCTTTAGATCCTCATCGACCCTTTTGACCCTGAAGACCCTTAGACACCTTTCTACTCTTTTAGAACTTCATATCTTCTAGGTCCTTTTCATACCATGTAGACCCTTTGCCGTTTAGACCCTCATTAGATGTTTTAGACCATTTAGGCCCCTTCAGACAATTCTGACCATTTAACACTTTCGACCATTTCGACCCTTACAAACTTTTCAGACCTTTGACCTTTACACATTTACAACTCGACCAATTAAATCTTTCTTTTGCAATCAATGACCTTTCATTTAGTACATCCTTCCATTTACTGTATTTGCCACACAAAATACACCACACAAAACAAGTCCTGGTGAGGGTTTGCAATCTCTGATTGCTCTTTCTTGTTTTTTTTGTTATGTAAAAGGTGTAGGGATGTATGCCAAATGTATGTAAACAAGGTAAGGATGGTCATAAGAAATTTTAATGTGAAACTATCCATAAATCTTCCTTTGTATAACGTTCTGCCTGCAAAATGACAATGTACATCTCTCTAGATTTGATGTTAGCGTGTGTGTGTGTGTGTTGTGTGTGTGTGTTGTGTTTCATATTTCACTGGTCACATTAATACATGGAAGCAATTAACATACACTATCATTGCAAAAGTATCCAGAGTGGCTGGGGAACAACCATTAGTTGAAGAAAGATGTAGGGATGGTTTCACATGATGATTTATTGTGACCCATCCTGACCTTGTTTAAATACTTTTATGGCATACCATCCATACATCCTTTTACATTAAAAAATGTTTTTTTATTACTTGTACTCTGACCAAGCAAATAATTTTAGAACAAGCCAATTCAAACAATTGTGCAAGAACTTTGGCATGACTTGCTAAATCATGTCACGATACCACTCTCAGATGAATGGACTAAACAAACACTTCCACCAGACATTGCTGTGCAACTTTTTCTCCAAACCATGATTTAATGACAATAAATGGGCATGAATGCCTACCCTTCAGACTTATTGGCATATTGTGCCAGCAGGCAAGAGTCACGGCACGATACAAGAGTTACATGGCTTGCCATTTGATGTTTAGCTCAGTGTTGATAGAAAATGATCAATAAAATTTAAAAGACCGCTAAAAGTGACAAAGCAATCAGTTATGGAAGATTGCAGGAAACGTATCTCATGTCTGGATAGCAGACCATGCATATGTAATATGGTAGAAAAAGACACGACTTCAAAAACTAAAGTTGCTTACCGAGATACGTATTCTGGTGTGCATTAGCTCAGAACAAACTCAAGATTTGTGGGAAACTGCACATGACTAGTTTGTTGTGGTCTCATCACCAATTGGATGCTAAGTTTTGTGTTAATACTTTTAACTGCAACAATCTTGTGGTATTTACTTTTGGTCTCCATAGATATCCAGAGCACCTACAATATTGTCCAGGTTCAAGGATAGATGCAATAAATAGTTTGCAACAGTGGTGACCTGTCCAGGCTTGGTTTCAGCCAGTTAAAAATCATGACTTGTAGTGACTACCCAGTGCCATTAGTGCTGTGGTGCATGTGCAAAAGAGGAGTGAGATAATATTTTCACTCTGGCTGCCTGCCTGGCAGTCAAGCAAAATTTAAAAATCAAACAAGAAACACTGCTTTTAAGGACATTATAAATGACACCAACAATAGGCACAAATAAGTCATGTAAGTGTTAGATAGGGTGATGTAATAGAACACTGTGGTAACGGCAGTAAAAATTCGGAATTAATTTACATATACGCCTTTAAACCGCTTTCAGCCTTTTTAAAATTGAATTATATACTTGAACACTGTCGAACACAAATCGCCTTCATAATACTTCCAATAACCATGATACATTATATATATATATATATATATATATATATGTATATCTCAATATATTAGCCTGAGAGGGTGTGGCACATGAGGGTGAAAAAGAGGCCACCGATATGGCTATATGTACGATTCTGATTGATGCATTCTATTTCTGTGGCGCTAAACTACCTGAATTTTTTTTAACAATCTATAAAATCATTATTTTATTAAAATTGAAGTACTGTTAGACCCCGACATTCACAGTTCGCTATTTGCGGAACCCACATATCGTCGGTTCATAAAATGTCCTCTGCTTCTATATTTGCAGCCCTGTGCTTCGCGTATTCATGGTTTTTTTCACATTTTTTTACGCGGGTGTATTTGCAGTAATTTTGAGGGTTTATTCGCAGTTTTTCGAACCTGCTTCTACATTCACGGCCCTGTGCTTCACGTATTCGTTTTTTTTTTCGCATTTTTTCACAGGCATTATTGCAGTTTTCATGGGCGTAGTCGTGATTGTATTTGCGGTTTTCCTGACCTGCTTCTACATTCACGGCCCTTTGCTTTGTGTATTCGCGAGGTTTTTTTGTTCGCTTTTCATGGGTGTTTTCATAGTTTTTCACGGGATTTTTGATTTTCCCTATGAATCACGAACCGCATGAACCCATCCCCTTTTTCCTATTGAAACCATGCCCGAATATTCACAGCATTTTCAGGAATGTATTCCCTGCGAATGTTGGGTCCAACAGTATATACTTGAACACTGCAAGGGGGTATCATGAACTCTCCAGTTGTATTTTAGAATATAACCCCTGCAAGTGTGTTTATTCGTTTATTTCTGTTTACATCATGATATAAATGATATCAGTGTTTTGCAAAAGTCAGTAATATTTTAAAGAGTCAGACCTACTGGAAAACATACACAATTAGTGAAACTCTTATCAATAAAAATGGTTAAATATATACTAAATTATGTGTGTGTGGTGTGTGTGTGTGTGTGTTGTGTTGTGTGTTGTGTGCGTGTGTCTCCTCCATAACTCCAAAACCATAAAACCTAGTAGCCTGAAACTTTGCTTGCACACTAAGAACACCAAGGAAGTACATGAATGAAAATTGGGTGTTTGGGTTAATTAAAACACCCCTTTTGAAAATAATTAATGGCATTTTTTAATTTATCCTTTATCAGGCACATCCTCAGCCACCTGACTCTATATGGTGTCTGAAGGCGATTCCTGGGTTACCTCGCTCGGGACTGAAGCCGCCATGTAGTTTTAGCCTGCTCAACCATGCCTTGACTTGGAACAGGCTGCAATGATTTCTTATATGATAGTTTTTTTCTTCTTCACTTTAATCACAATACGTTGAATCGGCTGGATATATTGCAATGCTTATAAACACCTGCAAAGGCCAGTGCTTGTGACTTTATTTCATTTCCGCACATGCAAAAACGTCGAGAATCTATTAAACTTAGCCAAATTAGAGAATTTAAGCTCCAGAATTGACTAAGTAGTTCTGACTGCCCACAAAAGTGTTATTTGTCTAATTCGGACATATTTGATATCATCATACCTACAAATCATTTGGATACATTGCCAATGCTTATAAACACCCAGAGATGTCAGTGTTTGTGGCTTTATTTCATTCCGCACATGCCATAACCCCAGACTTTCTTAAACTAAGCCGAATTACAAAATTTCAGCTCCAGAATTGAACGTGGCAGCAGTTATGACTGCTGAAAAAAGTGTTCATTTGTCCAATTCAGACATATTTGATATTTTAGGCGTCTCCGAAGTTTCCTGTTTAATATGACGGATTCG
>CM068963.1:26194051-26207527 GCA_035128595.1 Eptatretus atami | reverse complement strand
TATGCGATTTAAGAGTTGCTGCAATACCTGAGCCATCATTCAACTGACTAATCGTGACATTTACACCAGAAGGAAGATTATTGTCATTGATAGCATTGAAGTCTTTGAGATCTCTCTCAAGTGATACAAGTCCCCTCCTCCTTAAGAGTTTGCAAGGCTTCTCCAGTTTTGTCTGATTGACAAAGATAACATAGTCCCAAATTTCATTAATTTCGGTAGAGGACATAGTTCGACCTCATATTATGTGGCTCGTCGTCCGATGACTTTCGTCTCTCATCACGGACACGATAGCAGGCTGAGTCGCAGGTTCCGGATCCACTCCTGAACACGCAAGAACAGGGATAGGATTAGTCTCGTGAGATAGGGTAGACGTCACAGCTCCGAATGGCATCATGCACCACCACCGCTGCTGGACACGTCGACGCTCACAGACGGTATTATTTTAAAAATGAAACAAAAAGTTTATGACATTACGAGTCAAAATTAAAAACATTCAAAATTAAAAACATTCAAGTCTTATTTTCTAAATTATTAACGGGTTCTTTTGATTGATAACCCAAGTAGGCCATAGAGGCCGTCGGCAGGCCATTTTTGAAATGACGCTCCAAAAACGCCGGGTTTGACCCCAAAATGACCGTTAGGGTGACCTTGAGGGGTGACCTTGACCTCAAGTCGTTGAAATAAAATCAGAATCAGATTCCCCGACCCTGAAAAGCCCTAAAAAGCAGTATTATTCATGATTCTAGCCCTTTTGGTTTTTTAACTACGATTGACCTCTAACCCGGATGGCGGCCATAATTGGATTTCGCCAATATGGCGGCCCCGGGGGGCGCCCGTCTTGGCGCCCATCTAAAATCGAAAAAGTATGGCATGGGCGACATATGGGCCAAATTTGGTGCTTTTGGAAGAATCTGAACCAAACAGTCCCTATAATGCCCTAACATCCCTGAGTTGGGCCCGATATGTTCTCGTGAATCAGGCATTACGTGGAGGAGGTATGCACTCCACTGAGTGCCCTTCTAGTTTGCAAATGAGATTATGAAGAAAGGGTGTTCAAAGAGTTATTGGGATGTGTTGCTTTTTTTGTTATACAAAATTGAAGCTTTCCACCGCGGTGATCCAAAAGAGGGTAAAAAGGCAACGCAGTGAGAGTGGGGCTATAGTAGGACAGTAGGACACCACAACCAAGGGAATAAGTAACAAGAAGAGGAGAGGAGGAGAGAGTAAAAGGGTGGGTTAGCTAGGGTTCATGGTATATAAAATATTGTATTGTCGGTATGGTTGGGGGATGACATGAGATGTATTGCACTGCTTGCTTGAGGCACGAGAAGGGAGAGTAGGATTGAACAGCCTCAGGAAGGAGGTTCCACAAATGGAAGGAAAGAGCAATAATGGAGTTGAGGTGTTTGGAAAGGCTGGATATTGTAAGTTTAACCAGGAGGGGTTTACTGGAATAACACATGCTTTCTGGAGGAATTGGGGAGAATCATAAGGCTGAGAGAGTACAGAGAGTGAGACCAGAGGAGAGGTGATAAACAAAACAGAGGCCATTGACCTCTCTGCAATGTGAGAGTGATCGGCCTTGTGCTTCTTTCTGCCTCATCCTGGGAAATGCCAATAATGTCGAAAGCTTTCAATTCTATATAATCCAGGAAACAGTTACTCGAAGAAGCACCGTTTTATTTCTCAATATATGCATATATATTATGAATAAGTCAAAAATATTCTTAATAATCATATACTGAACGAGAAAGGATCTCAAAATATAAAGCCTGTCCATATCTGCTTTGTACCCAAACAAAACCCGACGAAAACAACAGCAAATCAAAAAAAACGTGAAACTTATTAATTAGTGTTCTTATTATATTCTCATAATAATGGTTTGTTGAAAATTTGATGACAAAAGCTCAAATGGTAAATCAAGAAACAGGGAAGCCATTACAAAACTCGGCTGTCTCGTGCTGCACGGCAGATGGGCTAATAAGGCATTTTGGGATTAACTATGACTTTTCCCTTTGACATTTTGACCCAATTAGTCTTATCCATATTCTCATAATTAAAAGGATTTACAAAATTTGATGACCAAAAGCTAAAAACGTGATGGCTTGGACAGATACACTGACACACACACACACACACACACACACACACACACACACACACACACACACACACACACACACACACACACACACACACACACACACACACACAGTCTTTCAGATACTTTCAGACCTGGGCCCAGTTGCTGGAAGCCCAAATAACGTAACCTCTGGATAAGAGCTATCCTATGGTTAAAATTCTTATCCTCAGGTTAGCTATCCAATGGATAAACTATGGTTGGATAGCTATCTGCTGGATAAGGGCTGGATAAGGTGTGGATAAACTTTTGATTGGTAGGTGGCAATGTCCCACAATGAATTGCACTGTCTCGCCCACTTACAAAAGAGTCATGGTGGCTAAAGTCAAACATATCAGAAAAAGGAAGGTAAACTTTAGGCCCACCGAATGGGATATATGCTGTGTCTGGCGACACAAGACCATGTAAAAGTCGGCTTGTACCTGCCATATCATCATACACTGTGTGCCGATACTGCATTATATTGCCATGATCATCAAAGAATATTGTTGTTTTCTACTCGATCGTACCAAACGCTTATTTGCTGGTGTGATGACATATTGATGCATGTTGATTAATTAATGGATGCCATTAATGTTATATGATACTTGCAGGGTATGCTTACACAATCTGTAATACATACCACATATATACACATATATATATATATATATATATATATATATATATATATATATATATATATATATATATATATATAATATACAGCTCTTGAAAAAAATAAGAGACCACTCCAAAAAAATTTTTAATCAGCATCTCTACATGTATGGCAGCCATTCCATTCAGTGTCTGTTGAATTCCAACACAGGCACACCTCATTCTACTTAGTGAGGTACTGATTAGGTGATCACCTGAACCGAATCTTATTTAACAAGGAAAAGTATAAAAACCACTGCTGTGGTCAGGCCCGTAGCCAGGGCTCAGTATTAAGGGGGGCATATGAACTGGATGGGGGGGCACAATGTTATATTTAATATTTTTGATGACCCGGTATACTATTGTATTCATGGCATTGACACATCTATACTGAGGTTGCCGTCGCATACTAACCAAATTGATCTCAGCTAGATTTAATATGTTCCGATGTTTGGCCTAAAATTATTCGAATGCAGGAGAGCCGCAACAAACTGGCACATTCACAATGCAGATATTCAATGATTAGACAATTGGCACCAATTCAGGTGAACTTATACAAGGTGTTGTCAAGAATTGGCATTAGAAAATTAATATACCAGAGATACAATGACTAAACGGGGGAGGTTGGCACCAGAATCAGTGCACTTTGAAATAAGATACAGTAGGCTATGACCTGCGATCAACACGTTAAACTATCAACAGCAAATACGACCGGCCTGAAGATACCACAAGGTCCGCATTTAAAGCAGTCAATTACACAGAGGTAAGGTTATGACAAAGCATGAGATATGGGATATGCAAAGCACAAACACAACATTTAACTTAAACATCAGAAGTACAAAGCAGCCGACCACGGCGGGTGCTGACCACGACCACACTGCAACCACAACCACACGCATCACCAGCAGTCACACACACAATCTGAACTCCTCGTATAGTTTTTATCCCGCTGTACTCGCTGTCAGAAGAGCTACAGGTGACGCGCCTCAGTGTGGAATCTTCTGAGGACCTTCTCCTTCCATTCGTTCAGGCATTTACGTGTGAGGTCTCTCTCGAAGGCCAGCTGTACCAGTTGTGCCTTGTGTGCATGGCGCATGGACCGTCCATGGTCAGTGAAGACATTCCTCAATGTTGAGAATGAGTTTCACACATGGCAGTGGACGCACCAAATGTTAGTCCAAGTCTCATAGCAGTCACTACACTTGGCATGGCTTCCAGCGTTTTGTGGTATGTTGAGAGGAGTTTTTGTGTTGTCCATCTCTCGTTTGGCTGCTTTTCTGTCTGTGAGCGAATAAACTGCTTTGCAACCACACACTCTGTTTCACTGATGGTTGACTTTGTTAATGTCATGATGTGCTGGAGCAAGTGGGGATCCAAAAACGTGCCATTTTCAGGATTCAAGGCAGCGAGTGAACGGGCGAGTTGTGTGTTGCGCTCACTGAAGCGCTGAGCGATCTCTCCAAGCACAGTGTCAATTGCGCTGTAAAAAACCCTCTGCAGTTCCGTCTTGTCATTGTCGTTGTTTTGTCCTGTAGTCTCCAAAACTACAAACTGTTCCAAGTTGTTATGCATTGTGTGTCTCCGTTTGGTGGTGCAGGTGTAGAAGTGTGAGCATCGTTGGCCTTGTTCCACAGATCAGTGAACTCATCCTCAGAGCGGAGTTTCTTCACGCACTCTGTAGCACTCGCCACCAGTTCCAACCCCATTAGCAAGTCCATGTCCTCTGCCTGTAAGAGTCTGTTAGGGCCATCTAACAACATCAGCAGTTTTTGTACAAAGATAGCAATGAACATGAAGGCAGGCCCAGAGACTTCCCGCAAAAGCCCAATAGCCTCCATCCTCATCTCTGCACCGTAGGCGCGCTCTGCATCAATCTCCGACAGTAAGGATGTGATATCCTTAAAAGATCCTATGATCACAGACACGGTGGCTAAATGTCCCGTCCACCTTTGATCAAGAAGTCGTTTTAACCGCTCACCTTTATACTGTGCAGCAACAGTGGCTTTCTGAAGAATTTGTACAGGCAACAACAAACCTCGAGGAAATCAGTGACAGCTTTCTCTGCTGCAGTGCGTGGATAACTACCAGATGGAGTTGGTGATTTAAGCAGTGCACATAGGGGATTTCTCTTTCCAATATCTCTTGCAACAACTTTTGTACCCCACCGTGCTTCCCAGCCATTACCGAAGCCCTGTCGTACACCTGACTTAATATTTTTGACGTGTCAAGTCCTGTTTTTGTCAGCTCTGCAATTATTAGTCTGTCAATGTTTTTGCATCTCCAGCGTCGGCTGTAGCTATTGTGGTAGACGCTCTGTTGCTTCATTTGATGCCGATACAAAGCGAATGATGATTGATATGTTCTCACATTCAGTGGGGTCCCTCGTCCCATCCACGTTGATGGTAAACACGATGTGCCTACTTCTTCCACGATGGCATCCGTCACAACATTACTCAATGTGCAGATCAGTTCATTCTGCATTTCCGGACTAGTATAGCTTGCGTTTCGTGGGATATGCTTTATTATTTCGGCTCGCTCGGTGTCTTTTTTGAGTGTGTAGTTTAAAAGCGAGAGGAAGAGCCCACTGTGCCCGTCTGACATATCTTCAAAATTATCAAGGCTCCTCTAAAAAGTATCTGATTTTCGGCGAGAAATCCCACAACATCTATAAGAGCAGACACATAGTACCGGTTTCTATTTAGCTGGTCAGCATTGAGGAGTGTGGAAATCTCCTTACCACAATCGATGCGCCTCTCATTCTCCTTCCACTCAAAACACAAGTTAAATGTTCCTTTGAAGTTGCGTGTTTGTGAAACCCCCTGCCTTTCTCAACTGCATGTTTCCAATTCCGGTAGCCTCGCACTGTGAAAGTAGAGTCCACTGGGCCACACGCGGTGTAAACTTCCTACATGGATAGCAGAATGCTGCATCTGTCTGCACACTGTATTTCAGCCATTCATTAGTCTGGTACCACGAGGACACAAACGAGCGATCTTGTTCTGCAACAGATGGCCAGGGTACCGCTGTAGAACAACTTGATTCAGTCTCTCACTTCCAAGATCATCGGGAAACGGCTTGACAGTCACACCCGATCCCGAGTGGCAACTCGGCTGCCTGCGCTGGCCTCCAGCTGCAGGGCTGACGTTGCTGGTTGGCCAGGTTGGCCAGCTTCTGTCGGTATTTCATCGTCATGATCGTCTTTTCCTCCTCCTCCTCCAACTCCTCCCACAACATGTCTTTCATCATCTTCTTTATTTTCGTCGGTTGCATTTTTTCCTTTTCTAGCCATTTTCGTATATCCATCATCCACGTCTTTTTCTCCTGCTGCTAGCTCGTGCTCTGTGATTCGTCCCTCGTGACTCGCGTCACTAATCTCACGACTCGCCAGATTTGACGGTTGACGGTTTTATTTATTAAATGATCCATGCATCAAAAACAGGTTTTATCTGCATAATTTTTAAATGTAAGCACGATTGCAAACACATATTTTTAATTTTTATTATAAAATTACTTTTGTAAGATGGAGGGTTGACGGGTTGTGAAGTCACTGGGTGCACGTGCCCTTCATCTTTATTTATGTAAATTTATGTCTTTTCCTTAATCATATTATCATATTATGACTATATTACATTTATACCTAACTTACAACCAATCAGGTAACCTGCTCAATAGGGCCTCCATATCGAATACGCTGATTGGCTATTCCTTAAAACTAAATGATCCATAATATATATAACCACCCACAACATCGACATTCGACACGAGGTCTTGGCTGCTGGCGTTGGTGCTTGCGTATTATCTTTTATCTTGTGGGCTTGGACTGTATTGTCTTGCCAATTGCTTTTGGAGATGCGCTGGGAAGCGCACACTTATCTGTTGACTCTTATTCAAAGAAGATATTATTAAAGAACAGTTTATCCAAGAAGGCCTTATTATTCACCATGTTGAACATCTGGAATTAGGGTTTTAGTTCACACAGGTGAACTCTTAAACAGCAAGCTCACAGTGGGCTCGTCCTTAAACACTAAGTTGTTCACAGGGTGCAACAGGGCATAAATTGGTGGCGTACAAGTGGGGGGCACCAGATGCGCCATGGGGGGGGCATTGCACCCAAATGCCCCCCCTAGCGACGGGCCTGGCTGTGGTCATCACTATCCTCTTGCAATAGGACCAGCTGGATGGCAAAAACAGTGCCAGGAGTACCTCAAAAGTAATTGGAATCAAAAAAATAACTATTGACCATGCCAAAAGAGTAGAAAAGAAAAGTTTTGAGTGAGGAAAAGAAGGGTTCAATTCTGGCTTTACTGGCAGAGGGATACATTGAGCGTCACGTTGCTTCCATTCTTAAAATTTCAAAGAGGCGGTTCATAAGAACAAGGTCAAGCAGCAGACATTGGGGACAACAAAGCTACAGACTGGCAGAGGGCGAAAACGACTTTCCACTGACCGGGATGACCGCCAACTCATTCGAATGTCACTCAACAACCGTAGGATGACATCAAGTGACCTACAAAAAGAATGGCAAACGGCAGCTGGGAGAAGTGCATGGCGAGGACGGTTTGAAACAGGCTCCTTGGGGCAGGGCTGAAGTCGTGCAAAGCTAGAAAAAAGCCCTTCATCAATGAGAAGCAAAAAGAGCCAGGCTGAGGTTTGCAAAAGACCATAGGATTGGAACGTAGAGGACTGGAGTAAGGTCATCTTCTCTAATGAGTACAATTTCAGCTCTTGCCCAACACCTGGTTGTCTAATGTTAGACGGGACCTGGAGAGGCCTACAAGACACAGTGTCTCGCACCCACTGTGAAATTTGGTGGAGGATCGGTGATGATCTGGGGTGCTTCACCAAGGCTGGAATCGGGCAGATTTGTCTTTGTGAAGACTCATGAATAAAGCCACATACAAGGTTGTCCTGGAAGAACACTTGCTTCCTTCTGCTCTGACAATGTTCCCCAACTCTGAGGATTGGTTTTTCCAGCAGGACAATGCTCCATGCCACACAGCCAGGTCAATCAAGGTGTGGATGGAGGACCATCAGATCAAGACCCTGTCATGGCCAGCCCAATCTCCAGACCTGAACCCCATTGAAAACCTCTGGAATGTGATCAAGAGGAAGATGGATGGTCACAAGCCATCAAACAAAGCCGAGCTGCTTGAATTTTTGCGCCAGGAGTGCATTAAAGTCACCCAACAGCAATGTGAAAGACTGGTGGAGAGCATGCCAAGACGCATAAAAGCTGCGATTGAAAATCAGGGTTATTCCACAAAATATTGATTTCTAAACTCTTCCTAAGTTAAAAGATGAGTATTGTGTTGTTTAAAAATGAATATGAACTTGTTTTGTTTGTATTATTTGAGGTCTGAAAACACTGAATCTTTGTTTTATTTTGACCAGTTGTCATTTTCTGCAAATAAATGCTCTAAATGACAATATTTTTATTCGGAATTTGGGAGAAATGTTGTCAGTAGTTTATAGAATAAAATAAAAATGTTCATTTTACTCAAACACAAACCTATAAATAGTAAAACCAGAAAAACTGATAATTTTGCAGTTGTCTCTTAATTTTTTCCAGAGCTGTATATATATATACATATATATATATATATATACATATATATATATATATATATATATATATATATATATATATATTTATTTATTTATTTTAAACCTTCAAAAATCTTCTCTGAAGTGGCTGAACAGATCGAGGTGAAATTTTACATGTATGACCGCATATCCAGAAGGAACAAAAGGTTTACACATATGATGTCATAGGTCACATGGTTTAACAGCCATAATGGGTTTACCAGAAAACCTATAAAAATGTTCTCCAGAAAGGTTGGACAGATCGAGGGGAACCTTCATGCAAATGTTCCCCCAGTGATGTGTGAACAAGTTCGTTGAGGAATAATTAATAGTTCACATGGTTTCGCAGCCATATTGGATTGAATAAAAAATATTAAATAATGTTTTCTCAGGAACCGCTTAATCAATTGACGTGAAACTTCACAATTATGATCTAGTGTCGATGGGGAATGCAAGCTTAAAATTTCAACTTGATCAGATGCATGATCTGCTAGCGAGAATTATTTATTTTTTTGGTGGGGGAGTTAATAAGTCTCACTTGGCTGTGCCTCGATGGGTTTGAGGTTAGAGCAGTTGAAATGTGAATCCTCTTCAGGTTCCTCTTAATGACTTCATCTTTGCTTTTTGCTTGTTTGGGTTCCTTCTGATTACTCCAATGCAGAACTGTACCTGTTTGGTCTTCTATTTGATTTGAATCGATTTTATTTTAATCTCATTCTCAATTCAATTGAATAATTATAAATGTCATGGGTCAGGGTCAGGTGTCCAATCAAAGCGGGATGTCTTCATACCTGGTCATCACTGCCAGCAGTTATAAAGTGGCAGTTCTAGTTATGTCTTTTATTGATTAAATTACGTAACACACCAGTACACAAACACAGCACAAAATACACCACACAAAATTTCACAAATACCACACAAAACAAGTCCTGGCGAGGGTCTGCAATCACTGATTGCTCTTTTTCGTGTTCTTAATTGCAGAGGAGAGGCTCTGCCAATATAAAAATGCTGCACCTGATAGTCTTGCCAGTAACAGTTTTTCCTTGTCAAGGTGGACTGAAGAAACATTCACAGTCCGGCAGATATATGCATATTTGGGGCCGAATTGTGCACATTGTGCTACAAACATGAAACTTGGCGCAATTGGTCCCTATGGTCAAATGAATGATTTCAGATATGGAACCACTGGGTCAAACTACTTTATCCATACGTTTTGAAAGTGTTTATGCGAAGTATGGCGATTGCCCATATGGAGCCAGCTTTCGACTTTATTGGCTCAGTTTGTAATTCTGCGTCGAGGTCTGCATGTTGAAATGGCTTTCCTCAAAGTCCTTGGAGACTGGCTAACTGACAGTGGCTGGTCAGAATCACTTGTTGAGGCAGATATTGCATCACCTGGCACTGCAAACTCTTTCCTCAAAGCAAGCCACGTAAGTCCGACATGCCGTGCACACCGAGTAAGTGCATGTGCTCTCTACAACCTCATGCAGAAGGCATATGAAAGACACCTTATGATGCAGCCACAAGAACAAGAACCACTTTCTTTGGATGCCTGGTGTGCTTAAAAATGTGCAAGTGCAACCATCAAGTTCTGGTGGATTGCCCCACAGTTGCAGCTGTTGTTGCTCACATTCATCAGATCTATATGTGAAGGAAATTGCACTTTGTATGTGAAGGCAAACCTTGCCCTGACCCCTTGGTTCTTTGCCTTGGACTATCACAATTATGCCAGATGGATGGCAGTGCATTTACGACACATTATCACTTTGCATGAGACTCACCTAGATGTTGCAATATAATTCAGCATTTGACACTTTGTTGTTCAAAAATCTAGTCGCGTGTTTTCAAAGATTGCTACAGACCATGCTCTTGAGCAGAACAGCGCATATGTCAAACGCGATGGAGAAGCAGTAGTTGGCTTGACTGAAAATCCAGCAGCACTTCTTCGGTGGATGATAGGTGGGCCTGCATTGTCACAACTGATTCAAGAGTTTCATACTGCACTCAAGTCTGACAGGCCAAGCAATGTTGTAGACATGTGTCTGCACCATGAACAGACAAAAAGTGTTCAAAACACTTTCTGCAAAGATCTAAGTTCTTTGGTTAGCATTATCGCAGAGTGTGAAAACCCTTTCATGGAAGATAGTGATGACCTCCTTGTTCTGCAGACCATGAGCATTGTTGACAGTGCAGTCAATGAAACTGTAAACAACATCCATACCGTTGGCCTGGAACAGTTTCGTTGTTTTGTGCAGGAGAGGCTTTTGGAGCAGACAAAGGTCTTAACAGAGCCAAACAAAAGGAACAAGCCACCAATCATGCCCTGTCCAAATGCAAATAAAAGTTTAAAATTATTGAAACTGACAAACCTCAAGAGTGACTGCAGCCTATTTTCTCAACTTCATATTGATTGTCAGATGGCCATTTTGAAGAATTATTCATGCATGAAAATCAGCCCTGCCCACCATCTATTTTAAATCAAGGCAAACTGTGCTCCTGTGCTAAATCAAACTTGCTACATTGCTTTGAAGACTTATCATTGCCCAGAGATAGGACACCAAATGTAGATGTCATCAAAATTGATGGTACAGCAGTTGTGAACATGCTGAAGGCAGAAACAAGCAATACCTTTGGATCATATGCCAATGAGATTCTCTTGCCTTTCATCCAGAAGCAGCTTCCAAGTGCAACAAATCATGTGGACATTGTCTGGGACTGGTCAGACAGTTTGAAGAACTCTACATTCTACAAGAGAAAGCAGAGGGAAAGGCCTGTGGTGATGAGTGGAGGCAGGGATTGATCTTCCAGGGAACTGGGAATGTTTTCTTTGAGTGAATGACAAGACACGGTTGTTCAGTTTTTTGTCAGAACAGGTCATCAACATTGACAGCCCGGAAAAGCAGATAACAAGTACCCTAGGCACTGGTGTCTGCTGCAAGCACTCATGTAATACATCTGCAGTTTCACGATGCAGCCATGAAGAGGCAGATACCATAATTGTGGTTCATTTGGCAGATGCCTCCAGCTACTTTGAGAGAATACTCATAAAGACTATTGACATAGATGTTGCTCTGTCTGTGGCTGCAATGGCCCATTGTCCAGTCACAGAGCTATGGGTGGCATTTGGTGCTGGGGTAAACATTTTTGATTCATTGCCGTGCATGAAATTGCGCAGTCACTTGGGCCATAGAGATCAAAGTGTCTGCCAAGTCTTTACAGCCTGAGTGGGTGTGACACTGTTTCTTCCTTCAATGGGATCGGCAAAAATAAAGCATGGAAGGCTTGGCAAGGGTACCCTGATGTCACTGCTACTTTTCTGAAGCTCTCCGGTTGACATTTCAGATGCTGATATACGTCGCTGTCGTTGAATGTTTTGTAATATCGTTATACGAAAGAACTAATGATCAGCGACATGTAAATGGAGCTCGGATGCAGATGTTTGCACAGAAAGGCAGATCCTTAGACTACATGCCACCTTCAAGTGCAACACTGGTGAAACATCTCAATCGGGCAGTTCTACAAGGAGGCCATATGTGAGGGCAGCATTTACTGCAGATCCTGAAGTTTAGGAGCCGAGCAAATGGGGATGGAGAAGAGATTCCACTGGAAAATGGGAATCTTTCTGGACTTCACCTCCCCAAGCCTCACACTCTTGCCAGGAGCTGCTGTACTGTGGATGCTAAAAATAATGCAGAGGGAACTACAAATGCTTCAGAGCTTGACTGAACTGCACTGCACTTTGTAAGTGCAGTCGTGATTGCCAAAGTAAGCAGTCGATGAGATGCCAGATCTGTGTCCAGTGCTGGGAGATAATTCTTGCTGTTTTTCGGTAAGGAATTGATACCGTCATGAGATAAAAGAGTAGCAGTTCTGCAATGAACAAGTAAGCAATTATATTTCTTACCAATTATCAATGTTCATCTATTCGAGACAGTATTCATGGGTCAAAATGCATAGACAGTATGTCTGCTACACATGTCGGCTGATGACAAAATTAATGTATTTTCTTTGTTTGAGTCGATGTATCTTCTTAACCTTCAGGCAAATTCATCCAAGAATACTGATTAGGTGATGTGAAGCCTTCAACCCCCATTTTTAAAAATTATTTCTGAGACATTTTCAAATTATTTAAAACTTCGAGAAAGAGAAACAGCCTATATTGGAGTGATAACTTAATCGCAGAGGCAGCCATTTTGAATGATGCCTCAAGAACATGTTCAAAGTCATTTTTACAAGTGGCTTCCTCTCTATAATTGGTATATAAATAAAGACCTTTCACGGTGTTAAATTTTACACTTGTTGCAGAATTTGCATGATTTTGCGACGTAACTGCTGCACTATCAAAGCGACTTCAAACCACATTGTCCTTGTATTGAATGACTCTGTGTCATCTCTTGTCAAGGGCAGAGGAAGCTCAAAACGAAATGGAATTCCATGCAGTACTGTGTCTGCTCTCACACCCTGTGCTGCTGTTCTTCATCAGAAATTTGAATTATATTTTTTCTCTAAGTTGCACTAAAAAGTCCAGAATACGAGATAATTAAACTGTACAGTATTTACAAGTAGAGTTGCTTCAGTAGTTCTTGAGCATGTGAAATAACTGTCCCTTTTCTGAATCCGAAATCCCACCGCTGCCACCAGTATACCACTGCTTTACATTGGTGGGTGTTACGTCTGTTTATAACCAAATAACCAAAGGATCAGGAGATGGGTTTCGTTCAAGGGCAGTATATATTCCTCATTGCAGAACTGTAACGAATAGTAAGCATTCAAATATGGCACACCACACACCGAGCCATAAGCACCAGCAAGCCACACTTCCGTCTCCTCTTTTCACTCAAAACCAACAACCAGAAGTCAATTAATATAAATCGGTAAATTCAAATAACTACTCATATAGTCAGCAACATTTGCTTTTCAATAACAATAATAACTATTATATATATGTATGTCCCTCGGTCCTGCGGAATTCCTCTCCATGCTCCCTCCTTCATGCATTGTAATCTGTGGTCATTAACCCATCAGGTGCTTTCACATGCATGTTCATGATGCTTGGTGCTCATCGTGGCCTGCAAGGTCTGGTGCTTCTTGCAGGCATGGTAGAATGCAGAACAGTG
>CM068963.1:26170401-26187254 GCA_035128595.1 Eptatretus atami | reverse complement strand
AAGGATATTATTGCTAAGGAGAGTCCACTGAGTTAATATGGAACAAGCAATCAAGGGTGAAAGTGAAAGCAATCAAGTGAAAAACTTTATTTGTCAACTGGAAAGTTGATATTTATAGTTGGCCTGTGCTCACAAAATGAAAAGTGGGGTGAAGCAATCCGTTGCACACGTGCGTACGTAAAATCTACGTAGATGCCTGAATTTTGTTATTCCCTTTTGTCTGCAACCGCTTGTCGGATTGACACACAATTTTTACCACAGATGGGAACTTGGCTCCTGTCCCATGGGGAAAGTGAGATTTTTTTTGACGTCATAGTTGCCTTCGTAAATTAGACGTCCATAATTTGTATACATATAATCTGATCAGAATGAAAATCTTTGAGGGTCACCGAGGGATAAATTGGTCAACATAAAAAAAAATTATGACATCATCAGTCATGTGGTTCGGCAGCCATATATATATATATATATTATATATATATATAATATATATATATATATATATATATATATAACACACACACACTACATATATTAAACCTTCAAAAATCTCCAAAATTACTGAACAGATCGAGGCTAAACTTTACAGGTACGACCGCCTATCCATGAGAAACAAAATGTTCCCCACCAGTGATGTTATTGGTCACATGGTTTGGCAGCCATATTAGATTTATCCTAAAACTTTTTAAAATCTTTTCCAGAATGGCTGGACAGTGACAGATCAAGTGGAGCTTCACACACATGTTCCCCAAGCCTTGGGATACCAGGGTGTTCAATAATAATATAATGATGTCACATGATTAGGCAGCCATATTGGATGAAGGAAATATTTTTAAAATTCTCTCTTGAACCACTGAATCAATCGATGTGAAACTTCAAAATTATGATCTAGTAGTGATGGGGAATATATGTTTTAAATTTCATCCTGATCGGACGAATGGTCTGGTAGCCAGACTTAGTTAATTTTGTGAATCTGGGTTCTTTTTGATTTTTCTTTTTTTATATAATAAGGCTCACTTTGTGGTGCCTGGATTGGTCTGAGGGTAGAGGAGTAGCAGTTGAAATCTGAATCCTGTCCAGGTTCTTCCTGAAGACTTCATCTTTGCTTTTTGCTTGGTCAGGTTCCTTCTGATGACTCCAATGCAGGACTCTACCTATGTTATTTGGTCTTCCATTTGATTTGAATTCATTTTTTTTTTATCTCATTCTGAATTAAATTGCATAAAGAGGATGCAATGGGTTTGGTGTCTGATCAAAGTTTGGTTTGGTTTGGTGTCTGCCAGCAGTTACAAAGTGGCAATTCAGGTGTTAAGAGCATTCATCGAAAACTATTCAACGGACGAAATTGATATATTACCACATGTTACACAAACATTCGATATAGTGCATATTGAGCGTACAGTGCCTCTGTAGAGTCTACACCCCACTTTCAATACTTTCACCTTTTGTTGCCTTATAGCCTGGAATTAAATTGCATTAAATCAGACTTCTTCAACCTTTATTTACACATCATAACCCACAACTTCGAAGTGAAAAACAAATTTTATAAATTTCAGAAAATTAATTTAAAATACAAAACTAGAATATCTTGGTTGGATAAGTGTCCACTCTCCATATAATAGCAATTGCAAATTAACTCAAGTGTAATCAATCACCTTCAAAATTACACACCAAGTTAATTGGCCTCCGCCTATGTTAAATTGCAGTGATTCTGAATATTTCAGCTATTCCTGCAGGTTTCCTCTGCTGGGTAGTGCATTTCACAACAAAAACTGAACCACGAGCTCAAAGGAGCTTTCAAAAAACCTCTGGGTTTAAGTTGTGGAAAGGTACAAATCAAGAGAAGGGTATAAAAATATTTCAAAGGCCATGAATATCCCTTGGAGCACAGTCAAGACAATCATTAAGAAATGGAAGGCATATGGTACCACCAAGACCCGGCCTAGATCAGGCCGTCCCTTCAAGTGGGATGACCAAGCAAGGAGGATACTGATCTGAGAGGCCACCAAGAGGCCAATGGCAACTTTGAAAGAGCTACATGCCTTTATGGCACAGACTGGTCACTGTGTGCATGTGACAACAACTACCCAAGCACTTCACAAGTCTGGCCTGTATGGTAGAGTGGCAAGAAGGAAGCCATTTCTCAAAAAAGCCCACATTTAGTCCCATTTGAGGTATACACAAAACACTCCAGAGATTCTGAAGCCATGTGGCAAAACGTTTTATGGTATGACGAAACCAAGATGGAACTTTTTGGCCTAAATACAAAACGTTTGGCACAAACACAACACAACACATCAACCAAAGAACACCATCCCTACTGTGTAGCATTGTGGTGGCAGCATCATGTTATGGGGATGTTTCTCATCAGCAGGGACTGGGGCACTTGTTACCTTCCCCGATACTGGGGCACTGGGGCAGAAGGGAAAATGGATGAAGCAAAATAAAGAAAAATCCGAGAGGAAAACCTGCTGCCCTCTGCAAGAAAGCTGAAATTGAGACAGAAGTTCACCTTTCAGCATGACAATGACCAGAAGCACACAGCCAAAGCTCCACTGGAGTGGCTGAGGAACAAAAAGATAAATGTCCTTGAGTGGCCCAGTCAGAGCCCTGACCTAAATCCAATCGAAAATCTGTGGCATGACTTGAAAGATTGTTGCCCATCAACACTTCCCACGCAACTTGACTGAGCTTGAACAGTTTTCTGCAGAATAATGGGCAAACTAGCATAACCCGCGCTCTGCACGACATGTTGGGGTGGGTGTGTTTGAGAAAGGAACTGATGCAGAGTATCAGTAGTAATTTTACTTTAATGCAGTAAGTGGAATACGATTTCACTGTTTCAGAACCATTTTATTTACTTTTTTTGTACCATGCACCTCATATGGTCTATGAGATAATGTAAGCCGAATATCACGTTACTCGAGCGCAGAACAAAGTCGAAGATAGCACGACACGAAACCACAAACTCGGAAATAATATATAAGATATTACCCAATCAAGGTGTGCAAAGTTGGTAGAGACCTATCCCAACAGAATCACAGCTGTAATTGCCAAAGTTGCTTCTACCAAGTATTAACTCAGGGGGGTGGACACTTATCCAACCAAGATATTCTAGTTTTGTATTTTTAATAAAATTTCTGAAACTGGTTGAATTTGTTTTTCACTTGGAAGTTGTGGGTTACGATGTGTAAATGATGGTGGGAAAAGCCTGCTTTAATGCAATTTAATTCCAGGCTATAAGGCAACAAAAGGTGAATAATTTGAAAAGGGGGTGTCGACTTTCTATAGGCACTGTACATTGAAAACCGTTCAACAGAGGAAATTGAAACTTTACCACATGTTGCATGACTATTTGAAAGGAGATTGACCATGTCCTCATTGACGGTCGCTGGAGGATGATCCAGAACTGCAGGGTCTACCGGAGTGCCAGTTCCTCAATACTGACCACAGGCTTGTTGTAGCAACTCTAAAGCTGCACCTTAAATCCTGGAGAATGGTACCATCCCAGCCTAGGCTGGATGTTGGCAAGTCAGGGATGAGAGAGTAGCTGAGGAGTTTGCGAACAGGCTGAGTGGACACTTGGGGGGTCTGGGTGCTTTGGGGGTCCTGAAGAGTTGTGGAGTGCCTTCAAGACCACCATCCTTGATGTTGCCGTGGATGTCTTGGAACTCACCGCAGGGCAAAGAAGAATTTTGTCTCTCAAGGGACACTGGATACCATTGACCAGAGTCGCAGGGCCAGGCTGAATGGCAAAGCTGAGCTGTTCAGGGAGCTGAGGTGTAAAACTGTACGTGCACTGAGGGTGGACAAGGAGGCCTATGTGCGAGGAATCTGTGAGGGGGTAGAGCATCACCTGTGGACAGGTGATTCTCGTCCCGCTTACAGGGGATTCGCGCATTGCGTTCATCCAAGCCCATCCGTCGGAGCACTGCAGTTAGAGCAGAGAGTGGTAGGCTCTTGACAGAGGAGTCTGAAGTGAAGGCCCGCTGGGCCGGTTACTTTGAGCGGTTGTACCAGGCTGTGCCCCAGCTGTCGAGTTGGACGTCAAGGGTGTTACAATCCCTGTTGCTGACCCTCAAATCAACTGTGGTCCACCTTCGCTTGTGGAAACACGGGCTGCGGTGAACCGGTTGAAACGGGGCAAAGCTCCGGGATCTGTGGCATCCATGCTGAACTTCTCAAGGCTAGTGGAAATGCTGCACTCGTGTCGTTGCATGCAGTTTTGTGCTCTGCCTGGAACACAGGCATCATCCCAACTGATTGGAAGAGGGGCCTTGTTGTTCCTCTCTGAAAGGAAGGGTGATCGCCAAGACTGCAACAACTACCGAGGGTGACGCTGCTCTCAGTGCCGGGCAAGGTCTTTGCTCGGATAATTCTTGATAGGGTTCGCCACATCTGCTTGAGCACCAGCGTCCAGAGCAGTCAGGCTTTACACCAAAGAGGTCAACGATTGACCGTATCCTTGCTCTTCGTGTCCTCACCGAACGCAGACGAGAGTTTCGGCAGGGGCTGCTTGCAGCCTATGTTGATCTCTGTAAAGCGTTCGATTCAGTGAATCGGGATGCCCTCTGGAGGATTCTTGGTCTTCGTGGGGTGCCACCAAAACTGATCGATCTGATGTCTGAACTCTACTCTGGTACTGAGAGTGCTGTGAAGTGTGGTGGTACCATCTCTGACTTATTTCCAGTTGTTACTGAGTTCGTCAGGGTGTTGTACTGGCCCCCACACTTTTCAGCACTTGTATGGACTGGATTTTAGGGAGGATGTCGGAGAGATCAAGCTGCGGTGCATCGTTTGGGAATGTCAAGATCTCGGACCTTGATTTTGCAGATGATGCAGTCATCTTTGCGGAGACTTTAGATATCCTTTTGGGGGCCCTCGAGGTGCTGAATGAGGAGTCGGAGCGCTGGGATTACGGGTTTCTTGGGTCAAAACTAAGATCCAGGCTTTCGGTGACATCTTGGATGCTGCTGTCCTATCTGTGTCTGTTTGTGGTGAGGATGTAGAGGTCGTGGAGAGATTCACTTACCTTGGCAGTGATATTCATGTCTCTGCTGGCTGTGAGTCAGAGGTCAATAGACGTCTGGGTCGGGCCTGCGGAGTCATGGATTCACTGGATCATGGGGTGTGGCGCTGCCGGTACCTGTGCGGGAGGACGAAAGTCCGAGTCTTCAGGTCCTTGGTACTTCCAGTCTTGCTCTATGGATGCGAGACTTGGACTCTGACCAAGGATCTGAGACGGAGACTTAATTCCTTTGGTACAGGTCTCTTCGGAGAATCCTTGGCTATCGCTGGTCGGATTTTGTGTCCAACGAGCGGTTGCTGAGAGAGACTCGGATGAGATTTGTTACCTGCATAGTCCGTGAGCATCAGTTGCGGCTGTATGGACATGTGGCTCGTTTTCCTGACGCTGATCCTGCTCACCAGATTCTCTCAGCGGGGGAGTCTCGTGAGTGGAGGAGGCCAGTGGGCCGACCACGTGCCTCGTGGTTGCAGCAGGTTGACCATCATCTCAAGAGATGGGGATGGGCCTGGCATCTGCCTGGGGGATGGCCAGACGGAGGCCCATGGAGTACCGGCGGAAAGTGGACGCAGCGACGCGCTGTTCTGGCACATGCTCCCATACCTGACCCGACCTATTTGAAATGGCGCCTATTACTTGGATGAAGCACGCCCCCTCAGAGCTTACACGGTGAATTAAACAAAGCCTCATGCCCAGAGACAATGTCACTTCCTCAAGTTAGAAATTAGAATCATTGTAACCACTTCAGCCTTTATTGTGCTCAGCTGGTGAAAAAAGCAAAGAAGAAGTAAAATTTGGCGTTTTAACTATTTCCAAATTAATACTTTATCGATCTATTCTGGCACCTTTATCAACCTTGGAAGTTATGAAAACACTTGAGAACGAGAACAAAAGCTACCTTGTAAAGGCTTATTAGCTTCTTTGTAAATAATGTACTCGATAGCAGACTTTTCAAAGTATAATTTGTACACATTTACCTGTGAAGTGCAGAGAGATGCAATTACAAAATTTTCCGCCAGAATAATTGGCTTGCACCAAGTCCTTCTCAAGACTGCAAGAGGTAAGTATTCTATGAATACCAGGTTCTCGTTTTGTAAGAGGAATGGCCGAGTACAACTCCACGCACCCTATCTCCAAACTCCACATTTCCACCTTAATCACTGTGGATAGGTATTCATACAGAATAAATAGATTGCCACTTAAGATTGGTAAGTTGATTTTGAGAGCAAAAGAAAAGAGTTATGCAAATGGAGGAATGCTTTTAAAAATTGAAAATGCATTTCATTTTCAGCAAAGGATTCTAGTTTTTCAAGAAGAATTGTTTCCTTGAATATTTTAAAAAGAGTGATCAAAAGCTCATGGATGAGCTTGTACGTACAGGGTGTTCCAAAAAGACCTGGACAACTTTGGTTGTTAATATATTTAGTAGTACGAGTGATACAATGATACCCTTTGTTTGATATGATACAGAAACTCATCATGTTTTCGTTTTTTTTCAGGTCTGGTGGTTTGCTGTAAAAGAATATGGCGACTCCACAGGAGAAAGCTCAGTGTGTCGAATGGTTCATCGAGACGAGATCCGACACGCAAGTTTAGCTTTATTCCAGCACAAGGTATGGAAGGAATCCGCCATCACGGACGAGTATCAGAGAGTGGTACAATAAGTTTAAGAGAATGGAAGTTGTCAGAAACAGAAAAGTACCGGTCGACCAAGCACAAGTGTAAAGGCGCTGTCACACCTTGACGATTTAGCCAGCAATGGCAACGTATAAAAATGTATGTAAAACGGGCGTCACTGAAATTTTGATGTTTTTTTTTTAAGTTTTGGTCGTATTCATAACGTGTTGGTCGTATGCATAACATTTTAGTAACAGGCACAAAAACGTTTCGTTGTCTTATAGATAACTTATACCAACAAATGATTAGCGTGTTGTCGGCGTTCACAACCTATCCCAACGATGGTTTAACTTAGGCATAGCGCGCTGCACGTATCGCGACGAACTCGTGGCGTAGCCTGTTAAAAACCTGCCGCACGCCGATTTAAATCATAACCCGCTGATAATTGGAAGTGTCAACATCGCAGTCACACCTTGACGATTTAGCCAGCGTATGCCGACCTATGAAAAATGTGTCTAAAACGCTGGCACACGTCGAATACGGTATGGTAAGTTGTGATACGTTAAGAGCACGCTGAAAAACGATGAAGTACGCTGTCATATTTCGTGTACGTTTAGTACGTCGTGAAATTTCAAGCATGCTGAAAATTTTACGACGTACTCGCCGTATGGCTCACACGTTCCGCTACGCTGGGAATAAGTTCTCGGCACGCTACGCGATCGTTGACACACGTCGACACAAGTTCCTTGTAAGTTACTCATAAGTCGAAACACGTCGAGGTAATGTTTAGCATACCCGAAACTTATTTTCTCCGTCAAGGCACATTTTCTTTTTTCTCCTTGGCTCCGTGAAGGCACGTGACGAAATATCTGAAGTTGTTGTTGTTGTTGTTTTTTTTTTGTCTATCACGAATTTTAAAATATATTCGGACATTTGCTTTTAAGTTTCGACGTCGACGTGACAATATCCTCAAACAGAAAATATTCACAGAGGAGGAACTAAGAATAAGACATGAGCAAACTGAAGAGGCAATCGGACGTGATGTAACGGCACGTGACGAAATATCGGAAGTTATTGTTGTTTTTTTTTTTTTAAACGCTGCCAATACGCCATTATACGGTAGCTGTAAATTAGAAACACGTTCAGTAAGTTCTGTGGTCGTCCGGAAGACGTCAATCAAATACGTCTCATACGTCAATATGCGTTGGAGGTACGTTACACATAGGTTCAAAGCACGTTACTCATAGGTTAGAAATAAGTTTTGGCTCGCTAAGCATTACCTCGACGTGTTTCGACTTTGAGTAACTTACAAGTAACGTGCCTCGACGTGTGTCAACGATCGCATAACGTGCCTCGACGTGTGTGAACGATCGTGTAACGTGCCTACAACACGTTACTCATAGGTTATAAATAAAATTCGGGTACGCTAATCATTACCTCGACGTGTTTCGACTTATGAGTAACTTACAAGTAACGTGTGTCGACGTGTGTCAACGATCGCATAACGTGCCGACAACTTATGGCCAGCGTAGCGGAACGTGTGAGTCATACACTGGCATACGTCATAAAATTTCAAGCATGCTAAAATTTGAGGACAACCGCAAAGTACAACGATGAAAGCCAGCGTACTACGACGTATGCAGCGTGCTTCAGCGTGCTCTTAGCGTATACAAACAACCATAACGTATTCGACGTGTGCCGGCGTTTTAGCCCAATTTTGCATACGTCAGGCATACGTTGGCTAAATCGTCAAGGTGTGACAGGGCCTTAACAGACGTTGAATGAGTGCGCGAATCATTTAAACAAAGTCTCAGAAAATCAATTTGACATCACCCAGAGAACTGGGATTCAACACACCACTGTACACAGGATTTTGCATAAAAGACTGAAGCTTTATGCCTAAGGTCCAGATTCCATAGGAACTCAAACCAAATGATGGACCCAAACGCAAGGTGTTTGCCTTGGAAATACTGTCACATAGAGGATGGCGAAGATACCTGAAATAGGTCACGTTCACATAGAAAGCTTACTTCATGTATCGGGAAGGTCAATCCGCACAATGTGAGGATCTCGGGCTCTGAAAACCCCCATGAGGTCATTGAACACGTACGCGATAGTCCAAAGGTCAATGTATGGTGTGGTCTTCTCCATGACTGCTTGGTGGGTCCGTTTTTCTTTGCGAAGGATGCAGTGACCTCAACAATTTACATGAACATTTTGGAAGGATTCGCCTTCCCACAGATTGAAGACCTGCAACCTGATATCATCTTTCAACAGGATGGCGCTCCCCCTCATTGGGTCTTAGTTGTTTAAGCCTTCCTGAATTAAAATTTTCCAGGTCGCTGAATTGGCCTACAAGGACCAATCACCTGGCCCCCACGATCACCAGACATAACCTCCCTTGATTGTTTTCTGTGTCAAAGATGTTGGCTGCAGCACCAAGGTGGCAAACCTGCCATTCTCGGATCACAGCGGCATGTGCAATGGTGGATGTAAACGTGCTGAGCTGAACATGGCAAGAACTCGTGTACCACCTTTTACAGTTTTACAGTTTTACAGTTTTACATGCCTGACAAACTGAGCTCACATTGAAGTGCATTGATGGTGTGCTGAAAACTTTTCGAGTTTCTGTATCATATTAACCAAAGGGTATGATTATATTATTTGTGGTTCTAAATATATTAACAACCAAAGTGGTCCATGTCTTTTTGGAACACCCTGTACAGTATAATCACATGCAGGACAAGGACAAGGACATTAGGAAGCATAATTGTAGTTTTTTAATAAATAATACAACCACAGTAGGAGACTACTTTAGAATAGTTTGGTCTTCATCTCACAACTACAATCATTAATTGGTGTTTAATCACTATATTCATCGTTTGAAATCCTATGAAAATATGTTTTCCTGGTAAAAGTCGCCGGAGGCATTAAGTTTTTGGGTTGTCTGTCCGTGCATCCGTGATGGGTTTTCGTTACCGCGTTAACTTAAGAACGGCTGAAGGGATCTAAGTCAAACTTGGTACACGTATGTATGATGATGTTAAGATAAACTGAGTAGATTATGGTGTCAAGCGGTCAAAGGTCAGAGGTTCCTTCAGGCAAAAAATGTGTTACCGCGCTAACTTGTGAATCGCTGATGGGATTTCGACCAAACTTGCTACAAGTATTCATTATTGTCGTGTCCAGTGGGGTTAGGTTAATATCCCACTCCTGACCGAGTTTGTCATGGTGGGGCAGTTAACACCGACCTGGACGGATAGTCGAACGGTTTTACTTGGAGGCGAACAGCCGAGACCATTGGAGATTATGACGAATGTGGGACGGAAGGTTCGGAGCATGTACCAGAACTGAAGTGTTTACCTGAGGCATTCACCAAAATGGAAGCACACGGGTTTATCCTTGAATCCACAATGAACAAACAAACACAAGAAATTCAACAATTAATGGTTTAATAAAAAATAAATCGACGAATTATCGTGATAATGAAAATAATTCAAAGTGTGAGGTAATGAAAAATGAGGTACCCTAATTCCGAATTTGAGACGTCTCCACTCAGTCACAAAAACTGACAAGGGGAAAGACAAAAATAAAAGAAAATCCTCCTTTTATGCCGGCACTTAGCTGTGTGTCCAGAGGTGAACCTTAGGAAGTCTCCACATCATCGAGTTTCGAAGCCCACTGTGTGGGAAATGCACAAAAACACTGTGGGAAACGCTCTCTGGCTCATGTAGGTGAGGCGGGCGTGGACCTCTTCAACGCAGGACCACAAGCCGCAGTACAGTTTCTTCTCATGATCGAGATTGCCACACAACTCTCTCAATCACAAGTCCGCACGCAGCAAATGGTGCTGCCTTCTTCCTTGAACATACAACGGGAGACTGCCGAGTTAATGCTGAGAGACACATTCCTTTCTTCTCCTTCCAAAATGCACAAACTTCGGACCCAGCCGAACAGACAATGGCCAGCATCCTGTTCCAGCAGCGAGCAAATTCACATCAGCACGAACAACGAGAATCGCGCTATTTTGTCATGCCGAGAGGGACCAGAGCCTCATGCTTTGCTTCCAACTGCCCTCTTGTCTCTCTCACCCCTTCTCCTTCTTTGATGTCCCCCGACCAATCATCAACCTTGAGGGGCGTGGCCTGCCGGTACGAAGCTGGGAAGGTGGGGATTTTGCCTGCTGGGAAATGTTCGGCTCTGCTGTTGTTGTTGTTGGTGTAAAATGCGGTGCTTTTATTTCCGGCTTTGTAATGCAAAAAGTAGAAAAAGGTCATGGGGGGGGGGGGGGGGGAGGGGGTGCGATCAATACTGGGAGAACTAGCCTTAAACCCTACTTAGTTAACAGAGCACCACCCCTCCCGTGTGGTGACCCATAAAACATCTTAAGCTCACAGTGTTCCATACTTAATTTAGATCGAGATGTCTTCTACTTATCACGACCATGCTTTGCTATTCTATCCTATCTTTATGAGGAAATTCCTCCATCCTACGACAAAACATAACATTATAATGCAAACATGAACTGATTTCGATTTTGGCATCAAGAGTTCAAAGGTCAGAGGTCATGGCATGGTAAAAATGTGATACCTGAGAACAGCTGAAGGGATGTATTTATAAACAAAATCAGGGAGCTTTCGAGGTTCAATGGCAGAATTCAGATGGAGCAAGACTGTAAGGGAGGCTGTTAAAAAAACCTAAAAAACAGGCCATCAAATTATTTACGATGTGAGAGTAACAGGCCTTGCACTTCTGCCTCATCATGGGAGATGTTAAACATGTTGAGAGTTTTAGATGTTGAGTTACATGTAAATATTTAAATATTTTTGCCTTATCAGGGGGCAAAAACAATTGAGGAGAGACAGCTGTGACACGAAGCCTGGTGTTAGTTTAATGGTTAAGGTGACTGATTTAAGATCTTACGGTCTTGAGTCCAGAGTCCTTACGGTCCAGAGACACGCTGCTCTGGCGCATGCTCCCATTCCTGACCTGCCCCTGTCAGCCGTAGAATTAACACCAGGTAGGGTTGATTCAGCCTGTCATCTTTCTGAGGTCAGTGAAATGAGTACCATCCATCCATCCATTGGGACCATACTCTGTGCAGAGTGTTGGTGCTGCCAAAGCAGTCTCCTTGGCTATTGGGCACAATCCTGGATGGGTCGCCACTCCGACACAGGATACCAGCATGCTGGCACTCATTTTGCCGACCTCAGAAGGATGACAGGCAGAGTCAACCCCACCTGGTATTAATTCAACAGCCGAGTGGGATTTGAACTCAGGATCCCAAGCCCACCACCCGAACCATTAAGCCAACACCAGGCATAATGAGTACCAATGTACAGTTAATCGAGGGCACTGCATTCGTGGCACAGCTGTGCCCACAGAAAATTGTGCAACCAGCAGCCACAGACTCATGGAATAGCACTGTTAAACTGACAATGGAGTAGAGGGGCAACAATTGGACACAACCAGCAAGGGAATGAATGGATAGGAAAGGAAGAAAGAGAGGAGTAGAGGAAACATTCAAATGAGCAAGTCAGAGAGAGGGTTGGGTTATGGAGGAAATAATGGGGGTAAAAATAGATCGTGGGTCAGGATGGGGGAGCAGATGAAGTAGCAATGCACTGCCTGCTTAAAGCACTGTAGGGCAAAGTGAGAAAGGACGACCTCTGGAAGGTGATTCCAGAGAGAAGAGAAGCAAGGATCAAAAAAGTTGAGGTGCACAGTCAGCCTGGATTTTGGAAGTTTAACCAGGAGGGTGTTACCCAAAGAACCCATGCATCCTGGAGTTGCTGGGGAGGGTCAGAGGACTGATAGAGCAAAGGGAGTACTATCGGAGAAGAGACAGCAAAATAGATCTGCGCCAACCTGCCCATGATGTGAAAACAACAGATCTTGTGTTTCTGCCTCTTACGCGACATTCCAATGATGTTAAGAGCTTTAAATTCCACAGAATGCAAAAGAGATAGATGTGATGCTGGGGTGCCAGCCCATATGGGAGAGCAGTACTCTATTGAGAGATGAACAAAGGCCTTGTAGACTGTGAGCAGCTCTAATTTCTCAAGGAAAGGATTGCATTGACAGAGGATGCCCAGTCTGCGACTGGCTTTGGAGGCCAACTTTGCCATGTGGTTGGCTCAGAAGAGGTCATGGCTGATCGTGAGGCCTAGATGTTCAAGAGACTGAACCTCTTCCAGTGGCTGACATTGGAAGTAGTTAGGTGGGTCCATTTGAAGATCCTTCTGGAGCAACAGGTTGAAACACTGAGATTTTCCAGGATTGTAGGACAAGTAACATTTATCAACCCAGCATGTCATCAATTCTAGGTCAGTGGAGATTGATGTGGCTGCAGCCTGCCTAGCAGTGGGTTATGAAAAAAGAAGAGAGGTTTATCCAGAACACCGCATACATAGTTTATGCAGATAAGGAGCAAGACTGGGCCTAGCACACTGCCTTGGAGAACTCATACCTCCCCTGGATTCCATTGATAGCAATCCATTGACTGCGTGAATGGAGGAATTCGAAAATCCAGGCAGGACGGCTGCCTTCTATGCCACAGGCAGAGAGCTTGGCAAGTACAGCAGGATGTGAGACAGTGTCAAATGTCCAAGGATATGGTCCTAAACCCTTCCTGGCCTGACTTATTGATTGAGATTTAAGGCCTTGGTTGAGTGACTGGGAAGGAATCCGAACTGATGGTTCGAGATCAGGCTATGTGAAAACAGGAAAGACGACATCAGCAGCAATGATGGATTTTTCTTCTTCTCCCATTAAAGTGCAGAGACCTCCAAGGACTATTATCGCACTCAACTTTGCTTGTAATTCCATGACTTTGCTTGAAATTGGAAATAATCTCACTGGTCTGTAGATGATAGGATCTGTTTTTGCATCCTTCTCATAGATGGGAGTAATGTTTACTGACTTCCAGGCTGATGGTAGGTGGCCAAAGGAGACAAAAAGACTGAATAGGGTAGATAAAAAAGGAACCAAAGAACGGCAGAACAGGGTTTGGAGAACATGGGTACTGATACCATCAATGCCTGTTGCCAAAGCAAGGTTAAGACGAGACAGAACTTTCTCTACCTTCTCTGGTGAGAAACGTACAATGTCTAGTTCACAGTGGATATGAGGAGGTAAGATGGGAACAGAGCAGGATGGGTCGGGCACACGAGATTTGGAGGCAAAAACAGAGTTTAGACATTTTGCCTTATCTTAGGTGGATCTTGCAGTAATGCCATTTGAGGTGGGGTATGGGGTTGAAGGGGGAGCATAGACAAGAGATGGACTTGACAAGGTGCCACCATGATTTGGAGGAAGGAAACTGCTTGGAGAGTTCAGCCTTGGGATTTATAAAAAAAAAATTGTTTTCTGGCATGCCTCAGGATAGGCACACAGCTGGTGTGAGCCTTACAGAATGAGCTAAAGTTGCCCTCAGTTAGGTTAGCTTTCCATGTTGGGAAAGTAAGCTGCTTGACCACAACTACCTCTCCACATGATTCAGTGTACCAGGGCCTCAATGATGGACAGGATAGCCATATGTGGGATGGGAAAAACTGGTACGTAAGAAAAAGTATTCCTTTTATCAGAGGGAAGATTGTAATCCTTACTAATTGGCCTGTGGATCAGCCATATTTTGCATTGTTGAGTTTGCTCCCTTGCAATAGCCAGAGAGATAAGAGTTTTGTGAAGAAAGTGGTCAGGAGAGCTAAGAGGGGCAAAAGAGGAACAAGAGAGATTGGATAGAAAGTTAGTCATGACTTGGTCGAGGAGGGACAACATACTATTTGCATAAATCCAGGTTGGGAGGTTAACAGATTGTCAGACCCACAGAGTTGCAGAAGGCCTTTGCTGCAATGCCATGGCTGGTTGTTGCAAAGGTAACCCTCTAGCCAGTTAGCATGGTGACAGTTGAAATCCTGGAAAATGAGGAACCGAAAGTTGGGATGGATGGTTATGAGTTGATCCATATTAGAGGAAATATAGGTCGACGAGGGGTGATGAGTTTGTTTATGTCCCAACAAGGAAAACACAATACAATCATTTTTATTTCACTTTATTTCTCAATATAATCTTCTTTTCTGGCAAAGCAGTTCATCCATCGGTTCTATGGCTTGGCCATGCCCATTCTGTAGAGCTCCTTGTCGCACCCCTTTACAAGTCCTCTACAGCTGCTATCATAGCATTGCCGTTCTTGTATTTGTTTCAGTTGAGGGAACAAATATAAGATTGAGTATGGTGGGTGTGGCAAAGGTTCATACGCACAGTTAGTAGAAGTAGCCACCAAATGTTGGGCTGTGTGTGGAGAGGCATTGTCCTGGAGAAGCAGCACACCTCAAGTAAGTTTCCCTCACCTCTTTTGCTTAATTGCATAATGCAATTTGTGCAGTTTATCAGAATAATACTCCATATTAATTGTGTTTTTATTTATTTAAAGAAGTTCACCTTTATCACATCATCACAATCCTAAAACAGAGTGCCCATTACCATTCCAGCTACAATCTCCTCTTGAACTTCCGAGGGGGTGGGGACTTTGTGTTACCACTGCATCCTCCATTGCTTGGTCTCAGGATGAAAGTGGTGAACCCATGTCTCATCCTATGTGACAATCTGCTGGAGAAAGTCATCTGGATAAGCATGAAAATGGTCCAATAGTTCACAGGAAATGTCCAGATGAGCTCTTTTCTGGTCCACTGTCAGCATTCTGGGAACCCACCATCGTGACACCTTTGTTATACCCAGTTTATCTATGAGGATTGATTGAACCAAACCAAAACTGACACCCAATGTCTCAGCTATGTTCCTGATGGCTGCTCGTCTGTCTTTCATCACTACTTCATAGACATGGTCCACCATTTCTGGTGTTGCCACCTCAACAGGACAACCTGATCTGTGTTCATCTTTGGGACTTGTTCAGCAATGCTTGAACTCAGCTACCCCATTCTTTACCATGGAATATGAAGGAGCCTCATCTCTTTATGTCACTACTCTATCCATATGTACTTGCCTGAGAGGTGAGTCTTTCTTGTGCAGGTACTTTATCACAGCTTGGAGCTCAGATTTCTCCATTTTGACTGAATTTATGGGGATTTGAGTCTATGCTCTGGAAAAGCTGCAAGTAGAAATATTAGCAAGCCGTATCATAATAGCAAGGATAGATCTTTATTCTTTGTAACTTTCATCATCCTACTTTATCTACAAGTATGTTGGGCCACAGTCAAACTGATCACCCCTTGGACATGGAGTCATCTTCCTTGGGTGGACCAGGGTGGAGGGATCTGTGGCTAAAAGCACAAAGGAAAGTAGTTATGTATGCTCACAATGAGACTTTTTGTGCAGGTTTGGAAGCAAAATGGGAAGGAAACATGAGTGACGAGGAACTTGTATGGAAGGGAGGCATTTTGGAAGGACAGTAAAGGGAAATTGAACATTTAAAAATAAGATTTAACAGCAGTTTTGTCAGTAAGAAACAAGTTTTGTCATCAAGAAAGAAGTAAGAAAATACATTTTAATTCAAAATTTCACATTATGTGTCGTGAATATTTTCTTAATATGAGAAAAGAAAACATTTATGTTCCTCTGAATGAAAGCAAAAAGAAAAAATATTGAACGAGCTAGACAGACGAGCTGAATAAAATCATTTTTTATGTCTAACATTTTGCAACGTCTATTATAACCAACCATTCTTTCTCAGAGTAGAACTAAACAACTGCCAGCTCGTATGAGGTTGAGGCTGCCTGGCATGAAGAGGCTTGAGAACTCAACAAAATATTTTCCTTGGTCCACTTTCATCAACATTTGTAGTCATATATTTCTACAGTCTGTAATAGATGCAGCATTCAGAGAAGTGTTGAAAACCATTGCACCCTGACCTGAAAAAACATTTGTTTAAGAAATGTTTGTGTATTTTAGTCATTAGCTGTATACACAAGGCAATGGTACCAATCAAAACTTTTCATGTTCGATTATATTTTTTAATCTATCATGTTTGGACACATTTACACAGCACATGTCAAGCACCTCCGGACAGCATTCGTCATAGGTTGGTCGAGCAGCGTCTTCATATGTTTTATTGTTAATCAGAGGATATTTAAGTTGTGAAACAGGTTATCTATAATAATGTGTGTGTGTGTGTGTGTGTGTTTTCAACTTTTGTTGTTCTCAGAGTTTTGTTCTGAGGGATCTTTTCAGGCTCGTCACCGAACCCCGGACT
>CM068963.1:26136638-26170391 GCA_035128595.1 Eptatretus atami | reverse complement strand
GTAGTTTGTTTGTGGTTGTATTCCTTGGGATCACAATGAATCACAAGGAAATTAGATGCAGCTGGAGGCCATTCAGCCCTTCATTCCTGCACCACATCAACACCACACCAATTTATCAACACAAGATCAAATAAGAAAATGCAAATTTTGTTTTTTTAATAATTAAGTGTTTTTTGTGTTTTTTTTGTTTTCGAGTTTTTGGCGGGTTTTGTTTTTTTCTTCCTTCTTTTCAGGGGGGGCATGGAGGCATGGGGAGGGGCATGGGCTCGCGTAAAAACACACAACATCAACCCCACAACACCCCTTGATGAGACCCCCACCAACAGCACTCCGTACTCATGCACGCAATCCCCATCAATGTTCAAAGTACCTAAAAGTCCTGCCAACATCCCTATCCCTCTAGCTCATAACTTCTAGGTACCTATCTAATTCCAATTTAAACGTATCTACTTTTTCTGCTGCCACTACCTTTCTAGGGAGACCATTCCACGCATTAACTACTCTCTGAGTGACGGACCCCTGCCTTACTACCATATTAACTCTCCTCTTCTTTACTCTCAGGTTATGGTCCCTGGTCCTTTCACTGTCCACTCTGCTGAATAATTCTCTGCACTTATTATGTTTTCAAAATCTCAGTGAGGTTCTTCTTTATTACTCCTATTGCTCCAGTTATCACTGGTGGTGCAATTTCGATGCTATTCAGCTTCCAAGATCTCTTGATCTCATTTTTGAGGTCCTGCTATTTGGTCATTTTCTTGATTTCTGCATTATTTAAGCCAAAATCTCTGGGTACTGAGATCTCAATCAGCAATGTTGTCTTTTCCTTTTTGTTCCTGAGAACGATGTCCAGTCACAAGGCTTTGGTTTCTATGTTCACGCTCAAAGGGATCATCATGTCGTACGTGAACATGATGTCCTTATTTTCAATGATTGCCCTTGGTTCGTGTTTCCATGAGTTTTGTGGAACTGGGATGTTGAAATTTTTGCAGGTGTGACAATTAATCACTTTACAAACTTTGGTGTGCCGTTGTGTGTCAAGTTGTTCTGATAATAGTTTTTTGCATCCCAAAAGCAGGTAACTAGCACTTTCTGTTTCTGTCTTGCAGAACCTACACTTGTCCATCTGGCTCAGTCCTGCCATCTTTCTAAATCCATTGGTGTCGTGTCCTTGATCTTGGGAATTTATTATTATTTGTTCTCCATCCCAGTTGAGTGACCTCTTCTTAGTTATTTCAATGAGCCTTCTTTGTCTTTCCCAACTCGGTCCAATTATTTTTGGTATTTTCCTGCTCTTTTGTCGTTCTCCCAGTTGTTGGTGTATATTTGTTGATATTTCTTTTTATATATTTATTTTGTCTTTTTTGCAATTGTTGGGGCTGTATTTGTTGCTGTTTCATTTTCCTGTGCTGTATCTTCTATTCACACCTGTTTTTAGAAATTTCTTGTAAGGTGAGTTAGGGATATTTTTTCAGGTTTGTTGGGTTCATGTTTGTTTACAAATTTAATCCGATAGTCTGTTGAGCATTTCACATACTCAGCTAGTCCTACACTCATTGCTCTGTGCACCTGGTTGAGTTCCATCTGGTCTCTCCCTCCCTCTCGTCTCAGCAGGTACAATCTCGGGATGCACTGTTTTTGGTTTTTGTAGAACATTTTGTGGATGGAAAAGAGTTTTCTTGTTTTGATGTCGAAATTATTGATTTCTGGTTGACAGTTTATTATTCCACAGATCTATTGGAACACTGGTATTGTGAGTTGTTTTATGGCTTTGATTGTTTTTCATGAGGAGAGGTATGTTTTCAGGATCAGCTTCGTTCTATGCAGGTTTTCTTTGGCGGTTGTTTTGCGCATTTGTTTGTGACATATTTGCTGGCCCTCTTCTACTCTGAGATATTTGTATGATGCTTCGTTTTCTATCTGCTGTATTGTTGTTTCAAGGTTAATTTTTATGTTGTCTGTTATTGTTGGTTTACCTTATACAAATGCGCACTCATCTCGTCTAAGTTCCATTTGAATGTCCTCAGAGAACCGTTTTACTAGTTTTAGCTGTTCTGTCAATTTTTCGTCATTCAGTGCGAAGACCTTTAAATCATCCATGTATAGTAGGTGTCACCTTTCATGTTTCTTTGGATGTTCTTCTATTGGTTGTTAGGGTGTATCCATGTCCTTGTTTGTTGATGAGGTCACTCAGTGGGTCCAGAGCCAAACAAAACAAGAGGGGGGAAAGACTGTCTCCCTGGAAGATCCCACGCTGTATCTTCACATCTGGTATTTCGATATTTCTGTCTGCGTGCTGTAATGTCAATGTTGTATTCCAGAGCTTCATTGCTTTCTAAATCAGTTTGATTATTTGGGAATTGATTTTTGTATATTTGCATGCATTTCATCATCCACGAATGTCGGACACTGTCGAAAGCTTTCTTATGGTCTATTCAGGTGGTGGACAATTTGGTTCTTCCCATTTTGCAATTTTGAAGTATGGCCTTGTTCAGTAGAAGGTGGTCAATTGTTCCATAATGACCTCTCTTTCATCCCTGTTATTCTGCCTCCAACCCTCCTTGTTGTGTTAGGTGATGGTACATCATTTCTGTAATGATTCCTGTTCGAAGTTTGTATGTTGTTGGGTCGGCATGTTATTGTCCAGTATTTGTGAGGAAGTTGGGTTTCCTCAGGTTTTGGGATGAGAAATGTGTATCCTTCTATGAGCCATTCATCCACTGCCTTTTCCTCGTGGATCAATTCATTGAATGTCCTGGCATAGTGATTGTGGAGAGCATCAAGTTGTTTTAGCCAGAAGTTTGGAATTCCATCTGGGTCTGGGCTTTTAAAGTTTGGCATTTTTTTGAAGTTGTTTTCTACAAAAAAAATTCGTCATCAATAATCACTGGAACATTTCCTTGAGATGTTGCTTCTTCTTTTCCAAGTCTGGGATCAATTCTGCTTCCTTCTTATGTTCCTTTCCCTCTTCAAAAATTCCTTTCCAGAATTTTTTGAGCTTTTCTTTTTCAGGGGGAGTTGACACATTCTGCTTTTGTTTCCTGAATTTGTGGTAGAATGTCGTCAGGTTACTCTTTTTTTTATCCTTAGCTGGATTGTTTCTATTTTATTTCTTACCCCAAACACTCAAGGTATTTCTCTTCGAATTTGTATAAATTGTTTTTTATTCTTTGGATTCTCTTTTTTAGTTTTGGGTTTCTGTTTCCTTTCCTTACTGTTGTATCTGTATTACTTCCTTTTCAGTTGCTCTTTTTGTGTCTCTAATCTCTGTTTCCAAGGTGGGGTTTGGCTTGTATTTGTAGGGCCTGTTTTTTTTTTCTTCTGTGTGTGTGTGTGTGTGTGTGTGTGTGTGGTGTGTTGTGTGTGTGTGTGTGTGTGTGTGTGTGTGTGTGTGTGGTGCACGGGATTCATGGGTGCCTGGACTGAACTCACACCCAGGCTCATGATGCGTGATCCTTAGCAGCGTCCTCCTTTGTCCTTTGTCCTCGAGGCTGTTTCTAATGCAATTGGTTATTTTATATGAATCGGGTGTGCTTCAGAAAGGACATGTGGTTACTCTTTGTGTTTCAAAGTAAAATACATTTGATAACTCCCGATTTCCAAGCCGTGTGCCACATTAACATGTTTTCAAAATTATTAAAAAAGACAAGCAGACAGAGACACATGGCTCCTTTAAAAATAAAAAAATAAAAAAAATCTATATATATACACGAGTATATTGTTGCGGTTCTACAAAACCGCATGCCTCTAAGGCAATGGCACCCACCATACAGTGATCCCCAGGCAGTTGTTTTGTCAGTCTTCGTGCAGTTGGACCTTTCCCTCATGTCTCGTGGGTTAACGGGAAGAAGTGTGTTGCGTGGGTCGAAAAGCTAGGTCTTTTAACTATATATCTGTCTCTTATTCTGATTTCTAATCCAACCCTTTCCTTTTAGCCATGGTACAAGTCAAGCAAGCAAGCACACGTGACTTGCAATATGTGATTGAATAGCAAGCACACCACGATGCCTCCCATGGCTTGTAACCACCACCATCAAAGTTCACCACTTCGACCACCAACGATTCCCACACACGGGAAAAATATTCCCGCACCCCTCGTGCCTCTGCATCGCTACAATTCGACACTATACAGAGGAGTCCTGCACAACTTGGGCTGTCCTCACACCGTGCGAAGCTGGGCCGACCAACTGACATAAATAGCTTGACCGCATCTCGCCAAGGATGTCCTGGGAGAGCACGCAGGATTGTTACGACCCTCGTCCAGTCGCCAGAACACGGCAAGACAGGAGGGGTTGCAGCTGAAGTTTTTGAATATTTTTCAAATAATATTTTGAATATTTTTCAAAATTAAAAAAAACCCATATTGCACTACACCACAACTCCCACTACCACACCTTAGACACCAGTATTTCTCCCTCCTACCTTTCCCTAAGTGTACTGGGTTGTGTTGGTCAGCCGACCACATCAGGTATTGCGAGGCCGTTTGTCCTCATCTGCTCTCTTTCTTTCTGGCTATCTAATCTTCCTCGGGTTGTGTGTGTGTGTGTGCGTGTGTGTGTTTGTGATGGCGCATGTTGTAGCTTAAGTTAAGATTGTAGAAGTGATAACGGGATAAGTTTGGTCTGTGTTTGCGTTTGTAAATTGCTTGCCTTTTGCCGCACCCCACAAATTCCTTGCTCTCCCCTGCTGTACATACCAATAAACCCAATTTACTGTGACACATACCTTTCCTCGTTTGATTGTAAATAAATGCTTGTAAAGAAATGTTCACAGCTCGTTTTCGTCTTTTCCTTCATTGGTCCAGCATGGTTCGTATTTGAGCTGAGCTGGGACGTTATTCCCCAAAGATCTGTTTTTCTAGCCGGCACGTCCTTGGCAGTTACCCTCGGCTGCATCTGATCCGGTAAAGTGATCCGGTTTGAACAAGGTGTACCAAGGGTGTGTCCCCCGGTAATTAAACCACGTGAGTTTTACGTAAACGGCATCAGACGGAAGACCCTAAGTCACGTGTTTGAGTTATTGGCATTCACAGTCGATTAGCGACCCGCCATGTCACAAAGTTAGTCATGTGCGACGGCCTGCATTTCCAGAGAGTCTGCTGGGAACCCGAGGTAGCTTCCCCCCTCGTGGTCTTCTCTCCCCCGACCCCGGGTCTGCAACAATATATATATATATATATCAATCATAAAACGAATTTTTGTTTTTTCGTCATAAACCTTCCCGGTAGTTCCCTGAATCCACCGTAGTTCGATTTATTGAAATCCGTTAATCCGTTCTCAAGCTATAACACGACAGACAAACAAACAAATAGGCCAATATATATATATATATATATATATATATATATATATATATATATATATATATATATATTATTTATATAATATATATATATATATATATATATATATATATATACAATTATACATATATATATATACATATATATATATATATATACATATATATAGGAAATATATATATATATTCATTATTTTTTCAAAAATTTATTGGGCCCAATATGTTCTATTGGATCAGGCATTGTGTGGCGGCGGTGTGCACTCTACGGAGTGCCCTTCTCTTTTCCCGAAGTTTTCTCCACTGTCGCATTCCATTGGTGGAAAGCTGATATTTGGCAATCATCACTGGACTGCTCCATTGCAGTTAAATCAGTATCTTCATTCATATACAATGAACATGGAGGTACGATGTTGCGTGGTTCAGTGTTGAAACATTAGCATGGAACAGCTGCTATTCTACAACTGCATTTGCTGGCATTGTGGCTGAAACTTAAAATTGTTGAGAGATAAAGATGAGTTACATTGTGTGCGATAGATCGCAGTTTAAGTAAGTTAGCTCACAAGGAAATCTCTATTTAAGCTGGGTGATGTTGCCGCCCAAGGCCTTTTAGAACATTATCTCGACCAAGACCCTGGTTCCCCATGGAATATTTAAGCGATGAGTAAACAGTCACATCAAAAGAGAATTACGAAGGGCATATATTCAGCTTTTAGGCAATGATGATAAATGCAAGAGACAAAGTCCATGAACTTCCCTTTAATGTCTCCTTTGGTGCTGACAGGGCCATGTGTTTTCTCGGGAAAGTTATGATATTCCATTCGTTATGCTATGGATGATTTAGAGCGTTTCTTTTTGGAAATCATCGAGTGAACACCTGTTTTTTGTCAACACCATCCATTTCTGTTGTGTTCACATGCGTCTACAAGGCCAAAAAAAACAGGTTCCATGCAAAGCACGCCATTCATGAAAGCACATCCTATCTCCACTCAATCAATCTCCACTCATTCGTTCCTCTTTTTCCCCACCCGTGGAACCAACTTCCACATTCTTTTCAATCTCATTCTTCCCTCCAGGTCTTCAACACAGCTATCTGTTCACCACCATCTCAGATCGTCCCCAATCTAAAACCATGATATTTTCTACCCTTGTTAACGCACACCTCATTCCATCCTCCATCAGAACTTCCAGTTTCCCTCCTGAAAGTTTCCTTCTGTATCCATCTTATCCCCCCCTTATACATCCTCTCCTGCCCCTCATTCCTCCCCAAACCAATTGTTTGTCCACGTCTCCCTCTATCTTAGCCTTCAACTCTGATGTTGGTGTTTCCCCCTCTCTCTCGTGTTCCTTTTGCATCCTGTCATGACCTGATCCCTTCAGTATACTCCATCTTCCAAGAGCTTCGATTATGTATACAAAAAAAAAACATGACAGTGAGGAGAAGACAGTGTGTCCTGAAAGTATTAAGACACCAGGGATGAACCCAATGATGCAACTCAAATTCATCCAGAATTTTTCTTTTCCAGATCCATGAATGGGAGGGGAGACATACTTTATTATCATAACTTTGTCAGTGATGAGGGTTATGCAGAATAAGGAGTGTTGAAGCTGGAAGCCGGGACATTGGTTGGCATCTAGCTATTGTGACATACTTCTGAAGACAATGCCACCTGGTGGTGGGTATTTCCTCTCCATGAGTACTCAGGATAAGGAATTTGATCAGAGTTATGGCACACACTAATCCCAACCATAGCACTGAGAACGGAACCCAATTACCCACTGAACTCTTCTATATGGCCTAGGTTACACGTGTTTTCTTCTACATTGGCTGTTTCTGAGACTTTCGATTGGCTTCTGTGAAGTACATTCTTTCAGTGGGCTGTTCAGTCTTTCGACAAGGTATTGCAGAGGTAACATGTATCCTTTGAGCTGTCAAATCTGGGTTCAATTCTTGGCCTAGCTATAAACTGTCAACCTGGTGTTTCCCTTGTGTTGTCCAACGGAAGGACCTTAGGCCAAAATACACATCTACATGTTTGTGTTGGTTGTTGGTAGACATTTGAGTTTTCAGAGATCCCACGGCATCATTCGTGAGGAGTAGGAAAATTATTGCTGGCAACATGAACAAATTACAAATTCCTGCCACCTACCGTCGAATGTCAGGCTTGGCCATCTTGCCATATGTTCGGCAATATATTAATATATATATATATATATATATATTAATATATATATATATATATATATATATATATATATATATCAAATGGATGAACCAGCAGTACTGATTTACAAGACCAATTACTTTTGCCTATGAGTATGTGGAAATCATGCTTTGCATGGTAGAAAACAGACAGACACTGATTGGCTTGCAAGAGCATGCGGTAATTGGAAAACTCGTCCCTTGGTGGGAAGGTTACATCAGATCTGTAGATGGCACCTTAGGGAAGATTACTGATGTCAGTCAGGGTTGTTAAGAGTGAGATAGAGTTCTTTCGAGTTGAAAGATCATCATGTGTCACAGATTTACGACGTATGACAGGAACAGAAAGCCGAACAACAACCCGAGTTTTATAAAGCCCAAGCAACAGCTGGAACTTCAGAGAGAGAAAGACACTGAGCCAACCACGGATACAGTTGCAGAAGATAGAATTGCAATACTTGAAATTGCACAAGTGTCGCGAGCCGTTGATTGAGCTGTGAAGCTTCATAATTTGAAGGCGAAGCATGACTGACAACTGCAGGCAGCACTGTTTGTTCCCAAAGCCATGGGTGCAGCAAGAGGTCAACATATTGTACACCATTTCCATTTGACCCAGGGAATACGACCACCTTACAACTGTGGGTGGTTGTGCAACTTGCAATTGGAGACCGTCACAATGGTCTGTGGAGCAAGATGCCATCTTTGAGCCTTCATCAACCACGCCACCTTTTTTCTGTAGTGACATGGCCAAATTATCAACACAGTTCATTTGATTGCCTTCACTGACAATCACAGTCGATTATTATTTTTATTCACATAGATTCTTCTCTTTTTTTCGTATGCAACACACGACTGAGTAGCATCATTGGCTGACGGTTCAGCTTTTGGCTGAGGGTAGCATCGTAAAGTGTTCAGCCTGGAGGAGGTATGTGCTCTAACGATTGCTACTCTAGCTTTGTATATTTAACAACCTGACAAATGACCACTGACTTACAAGGTGTTGCTAAATAAGGAGAGGGGGTGGTGTTGGAGATATACCACTGATGCAGTAGCCCTTGTAGGGGAGGGCAGGAATTTGTAATTTGTTCAGGGTGCCGGCAATTGCTCACCTACTCTTTGCTGAGGGCACTTTGGGATATTTAATGTCCAACAACTAATGCCGGCAGATGGGAAGCCAGGTTTAACGTCCATCCGAGGGACGGCACACACATTGATGAATCACCCTCCCTGTGAAACATCGGGATGGCAGTTTATAGCTGGGTTGAGATTCAAACCCAGGATAGACAACTTCGAGACGAATGTGCGTACCTGCCGGCCGTTGGCCAGCCCATTCACATATATGTAAGTGTATTAAGCCCGTAATTGTAACTGTGGATAAGGAAGTGCTTGTTTTGCGGTGTGTACACTGGCCTCGCTGGAAGCACGCATGATTCCAATGTGCTTCTAAGACATTCTAAACTCTTCACTTTCTTTTCTGAAGGACATGTTTTTTCCCCAAACCAAACAAGGCAAGTTGCTGGGCAAGACAGATTATTACAACATTGAGGATTCTGCTTGTTGGGTAAAGACATAGTCGATGAAGCCTTTTGCAGATAGGAGGCAGACTTACTGATAGCAATCACCAGTGGATTTACAATTTAAACTAAAGCTTTCTGGAGTGATTGTTAAAAATGCATTTGAAACACTTAAAGTACAATGGCAATACATCCTCACGAAATGATTGCGATTCGACATTGACTATAAAGATTATAATATGTTGTTGTGTCCTTCGCAACATGTGTAAGTTTCAGCGTCATCATTCCTTGGGGGAATGGTTGAGGCAGGAAATGCCAGCATCGTCATCAGTTTATGTGAAGCCAGATTGTGGGCCAAGATATGGAATTGTCGGCCACCTGTTCACGACTCCTTGATCGAATATTCCAATATTTAATGAAGGCAAACCTTACCGTTGGAATCTCTCAAAAGTTATGGAGAACAGAACATGTTTGGCCTTTTCAAATCTCAACAATTCTTTGATGTGCATTGCAACCTCATGAGGCCCAAAAACAAATGCCTTTACATCAGTGCTCCTTGGAAGAGCAATTGAAACAAGGTGTACGTGAGTGGGGATTAAAGCCAGTCTTGATAATACGTGCATCAATATAAAATACCGCAAACATATAGCAATTAAATTGTTCACAGGATTTCTTGATACGTGGTTGAAAAACTTTCCTTGCAATCTCACACAATACATTTTATGAAATAGCGATTTTATTTTATTTTTTAAACTTGAAGGTACTTTTTTTAAAATAAGAAACGTAAAGGCACAATATTCCCTTATCGGGAACTTTGGCTGAAATTAATTTGCAAACCTGCTCACGAGTACAGGCCCTGTCCATCCAAAGGCCCAACAACAACTTCCCTACCTCATTAGGCTGCCACATTCTTTTCTCAACTTTGGTTAAATGACAAACACAAAACATGGGATGAGGCCAAGGCATGAAGAAGCACATTATATGACCACAAGGTGGAAAGCGCACGTGATGATGACTGAAAGTCCCACTTTTTTGTGGGGTCAGCAGGAACGTTCTTCACGAACCAGCTAGCCAAGCCTGACGTTGAACTGACGGTGGCAAGAATTTGCAATTTGGCCAGGGTGCCGGCGATAAGTTACCTACTCTGTGCGAATTATACCGTGGGATACTTTATGTCTACCAAATAATGCCAGCATATGAGACACCCAGCTTAAAGTCCATTCAAGGGCTGGCTTATTGTGATGCAGTGCCCTGCCTGTGAAGTACCAATCTGTGAATTTATACTTGGGCTAAGAATTGAATACAGATTAAAGAGGTCATCGATAAGCATGCTATCTCTGAGCCATAATGTAGGGACTCCATAATTGTGCACCGCTCCTTCCCAATTCCATATCCAAGGGATGCATAACGTCATCGCTGGGCGCCGGAGGAAGGGAGTACTCCATTTTTACTCCGTTTGTTACTTGGCCAAAACAACAAAAAAAATTTGACATGTATGTTAATCACTTCGTTTGTTTGTTACTTGGCAAAATTATTATTATTTTTTGGACAAGTATGTTGATCGCCTCCATTTGTTACTTACAAAATCGAAAATTTTTCAAGTATATTGGTTAGTCGATTTTGTTGTTCTGTCTGTCTATTTGTGTGTCTGTCTGTTTCTCTGTTTATCGCCGACAGGTCACATTTTTAAACCGATCTTCACGAAACTTCACCACATGGTAGAGTTTGTCATAGGGAAGAAGTCTTTTGTTTTTGAGGTCAAAAGGTCAAAAGGTCAAAATTTAGACAAAGGTCAACAACTGAGATGAGATTTCTAAGATCCTCAATTTTCATCCCATTGACTTGAAATTTAAAGAGGATTTGCATATCAGGTCACTGAATTCAACCACCAATTATTTTTGAGGTCAACATAGGCCAAAAGGTCAACATAGGCCAAATTTCAAAAATTGTCAATTTTAATCCGATTGGCTTGAAATTAGAAGAGCATTTGCATATCAGCTCACTGAATTCAACCACCTATTGTACACCCCCTCCTCCCCAATTCCACGTCTAGGTAATGCATGATGTCATCGCCGGGCACCAAAGTTAATGAGTACTCAGTTTTTACTCCATTTGTTTGTTTGTTTGTGTTTGTCCAGGTGATATCTCAGCCATCCTTTGATCAAGGAAGCTGAAATTTGGGGGACAAAAGTGAAGATGTGCTTTTGCAAAAATGATATTTTTCATTTCTTGATTAATCAATTATTTGATTAATTACTTTCTTATTATGGATTTATTCATTACTTATTTATTTTATTTCTCATCTGGGCAATATCTCAGGCACCTTTTCAGCGAGGCAGCTAATATTTGGACACAATAGTGACGAAGTAATTTGGCTCTTAAAGGTATTTTTGTACACCGATCCTTCCCATTGCCATATCCAGGTGATACATGACGTCATTGCCGGGCGCTGAAGGAAGGGAGTACTCAGTTTTCACTCCGTTTGTTTGTTTGTTCGTTTTCTTGTTTGTTTGGGCGATATCTCAGCATTCCTTTGAACTCGGAAGCTGAAATTTGATCACGAGTCACATGACCGTGAAAAGTCACGTGAAAACTGAGTCACGAGTGTGTGTACCATTAGGTCTCAGCCATCCTGCCAGGCCACAATGCCTCATATTTATTCTGAATGAAAGTAAATATGGCCAACAAAATAGGGATAATTAACTACTATTCATACTCAGGTATTCTCAGAATGCTGCTCGATCTTTCAAAGTATAAATGGGAGTTCCATATTGGACACTATTGCTTGATGGTGTGACGTGTTCTGCGAAAATTTTGAATGACCTTCATACCTGTTCGCATCAGAAAGAGGTACTATCAGTGGCGTAATGATTGAAATACAATATTTGAATGAGTTTTGTACACATCACCATACAAAGGATTTTTTTTATTTATTCAACCGGGGGGGGGGGGGGCGGAGAGGAGGAGAGAGAGAGAAGAGAGAGAGAGAGAGAGAGAGAGAGAGAGAGAGAGAGAGAGAGAAGAGAGAGAGATAGGCAGAGAGAGAGATAGCAGAGAGAGAGATAGGCAGAGAGAGAGGAGAGAGAGAAGAGAGAGAGAGAGAGAGAGAGAGAGAGACAGAGAGAGAGAGACAGACAGAAAGAGAGGGAGAGAGACAGAGAACAGAGACAGAGACAGAGCAGACAGAGCAGAGAGAGAGAGAGAGAGAGAGAGAGAGAGAGAGAAACCTCATTCTCATTTTTCCAAGACTCGGGACAGAACAGGCCTACAAATTCCTAAATATTCATCTTTCTGTAAACTCGATAACATTCACTGCATTGTGGTCTATTTCAAATTTGCCATTTTCAGTGAACTTCATCATTGACAAGAAGGGCACTCGGTGGAGTGCAGACCTCCACCAAAAAATGCCTGATCCAGTCGGAACATATCGGGTCCAATATGTTTTCGAAATATCACGCAATATGTCGTTTTTATCCGCATCTCTCAATCGTGAAGAATCACCTTAGAAATTAAAAAAATTATTGTATCTGGATTCGGATCTTCACCAAAATGGAAGCTATTCGTCCTTGTCACACGCCCAACCAGTCCACAAAGTTTCATCCAAATCCGTCCACAACTTTTTGAGATATCGTGCTATGTATTGTTTTAGCCCTATCTCTCAATAGTGAAGAATCACTTTTAAAAATTCTAGCAGCCAGATCCGGATCTTCACCAAAATTGAATCAATTCTTCCTTGTCACACACCAACAGGCCAACAGGCCAACAAATTCCTAAATTTTCATTTTTCTGAAAACTCGATAACTTTCACTGCAGTGTGGTCTATTTCATATGAATCTGTCCACAACTTTTTGAGATATCATGCTACATATCGTTTTTGGTCCTGTCTCTCAATGGTGAAGAATCACGTAAAAAAATTCTAGGAGCCGGATCCGGATCCAGATCTTCATCAAAATCTACTCAATTAGTCCTAGTCACACACCCAACCTGCCCACAGCTTTTTAAGATATCCTGCACACAAACAAATGGACAAACAAATAAACAATAAAGATGAGAGACAGAGAGAGACAGATGCATTGCCCGATAATTTCAATATCCAAAAAACAAATTTGACCTTAAAAATAATTTTTGGTTGAATTCAATGAGAAAATATGCAAATCCTCTTCAAAGATCAAGTTAATCGGATGAAAATTGACAATTTTAGAAATGTAGCCTGTCGACTTTTTGGCCTATGTTGACCTCAAAAATAATTGGTGGTTGAATTCAGTAATCTGAAATATAGTGCCTACAGAAAGTCGACACCCACTTTCAAAATTTTCACCTTTTGTTGTCATGGGTTCGTCAGACCACATACCTTTTTGCCACATGTCTTCAGAATCTCCGGAGCGGTTTTATGCATTCCTCAAATGGGACTCTCGGTGGGATTTTTTGAGTAATGGCTTCCTTCTTACCACCCTACCGTACATGCAAGACTTGTGGAGTGCTTGGGATGTTGTTGTTACATGAACACAGTGACTTGTCTTTGCCATAATGGCATGTAGCTCTTTCAGAGTTTCCATTGGCCTCTTGGTGACCTCTCTGATCAGACTACTCCTTGCTTGGTCATCCAGTTTGGAGGGGCGGCCTCATCGAGGCAGGGTCTTGGTGGTACCATACATCTTCCACTTCTTAATGATTGCTTAATTGTGCTCCAAGGGATATTCAAAGCCTTTGAAATATTTTTATACCCATCCACTGATCTGTGCCTTTCCAAAACTTTATCCCAGAGGTCTTTTGAAAGCTCCTTGGTTCTCATGGTTGAGTCGTTGCTGTGAAATGCACTACCCAGTAGAGGAAACCTACAGGAACAGCTGATTTTATTCTGAAATCATCAGATTAACCACAATTTAACACAGCTGCCAATTAACTTGATGTGCGATTTTGAAGGTGATTGGCTACACCTGAGCTAATTTACAATTGCTATTATAATGGAGGTGGACATTTATCCAACCAAGATATTCTAGTTTTTTATTTTTAATTAAATTTCTGAAATTTGTAGAATTTGTTTTTCACTTGAAAGTTGTGGGTTACCATGTGTAAATAAAGGTGGAAAAAGTCTGATTTAGTGCAATTTAATTCCAGCCTATAAAGCAACAAAAGGTGAAAATTTTGAAAGTTGGTGTAGACTTTGTATAGGCACTGTAAATCTTCTTCAAATGTCAAGTCAATTTAATGAAAATTGAGGAATTTAGAAATCTCACCATGTTATTGACCTTTGGACTATTGACCTTTTTCCGATGTTGACCTCAAAATAAATTTTTTTTATATTCAGTGACCTGAAATATAAATCCTTCAAATTTCAAGTCAATTGGATGAAAATTGACGATTTTAGAAACCTCACATAAGTTGTTGACCTTTGGCCTACGTTGAACTCAAAATTAATTTTTGGTTGAATTCAATGACTAAATATGCAACAACACTTGAAATTTCAAGTCAATCAGATTAAAATTGACAATTTTAGAAAGTCGGCCGATGTTGACCTCAAAAATAATTTGTGGTCAAATTCAGTGACCTGATATGCAAATCCTGTTCAAGTTTCTAGTCCAAATCCAAATCCATTGGGACCATTCTCTGGACAGAGTATTGGTGCTGCTGAAGCAGACTCCTGGGCTCAGGGGCACAATCCTGCCTGGGTTGCTACTCTGACACAGGATACTTGAATGACTCAATAATCCCAGCAAGCTGGTACTCATTTTGCCAACCTCAAAAGGATGACATGCTGAGTCAACCCCCACCTGGTATTAATTTAACAGCCAAGAAGGATTTGAACTCAGGATGTTAGGATCCTAGGATCCCAAGCCTACGAGCCTAACCATTAAGCCAACACCAGGCATACAAATTTCTTGTTAATCAGATAAAAATTGAAGTTTTTAGAAATTTGACAAAGTTGTTGACCTTTTGACCTAAAAAAAAAAACAATAGGCTTCTTGCTCATGACGAACTATACCATGTGGTGAAGTTTCGTGAAGATCGGTTTAAAATTGCGACTTGTAGGCAAATGACATACAAACAGACAGATAGGCTAACGCACAAGATCAACCAATATATTGTACTTGCAAACTCTGATTTTTGCAAGTAAAAACAGAGACAGGGGTGAAAACATCACCTCCTTCCACCTTCGGTGGTGGAAGTAACTATTAAATCTGAAGCTGTTGCTCTGCTGCCAGCTCCTGGCTGAAAGGTGAATCTTACTTACTGGTAGAAGCACATGATAAAAATACCACGATGTAAAAAAGGAAGAAAAAGAAAGCCTTTTATTCTTGAGCTGGTTGAAAGAGCTCAAAAATGGGACGTTATATATTTCATCACAGCAAAGCAAAAAAAAAGTTGGGTGCGATCAAGACAGCGATATGTTTCCTACATAACGCCTGGGTTCACTTTTTGTTTGATTGTAAAAATTATAATTTTCCCTTAGGTTTGGCAATTTTTTAAGCAATTTTTAGGTAATTTTTCTCTCCGAGGAGCGCTTCCAAATTTCAGGGTGGGACAGACAGGCAAACAGCATTAGCCTACTAGATATACAATACATAGATTGGTTGAATACATTACATACCAGCAAGATACCCGTGCTATGCACGGGAGGAGGCTTGACGGCCGGTTCGTGAACTACTTCGGCAAAAAACCTACTGCAGCTGACCCTAAGGCCTAAGTCACATTTGGCACGGCGGCCGTAGGGTCTACAAAATCTACGGCCACTACATTATAGGGCGGCCGCAGTATTTCCACGGTCACACAATGTAGCATCACATATGTTTTATTTTTCGGGGCCGCCGCACGGCGTATTTATAAATGTGGAGACCGAAAACGTAGGGGTGCCGTACGGTCTTTGATTAGATGTCGCACGGTGACCTTAGGCCCCCTGCGGCGGCCATAGAATTTTCAAGGTCCCGCAAGGTGCGCGCAAGGCGACGCAGGGGGCCCTAAGGCGAACGTGCGGCCAGACGGACGGTAACGAGCAAAGATCGTAAAGCAGAGCAAGATAGCCCACTCGTGCGCAACCATGTTCAATTCGTTGAAGTACGCAACGGAGCAGAACGGCGGCCATTTTAGCAAGCAAGCAAGCTGCTTTCTGGTTGTAGTTCGACCGCTGTATCGATCGCGGAGTAGGAGGCAGGAGAGGGGCGGGAAAAGAAGTAAGGCGATAATACATTAGCCGTGTACAAGACAGTTTCTTTTTATCACAAGTGAAATTACACAAAATGAGAAGAGATGAGATAGAAGAAAGGGAGAGAAAGAAAGAAAGAAATTAGACGGAGAAATAGAGAAGAGAAGCTAACAGATAAAAAAAGAAAAGGCAAATTGAGAGGAAAGGATAAAAATCAAAGCCCAGACACATGCAAAAGTATATTATTCTTACCTGGAGACATTATATATATATATATATATATATAATATATATATATATATATATATATATATATATATATTACATATCATCAACAAAAGAAGTCATGCAACATAATCTGTATGATAAATATCACCTTCCAAGAAAGTATCCTTTGAAGTAACTATTTAGGAATGGGGAGAAATCCGGGGAGGGAGGCAAGGGTCACCACCACACACACACACACACACACACACACACACACAACACACACACACACCACACACACACACACACACACACACACAACACACACACACACACACACACTGCAAACAGCAAACATTCAATATGCAATAACCTGTTACAATATCAAAATGATTGCTGTTCACATAAGTGTGGAAGAATTTCTATTTAAACTTCATAACTTTTCAATATATTTACAAATGCCTTTGTATTCCAAGTACAGTATTTCTTTCTTTTCCTTTACAAGTCTGCATTTTCCAGTGTCTTCATTCATGCATATGGATTTACCTCCTCATCATCCTGGTTATCTCCTGCCCATCTCCTCATCATCTGCCATTGTCTGCTCACCTTGTCATCATCCTCCTCATCCCTCCTCATCACCTGCTCATCCCTGCTGCCTCAGAGCTGAGTCCCCCGTTTTTGTTCCCTTCCCGTCTGTGACTGAGTCCAGATGAGGCGCCTTTGTGTCTTCAGACTCATTTCCCACTTTGCACGTAATTATTTGTTATCGATTTTGTGGCCTTTTTTTCCCCACCACAACCCGCCGTCATGTCACCGTCACGTTCAATCATCCCTGGTTCTTTTTACAGTGCGGCGACATCGCGCTGTTATATAATTGGCTATTCTGTCCTGTGTCTTCTGTCACGTCTTCTGTCACACTTATGGCCGGTACGTCCCTTTGATCTGAGGGCTATAAATGAAATTTGTCCAACGTCACAACTCTTCCCATCATGCATGCTAATTCACCGTGTCTACATTTAAATTTTATAACTGCAAAATGTTTAATCATTCTTAACCTAGACTTTTACTGCCCCCAGCCGCGCGATATCGTAGTATTCGCTTCTTGTTATTATTGTAGTTCGGGAAAATATACCGTTGGGTATAAATGCTGTAGGTTTCTCGTGTCTCTCCTCGTAACCCGTGCATGCATTGTCCGCCATTACTTTGGAACGTCTCCATAGGAGTTGAGCCACGGACATCACAGGACTTTAACCTCCGCCATGACAGCTTGACATTAGTTGAGCTGTCGATGCTACTATAATATATATATATATATATATAATTATATATATATATATATATATACATACATATATACATACATCCATACATACATGGCCCGCGGACATCGCAGGACTTTAACCTCCCGCCATGACAGCTTGACATTAGTTGAGCTGTCGATGCTACGATATTTTATATATATATATATATATATTTATATATATTATATATATATTATATATATATTATATTATATATATATATACATACATAGTGTTACGGCTTGGAAATTCGCAACCACCATTCAGGTCCCGTAGGTGAGGTATTTCTGAAGTACATGTGTAGTTAGCCCCAACCCGTTGTTTAGAGGAATTAATGTGATTCATTCGGGCTGCGACGCTTTGAGTCAGTCGTTTTTCTGTTCTTTCTTTATTTTGAACCAACCACGTCAACACAACCACGCCATCCCCACCACAGCGCCGACCGCGCTGCGGCCGCGCCGCCTCCGCCATCTGCGCTACTGCATCTTCGCCCACCGCCATTCTTCTCCGCGCTGGTGTGGGGGAAGAGAAACGGAGAGGCGCAGCTGGCGCCCGATTGGTGGACGCGCGGTGTGACGCCGCCAGGGAGGAGGAACGCCCCTCTTCGAGACCTTTCTCGAAGCGCCTCGAAGGGGGTGGAGCAGGGAATGGGGCGGAGCAACAGGGCGGAGCATGGGGCGTATAAAAGACGCCGACGGGTGAAGCAAGTGAGGAGGCTCGGAGGAGGCTCGGAGGAGGCTCGGTGGAGGCTCGGTGGATGTTCTTGCTCCGCGGTTGCTCTGACTCTCGTCTTCCGGCTCGCTTTCTGAAGGCCGCTGGCCTGGTCTTTGGTGGGGCGTCGCAGGACCCCGCTGGGGGAAGGAGCGTCGGCCATACCCCCCCCCTTCTATCCGCGCTGGGATAGCGCCGAACACTCGGTCCGGGCGTCGAGTGCTCACACGGGCAGGCGCGAGCACGCAGGAGAGGACTCGCCTGCCACGCCAGGGCACGGAGTCGCGGCCAGGCGGGACCACGTCGGCGGACTTCGGAGTGGGGCTCGACGGCCCACCAGGGAAGTCGCCACTTCTTTTCTTTGGGGTTTTGGGCAAATGACTGTGGGAGGCGCCTGTCTTGTGAAGTAGAACTGTTTAAGTGTTGCCGTGTTTCGGTCTTATCGGTAGTATCTCTGCGTCACTGTTCTTTTGTTTCATTGCTATATGTGCATACTGTATGGCTGTATATGTGTGCTATCCGTGTGTGTGAAATAAATGTGCTTTGTGTTGAATTGTTCCCCGTTTCGCTGCGTCCTTTCCTTCGTTGAAACTCCATCTTGCTTCACGTAAAAGGGTTCGTAGTGGGCGTGATACGCCCGATAATTAATCCGAACCGTCAAGGTCGATGATAACTCCGCTCGGTTATCCCTGTAGCACGGAACGAGCCGCTTAAGCGGTTCGTGTCCGGAGTCGACCTGTGGCGTGGTACAACCCCTCGGTAGGTTACCCGTGCGAGTACTTAGGTATATCGACTTTCGGCGATTCACCCTATTTCGCGCGGTAGAATGCGGACTGGGTTGTGGTGAGTTAACCCCCACCCGTGACTAGCCTCTTGGCGATAGTTCCAAAGGGTCACGACAGAATTGTCCGTCCGGTGGGCGAGGCGGCCGCCATTCGAGTCACGTGCCGTTCGCACGCCGGCGGGTGCGAATTCGCAACACTGGTGTCAGAAGTGGGATACGAACTCTCGGTCTCCAAGCTAAATTCACGGGGAATCGGCTCAGGGGTGAGAGGAGCGACCCCCGATTCCCTCCAAATTACGAGCAGGCCAAATTAACCCCTTACGAGAAATAAGATGGAGTCTCAAGGCGAGCGGTGCCGGGGTAATAGAAATGGATGTAGAATTGTTAGAATCCATGGCTCAGGATGGAATCCCCATGCAGGAAATGCTGATTGTACAGGACGAACCTCCCCCCAACTGAACCCAGAGATCGAAATGGGCGCAGTGACTGGGTGGCGGACGAACCCCCCACGTGCGAATTCGCCCACGATCGGACGATGGAAATGTTTGAGGCATTGATGAGAGAAATGAAAACAAATACGCAACAAATGAACGAAATGAAAACGAAAATGGATACGAATACGCAACAAATGAACGAAATAAAAACAAATGTGTGCAGGATGAATAATAATCAAATGAATGCGAATTTACAACAGGTGAAGAACGGAATGGAAAACAAAATGAAAGAAATGCGGGGTGAGATGCAGCAAATGGGCCGAAGCCTGCAGGCGGGCATGAAGGCAATAACAGGGGAGTGCGTAATGCGACGCCACGTGTCGGAGCGAACGAGCTGGGAGGGGTGCAACGGTTGTCAGGCCCGCAGTGGAGGCGGGTGAGGACAAAGTAATTCGGGGGACGTGTTGGGCGAGAAGTGTGAAGGTGACGGAGGAGAGCACAGTGACGGTGACCGAGAGGGAAAAACTATTGGGGTGACGGAGACGTGCACGAGGGAGATAACAAGGAAGAGACGGAAATAAAAATAGTGGAGACACGGGAGATAGAGGGTGAATTGGACGGGGTTAGAGACGAGCACACACACACGGAGTTAGTGGAGGACCATGAGGGGAGCTGGCGGACTGGTAGAGACCCGGTGCGAGCAGCTGGATGGCCTCCTCCAGGACGAGGGGAGGGAGTATGCCCCCTTGAGGCGAGTCACGACCAGGTGGGTTCGGTCGTGCTTCGCGGAGTCGAGGGATGAGTGCTGTGAACGGGTGCACGAGGAGCTTGGGGGGTATAGAGGCCCCGGAACCCCTTGTGGTGGCACGAATCCCCAGCGTGTTGGTCCCGGCGTGTGTGGTGTCGAGTGTGTGTACACGAGCGTGCGAAATGCGTGCTGCAACGCACGCAAAGCGTGGGTGAAAGGCGTTGTGTGAAAGGGACCCGCGTGTGTGAGTAAAATGGTGTGCGAGGCTGCGAGTGGGCCGAAGTGCGTGCCTCCCAGCCAGCCGTGTGTGGATGAGACCCCTAGGTGGGAGTGCGGCCCCGTGTGTGAGTGGTGTGGTGGCAAGTGTGCCAAAGTGCGTGCTTCCCAGCACGCCATGTGGGAAGGAGCCACGTGTGCATGGGAAATGGCACGAGTGAGTGAGCGGCCGAGTGTGAGAGAGACAGTGTGTGTAAGGTCGCTGTATGTGAGGGAGATGACGGTGGGCATGCGTGAGCATGCAGCCGCGTCTCCCGGTGAGTGTAATGGAGTGGAGTCTGTGCGTCGTAACACGCAGGTGTGCATGGTTTGAATGCGACGGAGACTGCGACAGAGAGACAAAAGCCGGGTAGCGGCCGTAGTTGCTTCGTGGACCGTGCCGGGTTCACCCAGCGGCGAGCGCGAGGTCCGTGCTGTGCAACGCACGAGGCCGCCACGTGCTCGCTTGCGGGAGTGAAACCCGGTCCGGAAACGCCACGGTGGATTTGCCAATCCCGTGGACGGACAAAGTTAGGCAGGATTACGGATTTGGACCGGACGGGTTCTCCACGCGAGCTTGTGTTAAGCTCCAACGGGCAGAGCACATGTGTTCGCGTGGGGAGCCCCTCGGAGTGCGAGGTTTGCTTTTGTGGTGCGCAGGGTGACGTCATGGCTGCACGTGGGGTTGGAATCGCGCAGGAGGGGTATCCCTGCCGGATGGTACCGTCCAAGAGGGACGAGGTACGCGTGCAGCTGCATGACGTCACGGAAGGTGCAAAGTGCGCGAGCTGCGAGTTGCCGCGCTGGTGCTGCGCAAAATTTGAAAAAAAAAAAAAAGTAACAAAAGCAAGCCTCGCTTTCGGGTGAACAGGATTCCCTGGGCAAGGGTGGAAGACCCCTTGACCAGGGCACAGGATGGAACTAGTTAGGGGTGGGTTAGTGTTAGTTAGACCGACTTCATGGGCAGGGGTAAGACCTCATGGAGTCCGTGGAATGGACTAGTAGAGATTGTAGTTGAGATTTAGGTTGGGAAATTTTTGGATTTTGGAGACAGTGACAGACTTTGGATGTGTAGAGGGGACGTAGCTTAGCTACGTAGGTTAAAAGGAACGTGCTGTAGTGTAAGGACGACGTGGGAGCACGAGGTAGTTAGGGAGGTAGTTAGAAGGATGGCAGGATTCAGCGGTGTGAGTTGTGAGGTGTGAAAGGAAACGTGTTGAGTGAGTGAGGCCAGCGGTCTGTGTGAATGGAGCGAATGGGGAATGTATGGTGCGAGAGTGATTGGGGGAGGAGTGACTCCCGCCAAGGGACCCCGGGGTCAGTGTAGAGTGAGTTAGTGGGTTAGTTAAATTGGCAAAATGGAAGTCGTTTTGTTGTTGTGGGGAAGTAGGCTCGAAACCCGTTTGGAGGGGTGCAGGAGCCCTGTTGACGGGCTGGGAGCGTGGCTGCGAAAGGTGAGTATCGCTGAGTGGGTACCCCGGGCACCAGGCTAGTCGGCCGTAGTAGGCCTTGGGCCCATGGGGGCCGGGATAGCGTAGTGGGCACAGGTGCGCCCGCATGATGCGGGGGCCGGAGTGCCGTTAGCCGCGTGGCAGTGTTGTGGGCACGGGTGACCCTCGGAAAGGGCCCGGGAAGCCAGCCTGCCACGTGTACGTTTCAGGGGAGTTGCCATGGGGGCACTCCCCGGTTTTAGGGAGCTGGTAGGCTCGGAGGCAGTGTAGTGCCCGGGGTGCCATAGCTGGAGAATCGGCAGAGGTCGTGCCTGCCAAGGGGAGCCACGCGTCCCAGCCATGAGACCGTGTGAGGCAACGGAAGAAAATTGGGGGGCGAGGCCCTAAAATGTGAGGACACCAACACAGGCGACGGGAATCTGGGTTGATAGAACCAATAGATTAACGCGAGGCGCTTGTTGAAAGCCCCGGGGTAGTTTAAAAGTAAAATGGATAGGGTAGATTAGGAAGTGTACCCCTCCGCACCATCCATCCCTTCGCTCTCGTTGTGGGCCGCTGGACCTACTTTGTGTTATAGATCGCTGAAGTCTGGGGAGGCCATCCTGAGGCTTCGTTGGGCCTCGACGCAGGACGCTAGCTCTCCTCCTTATTCCCCTCCGGGAAGGGAACATAGGGGTTGGGAGTAGGCTAGGAACGATAGGTTAGCCAAACAAGGACAGTAAAGGGGTTAGGGGACGATTTATAGTGGGGAAGTAAAAATAAAAGGAAATAAAACAAAAAATTATTGGGCTAAATTGGTTTTTACAAATTAAGGAGTGGGTATGGACAGTGATAGGCAAAGGCGATAGGTGGGAGGAGACCGTAGGGCAGGTCCGGGCCGCCTTCTGAGTGGCCAGCACCACCGCACTCCCTCCACCAACCTCCACTGCAAGGCGAAGCGGCCAACTTCATCGGCAGCTGTTGTTTTGCTGCGAGGCCTGTGCCGCCGGATCGTCTGCAGCTGCTGTGCTGCAAGGCCTGTGCCGGTCGATTGTCTGCCGCCGTTTTTACTTCAAGGCCTGTGCCGGCCAGTTCATCTGCCGGCTGTGTTTGCCTGCAACGGCCTTGTTCTGCGGGCTGTGTTGCCTGCTGCCTTTGCCATGCCATGCCCACTGCCCCTGTTCACCAGCCCCGTTCAATTTTGCTTTGCCCCCCCCCCCCTTGTTCATTGCCATGTGCGCCGGGATCTTCGTGAAGGCAACAGTTTGCAAGCTGCAAGAACTGTCCTGTTGGCAGCTACAAACGGGCTGCAGTGGCGGCCCGTGCTCCGGTTTTCTTTTAACTTTTGTCCCTGCAGAGTCCATTGATCCTGGGCCATGGAGTAGTGTAAATTATAAGGTTAAGATGTATTGTACTGTAAATATGAGTGCACCCCGGCATGTCTGTCTAGCGCCGGCAATTTTATTTAAGTCGTCCGTGTGAGTGGGTTGTTTAGTTAGTTACTCAGCCTCAGGTTATTTATTTTGGGGACACGAATACCATAAATGTCGCACTCAGGGATCCGAAGGTAAAACGTACTAGGGAGAACTACACATGATGGCACACGAGAATTTGACGACTCGGGACGAGTCTGTAAAAAGGGGAGGGTAGTGTTACGGCTGTGGAAATTCGCAACCACCATTCAGGTCCCGTAGGTGAGGTATTTCTGAAGTACATGTGTAGTTAGCCCAAACCCATTGTTTAGAGGAATTAATGTGATTCATCGGGCTGCGACGCTTTGAGTCAGTCGTTTTTTCTGTTCTTTCTTTATTTTTGAACCAACCACGTCAACCACAACCACGCCATCCCCACCACAGCGCCGACCGCGCTGCAGCCGCGCCGCCTCCGCCATCTGCGCTACTGCATCTTCGCCACCCGCCATTCTTCTCCGCGCTTGGTGTGGGGAAGAGAAACGGAGAGGCGCAGCTGGCGCCCGATTGTGGACGCGCGTGTGACGCGGCCAGGGAGGAGGAACGCCCCTCTTCGAGACCTTTCTCGAAGCGCCTCGAAGGGGGTGGAGCAGGGAATGGGGCGGAGCAACAGGGCGGAGCGTGGGCGTATAAAAGACACCGACGGTGAAGCAAGTGAGGAGGCTCGGAGGAGGCTCGGTGGATGTTCTTGCTCCGCGGTTGCTCTGACTCTCGTCTTCCGGCTCGCTTTCTGAAGGCCGCTGGCCTGGTCTTTGGTGGGGCGTCGCAGGACCCGCTGGCGGAAGGAGCGTCCGCCATACCCCCCCCCCCTCTATCCGCGCTGGATAGTGCCGAACACTCGGTCCGGGGCGTCGAGTGCTCAACACGGCAGGCGCGAGGCACGCAGGAGAGGACTCGCCTGCCACGCCAGGGCACGGAGTCGCGGCCAGGCGGGACCACGTCGGCGGACTTCGAGTGGGGCTTGACGGCCCACCAGGAAGTCGCCACTTCTTTTCTTTGGGTTTTTGGGCAAATGACTGTGGGAGGCGCCTGTCTTGTGAAGTAGAACTGTTTAAGTGTTGCCTGTGTGTCGGTCTTAGTCGGTAGTATCTCTGCGTCACTGTTTCTTTTGTTTCATTGCTGTATGTGCATACTGTATGGCTGTATATGTGTGCTATCCGTGTGTGTGAAATAAATGTGCTTTGTGTTGAATTGTTCCCCGTTCGCTGCGTCCTTTCCTTCGTTGAAACTCCATCTTGCTTCACGTAAAAGGGTTCGTAGTGGGCGTGATACGCCCGATAATTAATCTGAACCGTCAAGGTCGACGATAACTCCGCTCGGTTATCCCTGTAGCACGGAACGAGCCGCTTAAGCGGTTCGTGTCCGGAGTCGACCTGTGGCGTGGTACAACCCCTCGTAGGTTACCCGTGCGAGTACTTAGGTATATCGACTTTCGCGATTCACCCTATTTCGCGCGGGTAGAATGCGGACTGGGTTGGGTGAGGTTAACCCCACCCGTGACTAGCTCCTTGGCGATAGTTCAAGAGGTCACGACAGAATTGTCCGTCCGGTGGGTGAGGCGGCCGCCATTCGAGTCACGTGGCCGTTCGCACGCCGGCGGGCGCGAATTCGCAACAATATATACATACATACATACATACATACATATATACATACATACATACATACATACATGCATCGGCCAAAGTATGCGGACACCCCTTCTACAAATTGGATTTGGCTATTTCAGCCGCACCCATTGCTGACATAAAATGAAGCACACAGCTTCATAAAATGAAGCACACAGCCATAGACAAACAGTGACAGTAGAATGGGCTGTACTTAAGAGCTCAGTGACTTTAAACGTGGCACCTTCATAGGACGCCACCTTTCCAACAAGTCAGTTCATTAAATTTCTGCTCTGCCAGAGCTGTCCCGGTCAACTATCAGTGCTGTTATTGTGAAGTGGAAACGTCTCGTTGCAACAACAGCTCAGCCGTGAAGTGGTAGGCCGCACAAGCTCACAGAACGGGACCGCCGATTGCTGAATCATGGAAAAATCGTCTATCGTCAGTTGCTACACTCACAACCAAGTTCCAAACTGACTCCAGAAGCAACGTCAGCACAAACCCTGTTCATCGAGAGCTTCATGAAAGGGGTTTCCATGGCTGATCAGCCACACACAAGCCTAAGATCACCATGCTCAATGCCAAGCGTCGGCTGGAGTGGTGTAAAGCTCCCCGGCATTGGACTCTGGAGCAGTGGAAACGCATTCTCTGAAGTGATGAATCACGCTTCACCATCTAGCAGTCCGACGGCCGAATCTTGGTTTTGCGGATGCCAGGAGAACGCTACCTGCCCGAATGCATAGTGCCAACTGTAAAGTTTGGTGGAGTAGGAATAATAGTCTGGGGCTGTTTTTCACGGTTCGGGCTAGGCCTGTTGGTTCCAGTTAAGGGAAATCTTAATGCGACAGCAAACAATGATATCCGAGATGATTCTGTGCTTCCAACTTTGTGGCAACACTTTGGTGAAGGCCCTTTCCTGTTTCAGCATGACATACCCCTGTGCACAAAACGAAGTCCATACAGAAATGGTTTGTCGAGATTGGTGTGGAAGAACTTGACTGAACTGCACAGAGCCCTGACCTCAACCTCATGGAACATCTTTGGGATGAATTGGAATGCCGACTGCGATCCAGATCAAATCGCCCAACATCATGCCCGACCACACGAATGCTCTTGTGGCTGAATGGAAGCAAATCCCTGCAGCAATGTTTCAACAACTAGTGGAAAGCTTTCCCAGAAGAGTGGAGGCTGTTATAGCAGCAAAGGAGGGACCAACTCCATATTAATAATGCCCATGATTTTGGAATGAGATGTTGGACGAGAAGGTGTCCACATTCTTCTGGCCATTTACATTGTGTATTTGCTGGCATATATGATTGGAGTCTTGATTATCTGCATCATGAGCTCGGGGTTCAGATCATAACATTAACAAGACAATTTACCAGAATAATAAGCCAGAGCTTTCTGACTTTGCTTTAACACGGTGTTGTTTTAACTTGTTCCTGTTCCGTATGTAAGGGTTTATCAACTTTTTTCAACAGAGTGGACAGTGTTTGAATCAGGAGCATTGGCTTGAGGGTAAAGAAGGTAAGAGTTAGAACAGTTAGTTTTAAATGGGAATTAGATCGTGCATTGCCTTGGAGATGCAGGCGTATCGGGGTATTGGCAAGACATGCCGGTCGTTTGTGCATGGATGATGGACCTGTGGTTTGTGCAGCGCAAGCATGATGGGCCGAATGACCTTCTCCTGCACCACAGGTCCTTGTGTAACTTCGCCATCTTGAAAGCTTATTCTGACAATCGAGGTCATCGAGCAGGCACAGCAGCTCGGCAAGTCCTTGTAACTATTTTGCAACAAGATCTGATCTATCGGACCTTGGGACAGTGGTGCAACATCCCAGCTGGATTCATTATAAAGCGAAATGCGTGCAGGTTCAAAGCCGGATCCAATTTTGTCTGACATGTTTGGAATATATTTGCCAAGGCAGAGAGTCTAGTGTGGGTTGAATTCCTCGACCTGACTATAAACTTTCACCCTGGTGATTTGCAGGCAGGGTGTTGCATCACAAAATCTACTGCCCATCCAGACGGGACCATCAGCTGGGATCTGTCTGTCAGCATTGATTGCTGGTGGACCTTAATGATCCCACGGTGTCTTTTGCAAAGACAAGCCGAGTTTCCCCCAAAACCCAAGCCGGCTACATTCAAAATTCCTGCCCTAAACTTGATCTCTGTCTTCAAAGTGCAACCCCCGATATGTGGTTCTCGCACCCCATCGCACAGTATACACCAATAGTCCCTGGTACAAACTGAAATATGGGTGGGATAACAACAATTTAATACATTTGTCCACACATTTGAGCAAAATATGACCTGTCAAAAAACTTTTTGTCATCAACTGGTTATTACTTGCGAAATCGAATTTTCACAAGTATATTGGTTGATCTGGTCTGTGATTATGTCTGTTTGGCTGTTTGTATGTCAATCGCCGACAGGTCACAATATTAAACCGATCTTCACGAAACTTCAGATAATGGAAGAGTTGGTCATAAACAAGAAGCCTGTTGATTTTGAGGTCAAAAGGTCAATATAGGCCAAAGGTCAACAACTTTGTCAAATTAATTTAAAAAATCAATTTTCATCTGACTGATTTGAAATTATAGCCTGGTGTTGGCTTAATTAATAGTAAGGGTGGTGGGCTTGTGATCCTAGGATCCTGATATCAAGTCCCACGCGGCTGTTGAATTAATACCAGTACAGTGGTGGGGTTGACTCTGCCTGTCATCCTTCTGAGGTCAGCAAAATGAGGGCCAGCTTGCTGGTATCCTGTGTCGGAGTGGCAACCTGTCCAGGATTGTGTCCAATAGCCAAGGAGACTGTTTAGGCAGCAACAATGCTTTGCATAGAGTATGGTCCCAATGGATGGATGGATGGACCTGAAATTTGAAGAGGATCTGCACATCAGGTCAGTTAATTCAACCACTAATTATATTTTTGAGGTCAACGTCGGCCAGATTTGTAAAATTGTTAATTTTCATCCGATTGACTTGAAATTTGAAGAGCATTTGCACATCAGGTTACGGAATTCAACCACCAGCTATTTTTTTATTGTCAAATTTGTTTTAGGCATTTCACAAGTATCATGCTGTGCAAGACATCTTTTTTGTTTCATTGTTTTTAAAATACAACATAATGTATTTAAACGTTATGCAAATAATATTCAAGTTTATTTCTCACCATTCTTTATTTTGTGTTTTCCTCTTTATTTGTCGTAATTATAGGTAGTTCATTACGATATTTTATGACGTCGTTTATTTTGCAAATTTTCAAAGTTTGCTGCTCATAGTAACTTGTGTTCAAGAAAGCACAAGGTCTGAGTGGACCACTGGAGACCACCAATCTTGCATCAACAGTATCAATGCATAGAGTATTACAAATGATTTGCATTGAGAAACCAACCTCCAATCCTCCTAACCCCTAACCGCCCCCACCCCTCCTCATCCCCGACGTCAAGAAAAGGTTTCCATGCGTCCAACGAACTCTTTTGCCCCCTTTGTTTAGAGTTCACGTGCCTCCATTTCGAAACATTCCAAGCACATACAGCCATGAAAATGAAAAAGAATGAGCATCAGTCCTTCCTGTTTAAATGCATCGTTAATGTTTCTTTTAACGGGCATTTTCCCCTCGTGTCGATGGAATTCATCCAAACTCCATTCCAGGCACCCATCCAAGCTGGCCCGACATTGTCTGCTCCGCCGTTGTGTCCGCGCGCAGCCTCTGCCCGCTCGAGCAAGCATTTCGAGCCGGAGACACTCGGGCCTGAGCCAGGTCTGCCCCTCGAGGCACAACTCGGCGACTCAAACACAAGCTCTTGTGATGAGGGCTCGCTCGCTTTCCCAGCGCATCTTGTAGCACTTCGAGCTTGGATTGTGAGCTGGTACTATGGATAAGTTAGCGGGATTTTGTTTTCGCTGGTTCATTGGAATGCCACGAAGGATGTAAAAAGGCAATTTCTCTTGAACAAAATATGGCATTTCAACTTTTTCTGTTTTTCACTCCGACGGACTGGCGGTATGGATTATACAATGAAACTGAGAAGGAGGAGGCAATTGAGTCTCATCATACCTGTGATTTATCCACAACGCAATAACTTTATCGATTTATCTTGTAAAATGTACTCATTGCATTTGTTTCAACCTGATGTAGCTTTTTTCGAAAGGGAGATTTCAGGCTCACGGAGGTGATTGTACATACATTATATGCTGGGAAAGGACCTCAGTTGGCACTAGACAAACCGTAATAGTTTAATTTACTTGAACCTGACATCACATGAGTAGTACGAGCTTGAGCGGCATTCCGAAAGTTTGACGAACAAGGAACTCACAATGCTCCAAGAAACGCCAATGTTCTTTTCTTCATCAATATTACAATTTGTTTTTTTTGTGCTGCATGTTCAGACACAGATGAGAATTCGAAACAGGCCAAGCCAACAGCAGCCTGAAAACGACATCACATTTTATAATTCACGTGAATACCCGAGTTCAGCTCAAAAGCAGCGATTTCAGTGAGGACATCGGTATTCAACAGCATACGACTCCTTCCACTGTTGAACCATATTACTCAGGGTCCAAATAAGGAAAATGTATTCGAGAATTGACTTCATGATGCTTTATTGGTAAAAAAAAATAAAAAACGTGACAAAGGTCCACCGATACAGGGTGGGTTCCTGTAAGGTTATGTCAATGGAATGTAAATTCCTTTACTTTCTCTCCCTGATACTCTGCCTGAAGGGATACGCAGTGCTGCCAAGGCATCCTTACAGCAAGGCTTATGCTGCATGGTTTGCCGTTGCCTTCCCCGTAGTAGTCTCACAACAAGATGCTGGTTCAACTACTCTTCAGGTAGTCCAGCAGCCATTTCTCATATGAAGCCAAATAAGGAAATTCGTTCACACCCTCTACAGAAAAGGTTTGACTTGACAGGGTGGTAGAATAGACCCTATAGAACACCTCCAGGTAGTATGTGGTTTCAAATTGTGGTATCATTAAATTCTACAGGCATTATACATACCAAGGGTACTTACCAAGAGGGTCACTGTGGGCTAGCAAAATTTAGGGGGAGGGGTAACGTAAACGTGAATATCTTTGTCTAGACTCAAGCAATTTTCAATATTGAGGTATCATTGGCTTCCTATTATAATTCTCTATCAGAGTATGTACAGCTATTTGAAAATGCTTTGCCATGGCATCACCAAAGCTAAAATATCACACTAATTCAAACTTTCTGACATTTTTAATTGTGTTCTCATCTGAAGGTGAACGGTGTTTCTCAATTACTACTGGTATGTATACATTTTGGAAATCAAACGCTTAAGAAAGTATTTCTGCAGAAATTCATATACATACAGAGGCACGCATAAAGAAAACTGCAACTGTTATTTTTAGCGTTCGTCTTTACTAGTGTATCGCAACACGGAAGCACATACATCAGAGCTGAGCATAATAGTTGTCTTTGGCAACACGGAAGTACATTAGTGAAAGCCGAGTATAATAGTTGTCTCTGGCAGCATGAAGCTACTCATTCATCATAGTGGATGATAGTAGTTATCATGGTCGACACTGGGAGCTGTGCATGACAACACAGAAGCACATTCGTGAGAGCGAATCATAATAGTTGTGCATGGTTGCACGGAAGCACATTCGTCAGAGCGGTTGTAATATTTGTGTCTGGCAACAAGGAATCACATTCGCCATGGAAGCTGAAGATGTCATCTGTTGTAACTTTTAGTCAGCGTCTTCTTCACCACTGGATTCAAAGATTGTTCTTGGATTTTCACAAGTTTCTTCGGCCATACATGACATGCTTCTGTGCATGGCATGTGGTTGGTTCTGCATGTGCATTCGGCTCGGCGACATAGAGACTTCTTGCAGTGACAGACAGTCAGCTCCGGAAGACCCCGTGGTGCTGGATCTTTGGTCATGAGCACAGGCTGCAGGGCACCATCCTGAATTTTCCAGCCATGTCCAGCTGCTGGTGGAAGGCTCTGTGTAGGCTCAATGCTCTCTTCCATCATAGGCCTGGTATTTCCTCGCTTCATATGTTGCTGTAAGCTGTCGAATGTAGGGGGAGATTTTCATTTCTTTGTCCCTTTTGACAGAACTGCCAGTATCTCACATTCTCACTTTCATCCCAGCCCCCTTGGTTGTTGAGTACATTGCACATATGAAGGCTTCGCATGCTTCTGAATGCTGTTGCTGAGCTCGGGTTCTTCTCCAAGCTGTCCCAGACTGGTCTGATGCTCTTCTACTGTCAAGTAAGACATTGAAACCCTTTTTCTTGCCGAGTCCTGAGAGTGCACTGTTTGAATCGCACCCAGTGAGTGCGTGGAGCCGAGTAAGCATTACACAGCTCAGGTCCTAGTTTGTGTGCCAAGCTTGTGATAGAATATACCTAGCTTTATTCTTGATTCCAGTCCAAACCACAGCTCCCGCCACTGGAGTTTTTCTGTAGTGTGTGGTGCAGAGGACAGCCACATCTGTGTCAGGTGATTGAATCACAATCCTGTTGTGATAATGAGAAGCATGTTTTGCATGTGCAATATTCGTGTGTCTGCCTCTTCATGATCTGACTTGAGGGAACCGGTTCTTCGCAGTGCCCTCTGATGACTAGCGCAGACTTCTGCGGTTCTTGAAACCACCACCGATGACTAGGTGTTGACCATCAAGCAGAGTGTCTACCCCATGTGGCACCATGTGTCTGCCAAGAAGGCACACAAGTTGACTTTGTTTCTACATTTCCAATGTATTTGATCCACTGCTTTGGAATAGGAGTGGCTGGCCTTGGATTGTCACCTCTAAGGCTGCAGATGTTCCTCGTTTCTCTCGCTCCCCAGCTTTGATTGAGAGGCTGGAGTACCGGTCAAGACAACATCAACCCGCTGACAACCATTCCGACGTAGAGGGGACCAGGATGTAATACTTGAATGCCATTTCACCAAAGTTTGCAGCACCAGCGGACTTTGTCATCTGTACCAGCGCCATTGCATCGATGATGTGGGCCGTAGACATCTGGCTGGTTGTGATTGTGGCAGTTTTGATGGACATCTACCTTCTTCTCTAACTCAGCAATGAGTACGCTCTTGTTGGTCTTCCTCAAGCTGCCATCGTAATGGGCAGGGATAATGGCACTGTTGATAACTCGTAGCTGAGGAGTTCTCTCAGATTGATGTCCCTTGACTTTCCTGTGATCAGAAGGCGGCCAAAGAGTTCACGGTCAGCACTAAGAGTGATAACTTTCTCATCAGTTAGCTTCACTGTTTTCTTCTTGCTTAGTGTGGCAAATGTTTTGATCTTCAGGTTTGGCAGGAATCCCAAAATTCACTTCATTGGTATTCAGTCTCTGTTCAACAAATGTTGTCATTTGAGCTGTGCCGATCTGGTAGGAGTTAACCATGCGTTAGCAGCATCTGGGGCATCCTGATACCTGTGGCAATGTTAATCAGTGACGAATTCCATCATCAACGTTGTCTAGGGAGAGGGATCGGTCATAAGCTCTGACGTGATGACGGTCAGCAGCTTCTGAACATCACTTTCATCTCTCTCCACCCTCTTTGGTGCTGCTTCTCTGTGGGTACCAACACGATCTGAGTCCTGTATGGCACACATCTCCTTCATTGCGGTTGTGATGGCTGCTCGTACATGACATGTCAGGAACCATCGTTCTAGAGCTCCTGCTCTCTGACTGATCCCTATGATCACCGTTTGTCTTGCTATCACGGTTGATGGACTGCTCTAGGGCCATGTCAGTCCACACTTGAGCAAAAGGTTGAGGCGATCGACTGATGGCAAGATTGCCAGACATGAACTCTTCATTGACGGGGATGGGTCTCAGGCAGCTGGTTCATGTCAGCCAGATAAACAAGAAGCCACCTGGCGTAGTTGGGTCGATCCATTGCGAAGAAGTGAGGGTCTTGCAGCAGTAGTAGAGAGATGCAGAATCCAGTTTCCAGTCCTCTCTGCCTTGATGAACTGGAGGAGCAGCTGTACCATGGATACATAATACTCCAGTAGTAAACAGCTGCGACTTGCCCCGTGCCTAGTTTGGAACCTTGTGAACTCTGCTTCTAATGTCGTGATAGCATCACACATCCTCAACATGGTGTTCTGGACATCTTTTCTTCTTCCAGAGCTAGTTGGCATGCTGTCACTTGCTCCATCACAGCATCTTCATCTACATCACTGCCCTCCTGCCTAGAGTGCCACTTCACGAAGGCACGCCACTGCAGACGAAACATGGCTTCCATGACTATCTTGTGGGCTCTCACTCCACGATTGTAAGACTTCCTTTCAGGAGGGCGAGGTTGTCGAACTGCCATACATGCCAGATTCTATCAGAAGATCTCGATGCCTGACATCTGGTACTTTTTACCCAGCACAGCCAGATAATTCGTTGCAATGTGGAATCCTCCTATGCGTATCACCATGTCTTCAAACTCTTCTTGTAGGCGCCACTGAATCTCTTTGGCCTTCACATTATATGCAAGGTCAAATGTAATAACGCTGTCATTCTGGCCAAGGCTTGCCATCATGGACTGCACATTCTTCATAACTGTGTAGACGGTGCTGAACTCTGTAGGGGAACCATCGGTCATGGGGCAGTAGCCGAAGTTTGTGCGAACGGGAACACAGGAGTGTACCACAGCATTGAAGCCACTC
>CM068963.1:26109394-26136628 GCA_035128595.1 Eptatretus atami | reverse complement strand
CTTTTTGTTTTTCTGTGGCGAAGAGCTCCACCTCAAACAGCTTCATTGATGTCATCCTTATCAATGCCCAAGCAAGATCCATCGTACAGGCTGCCGAATGCAAGCTTTCAGAGCATTTGAACCACTCAGCTTGTATCTTCCCGGAGAAACAGGTAACAGCAGGCCGCTTTCCATATGCACTGTACTCTCTGATGGATTGGCACATCCCAGTGGATTCAAGTGTCTTGTTTCCTTTTTGTCTGGTCTGAATAGACCCTCGGCTCGGGACTGGACCAAAGTGCCCTCGTTGATAGAGGACTACTGTAGTGGCATGAGTTGTCCTCTTTCCATCAAGAGTCTCTTCAGTCATGTCATTATTGTCTGCTGCCACCTGGACAAAGACGCCTGGGAGATGTTTGATGGCGAATAACCATACAAAGAATGTCGCTCTTGGCTAGGATCTCCTGTGCAAGGCTTGTGTCGGTTGCCTCAACATCATCGTAGGAATCACAGTGGCCCATTCTGCTCAGCATGGTAATGAGCTGTTTTGACCTCGTCATTTGGCGAACCGCAATTCCCAGGGCCACATGCTTGGGCATGTTAGTTCTAGCATGAGTCGCACGGTGTACAACATCCTGAGCAAGCATCAAAACACGTCTTTCATCTGATGAGTTGCTACATTCTGGTGCTGAAAACGCATCTTCATCTTCCTTTTCTGGTTTGGGAATAACCCAGCGTAGGAGCCAGTAAAGACTGTCTGGTATCACAGATTTGGATTTTGTCAGGGTTAGATCCATGATATTAGGTGGTCGGACTGATATGCCTTGGCATTCATTGATCTCCGACTTGATGAGTTTCGCAGTACGGTACAGCAGACTCACCCTGCACAATCATCCATCGCTGTTGTGGGCTGTTTTCTTGGTACACCCGTGGCTGTTGCGGTGTTACATTGATAGGCAGAGTTGATGACATCTTGAAGGGATATGGAGCTTGAGTACAAAAGCTAGAACTTACTAAGATCATATGGCTTATGGAAGACAATGTCATCTCAAGCTCTCACACTCTCAATCTCAATCTCAATATCTCACACTCTCAATGCCTCACGCTCTCAATCTCAATCCCTCACACTCTCAATATCAATCGCTCACACTCTCAATCACAATATCTCACACTCTCAATCTCAATCTCTCACACTCTCAATCTCTCACACTCTCAATCACAATATCTCAAACTCTCAATCTCTCTACAATGCATCTCTTGCCTTCTGCCTTCCTCTCCCCTACTTGGATCGGTGTTCCGGGGCTGTAGAAGTTTTGAGGATCACCCTCATTTCACACCTTGGGAGATGCCAATGTACCCCTAACCGCGTTGTCATAATTATACGGATTAATTAAAAATTAATTGTGGGTTTTAGTACCCCAACCTCACTCAGGCACCAACATTTTTTTTGATTTAAACAAATAATGCAGAAGTCATCACATATTACATCCATCAAGCATGTGATTCCATTGTCAAACGTGTGAGTGAGAAAGAAGCAGACACCAGCCTTCAACACTGAACCAGCTTTCTCAGACTATTCTCATGCAAAAACAAACCCCAGGACTACTGAAAGTAAGCTTAGAAACCACAGGGTACAATGCATGTTTCACCTCCATAACTCATAATAATCTCACCAGACTAAAGTCCAGGTGAGCTAATAATACTTAATCGAGAGGTTTAAAAGAAGGAATATTTGCCTGCAATTGAATTGAGAGTGAATACAGAGATGACCCAGAGGCAGAAAATCAGATATAAGGCCTCAAGTTACAATGTGACACAATCAGCATGAGTACATGATGGGAATTTGAACTCAGCGGTGATATATTTTCAATGTTGCTTCATTTGATTTCACAAAGTGCGACGTGACGAGATTATCTGAAAAATGTAGCAGACATTTTATTTAAAACACACCTGTAGCACTGGCGCCCTCTGGTGTTTGAGCTGTTTGTCCCATATCCAACAGGTGTGATTCTGTTCAAGCCTTTAAACCATGAGTCAGGCAAATATGAGTCCAACAGGGATGGTGCAGAGGTAGTTTTTGTTGTTTCGTATGCAGCCTGTAGCTTCTGGTTGCATCATTTTCTGGAAGCGTGGCTGTGCCACTGATGCAGTGCCGCCTGTTACCAGTAAGCTGGTACTCATTTTGCCACCCTCAAAAGGATTAATTCTCTCAGTCTCACATCCGTAGAGCAAGACTGGAAGCACCAAGGACCTGAAGAGTCAGACTTTCGTCCTCCCGCACAGGTAACGGCAGTGCTTCACCCCATTATCCAGTGAATCCATGACTCCCCAGGCAGGACCCAAATGCTCACAGCAAGCAGAGACATGAATATCACTGCCAAGGTAAGTGAATCTCTCCGTGACCTCAACATACTCACCACAAACAGGTACAGACAAGATACAACCAAGATGTCATTGAAAGCCTGGATCTTAGTTTTGACCCAGGAAACCCGTAATCCCAGCGGCTCCGACTCCTCATTCACCACCTCGAGGGCCTCCAAAAGGATATCTAGAGTCTCCGCAAAGATGACTGCATCATCTGCGAAATCAAGGTCAGATATCTTGACATTCCATGCACCACAGCTTGGTCTTTCTGAAATCCTCCCCAGAATCCAGTCCATACAAGTGCTGAAAAGTATAGGGGCTAGTACACACACCTGATGAATTCCAGTAACAACTGGAAATAAGTCAGTGATGGTATCACCACATCTCACTGCACTCTCAGTACCAGAGTATAGTTCAGACATCAGATTGATCAGTTTTTTGGTGGCACCCACGAAGACCAAGAATCCTCCAGAAAGCATCCCGATTCACTGAATCTAATGCTTTCAGAAATCAACATAGGCTGCAAGCAGCCCTGCCAAAACTCTGGTCTGTGTTCGGTGAGGACCTGAAGAGCAAGGATATGGTCAATCGTTGACCTCTTTGGTGTAAAAGCCTGACTGCTCTGGGCACTGGTGCTCAAGCAGATGGTGGTGAACCCTATCAATAATTATTCGAGCAAAGGCCTTACTTGGCACTGAGAGAAGTGTCACACCTCTGTAATTGTTCCAGTCCTGGCGATCACCCTTCCCTTTCTAGAGCGGGACAACAAGGCCCCTCTTCCAGTCAGTTGGGATGATGCCTGCATTCCAGGCAGAGCACAGAATTACATGCAATGACAAGTGTACAGCATTTTCACCAGCCTTGAGAAGTTCAGCAAGATGGTCTACCCCCTCACAGATTCCTCACACATGGGCTGCTTTGTCCACCCTTAGCGCACGTACAGTTTTATGCCTCAGCTCCCTGAACAGCTCAGCTCTGTCATTCAGCCTGGCCCTGCAACTTGGTAAATGATATCCAGTGTCCCTTGAGAAACAAAATTCTTCTTCACCCAAGGTGAGTTCAAACACATCCATTGGCAACATCAAGGATGATGGTCTTGAAGGCACTCCACAACTCCTCAGGATTCCCAAGCAAGACCCCCCAAATCTCCACTCAGCCTGTTCACAAACTCCTCAGCTACCCTCTCATCCTTTATCTTGCCGACATCCAGCCTATGATGGTATGGTACCATTATCCCAGATTTAAGCTGCAACTTCAGAGAAGCTACAACAATCCTGTGGTCAGTATTGAGTATCTGAGCACTCTGGTAGACCCTGGAGTTCTGGATCATCCTCCAGTGACCATCAATGAGCACATGGTCAATCTCCTTTGCCACACCACCAGCATTGGAATACCATGCCAGCGTTGAGCCTGTCGGCGCTGAAACCATGAACCGGCCACCCAAAGTCCACGACTTCTTGCAAGGTCAAGGAACTTAGTGCTATTCTGGTTCACAGTTCCAGACCCATGGGAACCAAGACATGTCTCATAACCATCCCTATCAGTTCCAGTTGATGTTATGAATTTCCCCAAGTCGAGAAGAGTATCTCGCCTGGGGCGCTGATCAACCACAAACTCAAGCATGGTGTAGAATGCATCCTTCATGGTGAGATCACTCGACTCACTCGGAGCATATACAGAGACCAGGGAAATGACACCCAAGGAGTGACGAATCCTTTGTCTCATAATACACTCGTTGACCGGTGTTACCTCAATTATCATTGGAGTCAGCTTATTGGAGACAGCTACAGCAACTCCTTGGGTATGGTAACCATCAGAGCGACCAGGCCAATAGTAGGTGCAACCCACCTGCCATGATCTCGCTGCAATCCGGTCTCCAAACCTCAGAGAGTGCTGCAATACCGATGTCCAAATGATTGAGCTCAGATGATAACAGAGAAAGTAAAGGTGATCATCATCTCTTCGGGATTGGACATTCCAGGCACCCACCAAAGGGACTGCCTCAGGTTAATCCAAGGAGACCGCCGTCTGGTGGACGACACCTCAGTGTCCATGCACTGTCGCATTCTGAACCGGGAAGGTTACCCCATGGTTTACCTCCTATCATCAAAGATTGGGGGTCCTGAAGGCTTTTCCTCAATCCCGTCACTCGGTGAGCTGCCCTGCAGAGGGCAGCTGCACAGGAGGTACTCCCACGGAGTGGGTTTTCAGATTTTTATTTTTTTTCTTTTCGTATGTTTTGCAGAATAAAGTGTTTTACGGTGGCTGGAGTGCAAATCTTGCCACCAACCTCCTAATAAAAATAAACCCAACTGCAGAAGAACATCCACAGATACATTTGGGTACTAGATACCAGAGCAAGACTGCAAGCACGAAGGACCTGAAGACTCGGGACGCTTTTGTTTCGGCAAGAAAGAATGGTCGGACGCTTTTGTATCATCCGACCATAACTGGAGAGAAAAGAAACAAGGTCTTCTTTTGATAAGTTTTTTTTTCCAAAAATTACGAAAAGCATCGGTAAAGGAGCAATCCTCTAACAGGCTCGTATTGAAAGTACAATATGCACTTTTATGAACTCACTGAAGAGGATATCCCAAGCACTACCATGTGATGATCAGAAAAAGTCGAAGGAAAATGATTGCAAGACACAAGCACATTTGTAAAAGTGGAATTAATATAACATCGATCAAGCCTTGCAAGCATTATCAACCCGCTAGCATCATGGCAACATGTGTATTGAGATGCCGTAGGGTGCTGCGTCCACCATGCATCAAGTAGGCAAAGCGATGAAAAACTGTCATGTTATGTGTCTTTATGACATTCAGTTTGTGGTTTCGGAGTGTTTCTATCTAAAATTGGTTCAAAAGTGCAGTTGAAATCTCCTCTAATGCAAATACAATGGTCAAAGGACATTTTGTGAAGACAATTAACCAAATGAGTGAAAAAGCCTTTATGGGCTACGCTATTACTCAAAGCAAAGACATTGAGTGTAGTGACATGAAATGCTTTATATACCAATTCTGAGGATGCTAAGTGACCTTTAACTCTCTTTTGAAAAAAAAACATATAGATATAAATATAAATAAATGAGTCAAGAATGAAGCAAAGAAGCAATTCCCACAGAAAACAGGTTATTGAAGAAACACTGCCCTTTATGATTAAGGTGAAGGCAGTCAAGCTGTGAAGTTTCTATTATTTGTGTTTCTTGTAATAAAGAGACATCTAAATGTTTCTGAAGTAATTCATTTTTAACATGAAGCTGATGCAAATGGTTAGCACCACCACCATGAATGTTTAAGGTGCCAAACAATACTTCCTTTTCATTATGAATCGGGAGGGATTTGGCTGCTGTTGAAAGCATTCCAACCCTGCTTTTGTAATACATTTTCTGAGTGTATGAACTCGTGGTTTTGTTACTTCAAAATATTCATACTTTCTAACTATGCATGTTGCAGTCTGAATGAAGGAAGGCAAGTCAGGAAAATGTTTGTCTGAATTACTACATTTCTTTGTTTGGTACTACAGAACTTCAATATGGATACATATGGACCATTGTTTGGAGAGCTTCAATTTGTACTGCAGAACTTCCTCAAGAGGCTTGTTGATAACGGTAGATGGGATGGCGGTACGGTCCTTTCGAAGAGAAAGAGTGAGTGTATGAGATTAACTTTTTTGGATGCATGGTCTATGGCTCGTATAGGAGCTGCCACTCACATTCACATGGACGTACTGACAAGACAAACACTTGACACAGCCCCTGAGCTTGGGGGAAATGCCCTCACTTCCCAGAATACTCTGGGTACCAGCGATGTCACAACAATGGCACCACTTTTCTCACCGCACTCAGCGGGACATTTCTTCAGGAGGAATTTCCTCCTTCCTTACCATGGATGTACATCAATGGGGATTGTCCATGCTCTATCCTTTTAAATGCTGAGCATCAAACAAGGAAGCAGGTCTAAAGAGAGGGAAGAGGCTGGTGGTACTACAGATTTGTAGAAAATTTGGTACTACAGAACTTCAATTGTATCCATATTGAAGTTCTGTAGTACCAAACATCTGTTTATTTATCTTAAACGATGGTACAGTTCTTTGCTTAAATGTCTCATTTAGAAAGGACACAATAACCTGGGAAGATACGTGTAAGTTGACAGATGACGCCTGTGACAGATCAGCCACCTTAATGTCACTGTCTGACGCAAGCCAATTAGATAACATTCCGCCAAGGTCGTAATGTCACAGCCTGAATTTGAAATGGAATAAATTGAGATTTTTTTGTCACCGATCTACACAAAATACCCCATAATGACACAAAACTTGTGTCCCCAACCTCTCTCTCTCTCTCTCTCTCTCTCTCTCTCTCTCTCTCTCTCTCTCTCTCTCTCTCTCTCTCTCTACCCACCCTTCCCAGATGTACCCAACTGCCCCTGGACTCTGGAATTTTTGCACCTCAGAAGGTGGAGAAGTTCCTGGCAGCCCTCGACTCTGATTCAGCAACTGGACTGGACGACATCAGCTCACGAGTCCTAAAAACTGCTCTGCTACTATTGCACTTTCTCTTTCTCTGCCCTTTTCACTCGAGAATTTGCCAGGATCATCCTCCATCTGCTTAGAAATCAGCCAACATCACAGCATTATATAAAAAGGTGCAAAAACGGATCCCTTTAACTTCAGACCAATTAGCTTACTTCCAATCATCAGCAAGGTCATGGAATCCATCATCGCAGTTGACATAAAATCATTACTTTTCTCCAATGACCTCATCTCAGATCAGGAATATGGATTCAGATCAGGTCACTCTACCTTGGACAGGCTGGTTCGACTCTTCCAACAATAGTGGAGGCCCTGAATATCAGACATGAGATAATGAGGCCGTCTCTCTGGACATATCTCGAGCTTTAGATACAGTCTGTCTCCCACCTTGCTCGCTAAACTGTCTGTTGATGGAATCCAAGGCCAACTCCACTCTTGGTTTCCTGAATTTCTCTACTCTCGTAGCCAACGTGTGGCTTTCGACAGATTTCTTTCTTCTCCTCTCCCTGTCAATGCTGGAGTGCCGCAAGTCAGTGTTCTGGGCCCCCATGCTATTCCTAATCTTCATCAATGACCTCTCTGACTCTCTGGAAAATCCTCTTTATCTTTTTGCTGATGACTCCACCCACTGCCATGACATCCCTCATCCTTCTGACAGACACGCAGCAGCCTCTTCCCTCTCTTTAGATCTGCTTCCTTGTTTGATGCTCAGCATTTAAAAGGATAGAGCATGGACAATCCCCATTGGTGTACATCCATGGGAAGGAAGGAGTAAATTCCTCCTGAAGAAATGTCCCGCTGAGTGCGGTGAGAAAAGTGGTGCCATTGTTGTGACATCGCTGGTACCCAGAGTATTCTGGGAAGTGAGGGAATTTCCCCCAAGCTCAGGGGCTGTGTCAAGTGTTTGTCTTGTCAGTATGTCCATGTGCATGTGAGTGGCAGCTCCTATATGAGCCTTAGACCTTGTATCCCAAAAATATAATTTCACACACTCACTCTTTCTCTTCGAAAGGACCGTACCGCCATCCCATCTACTTCATCAACAACCCTCTTGAGGAAGTTCTGTCACTCAAACTCTTGGGTCTCACTCTCAGTCATGATCTCTCTTTGGCAAGCCACATTTCAAAGTTGTCCTCCAAAGCCAGATGCCAACTGGGCATCTTCCCTTGTTTAAAGTCCTTCCTTGACACACCCGAGTTCATATCCACCTACAAGGCTTTCATCCACAGCTTGATGGAATACTGCTCTCCCCTCTGGGCTGGTGCCCCTGCCTAGCACTTTGCTCAGCTTGACGCTGTGGAAACCAAGGCCTTCAAGATCATTTGAATCTCTCGCGATGAAGCTGAGTCTTTAGGCCTATCACTTCACCATCACTGACAGGTCGGTGGTCTCTGTCTTCTTCTACCTCCTTTGTGGTCTTACACCTTCTGCCCTGTCTAAAAGACCTGTTCACCCCCATTTCAAATCATCCCCCATCCACAACCATGATTTTTTCTACACCCATTAAATCATCCCCACCCATCCCAAAATTTTGCTTCTGTATCCATCTTGTCCACCCCTTGTGTTCTCCCCTACCCCTCAACGTTACCCACATCCCTTATTTTGTCCATCTCTGTCTATTTTCTCCCTCTGCCCTGCTGTTGGATTTTTCCCCTTCTCCTTCTGCTGCTCCTTTTGGGAAGTTGCATCCTGATCCACTCTGTGTTCCAGACTTCCAGTTCTTCCACAGACCTTGATGACAAAAATAATTTGAAAACTAGAAGGGCACTCGGTCGAGCGCATACCTCTGCCATGCAATGCCTGATCCAGAAGAACATATCTGGTCTAATAAATGTCTGAGACATCATGCAATGTTTGTTTTTGCTCCCATCTCTCAATGGTGAAGAATCACTAAAATTCAAAGTTTTCATACCTGGATCGGAAATCAGGTGGTATCAAGTTTTTTTTTGCTTTGAAACACACAAAGAGAAACAGCATACCTTTCTAAAGCACACCCTATTCATATAAAATAACCAATTGTTTTAGAAACAGCCGCAAGGACAAAGGAAAACGTGATCACTCATGCTGTACCCTACTTCCTGGCCAAGTATGTTTTGATGTCATACGTTCCAGGCGTAGTGTATATCATAGCATCAGTTAAATTTGTTTTTTTACATTTCAAAGGTGGATTGACTATTGCGGCCCCCCAAGCAAGAGGGGGCACATTTCATATGCAGTCTTTCACAGCCCCATTATATAACAACAAGCACAAATGTGTCCAAGAGCAGCCAGCGTCCTAAAGGTTTTGTCGGCTAAAAAAAACAAAAAAAAACAACAACAACAACAACAACTTCCGATATTTAGTCACGTGCCTTGATTAAGCCAATAGCGAGACCCGTCATAGTGTATTTACGTATTTACGAAATATCGTGTATTTACGAAATAAATAATGTATTTACGAAATTACAATATATTAAATGGAATAATCTTTAAATAGTAACGTGAACTTTTCGAAACTTTAAAGAAAATGTCCGAATATATTTAAAAGTTCATGATAGACGCTCTCAAAAGGCACCGTCAATGCACGGATGTGTACAAGTGTTCAGTATTTAAGGAGATCCGGATCCTGTATATAAAAGAGCCGAGTCCTAATATAAAGGTTTTGTCTTCACAAGAAGAAGAAGAAGAAGAAGAAGAAGAAGAAGAAGAAGAAGAAGAAGAAGAAGAACAACAACAACAATACCGAGCTCTCTTAAAGCAGCGTTCGCTACGCGAGACGCTGTTAAAAACACTTTTACTTGTAGGAATGTTATAAGTGGATACTGCATTTTCGCTTTTTGGTGCGCTGGCTTGAACGTCTTGCTGCATGATGCTGAAATCCAGAATTATTTGGGATTATTTTCAGATTAACCCACTTGAGAAAACTTAGGCTACGTGCTTGCAGTGTAACAAAGATTTGCCCCGAGGAGGATCCATCGTCAAAACCTTCACAACTTCAAACTTAGAACACAATCCGATCCAGGACGTGGGGTGGTTGTTGAGTGGGTTTGATTACAGCACTACAATAAGCATGTGGGGTGGGTGTCCAGTCTAGGTTCGATTCCAGCAGTGCTATAATCACGTGGGGAGGGAGGTGGGGGAAGGGGTTAAAGCACTTCATGCACAGGTAAATTTGTCTTCCTTTCCTTCTCCTTCTCACCCAAATTTTTTGGCAAACATGACGACCAATTGGTCCATCAACAAAACAACAGGTAGGCTCTGCAATACTAGTATAAAGCCCATCAAAAATGACGCGTTGGAGCTATATTATTAAACCAAGTAGCTTTTACAGATACAGTATTATAGATGGGTCTTTTGGGTACTCAGGGTATTTGGGTCCTCAGGGTCTTTGGGTCCTCAGGGTCTTTTGGGTACTCAGGGTATTTGGGTCCTCAGGGTCTTTGGGGTCCTCGAGGTATTTTGGGTCCTCTGGGTTTTTTGGGTCCTCGGAGTCTTTTGATCATAGTGAATACTCAGTCGTGTTAAAAGATTGGCGTTTAAATCCATACTCAAATTGTGCTTATGAAGGGGGACAGACAAATGCACAAACACACATTGTGTTTTATATAGGTCGATACATCATCGAAATATTTATACATGCTTTACTGATTTCTTATGAATGTATCGCATTCAGTAGAAATTTGATTTTCGATTCGGGAGGCCAAGTAAAGATTGGTGGAGACAATAGCCCAATGAAGTCTGGACCTGTTTGTCTTCTTTTCTGATCTGACGCTCAGCCTTATCTTTGCGTAAACGATTCTGTGATCGGAGCCAATAGGGTCTGATGAAAAGTGAGCTTGAGAATCCGTGATACTGTTACTACATAGGATGAAATCAATTTGAGATGTGGTTTTGTTTGGCGCACGGAATGTCCAGAGTCTTGATTTGTGTTTTTGAAAGAGAATGTTGGTTATTAAAAGGTTATGCTGATGGATGAAATCAAGAAGTTTCTGTTGGAGCTATGGTTTTAAAATCCATTTCACACCTGGGCATTAAAACCCCCTCCAAGTATCCGACAAGAATGTGTTGGGATAGATGACACTATCCGGTTAAGGCTTTCATATAACTCCTCCACGCTTAATGTAGCACTGACATTGTTTGGAGAGTAGCACGACACAACATGCTGTATGTTTTCGGGTTCCCTTTCAACATTGCTAATACAATCCGATCCGATACTTTGGTGATTGATAAAAGGTTGTTGAGTAAGGAAGATTTGACTATTATTCCAACTCTACCAATTGCTGCCCCTATTCTAACTACGTGTGCCAGAAGCTGTAAACAACGTGGATTTGCCAATTCTGGTGTTTTGAATATCTGAGTCCAATACTTGGTGAACTATTCTATGTTCTCGAATACAAATCGCTGAGATATTGAAATAATTAATGTGCTTGGAGCTAATAAAAGCAAAGCTAATACATTAATCAGGAACTAATATAAGCAAAACATCCATTACATGATGTGTGTATATATATATATATATATATATTTCTCTCTTCATTCATCACTATATGGAAGCCAACTTTGCAATAAATAAGCTACTAGTATGATATCCACACAAACATGGAAAGTTTCAGCCATATTTGGTGAAATGCGATTGTAATAATACTTTATCAATTATCATTCCGATTTGACACCAACAAATGAAATCTCTTATTGGTTATATAAAAGGGAGGTAAAATAAGCAATCTCACTTGTTACCATCTTCACCACCACTTTAAAAAAACAACAAATACAGTACAATATTGGCACATCAATAAAATGTAGAAGAAAAATGTAAAAGCTCCCCTGCGCAACCTCCCATGCTGGTGAGAGTTGCGTGGGATTTGTTTCCAATGTAGGATGAAATATCTCAAAACACCCCTTAATAAGGACTCTTTTCGTCTGTAACTACGTCAAGCAATAATTACATCTGCCCCCCACCATTTACAACCCCTTCATTCCATCCACTACATGAACCCTTACAATGGGTCCCAACCTTTTCCTCGGAATCTGTGCTTCACAACATCTGAACACCAATTTTCACAGGTTTCTTGGAAACAATGCATTCCGTTCAGAACGGACAGCCTGATCTTCAGGGTGATGACCACATACAAGTGTTCCATTGTTTGGAAAACATGTATGAGTATTTCATTGATTATAATCCGACGAAACATGAAGAAATTTTTTAGATGGAATGATTAGAGTTGTGCCATAAATAACTTTTGAGATGCAAGTGCCAGACACATTATGCAATGTGTCTGACTCATGGAGTATGAAACACGCAAGGGGAGGTTTCTCAACCCTTGGCACTACAACTTAGTAGGAAGCTATAATCAAAACATTTCCTGTTGTTTTCTTGTTGAGATTATCAAAAACACTTCTCATGAGGCTTGGCGAGGGAGAATGATGTCAGGAAAGGGTGGGTGAGAAAGAGCGATCGAGATGGAAAGGTCATGGGATGAAGGGAAAAGAAAAAAGGTGGTCAGCAGTCAGGGAATATTGTGTTGGAACTGAAAATAGAAAGATTGGGAATCTGAGATTTGGAAAACGTTGTAATGGATTTGCAGGTATTTGGTTTGGTGACAGATATTTGCAACCTAAAGACATAGCCATATTTGAACTGATGGGGGTGGTGTGTGAGTGTGAGTGTATGCCTGTGTATGTTGTTAAAATAAATAAATGGGGAGATGAAGATAAGTGAACAATATCAGATCAGATCATGAACCATGCTCTATGGAGAGCATCAGTATTGCGGAAGCAGTTTCTATGGCTAGGGTTACAATCCTGGATGGGTCAGCACTCTAATACATGAAGGACAGGAATTTAGAATTTGTTCAGGGTGCCAGTGATAGCTCGCACACTCTTTGTGATGTACACCGACTAATTCTGCGAGACGAGACACCCAGTTTCACGTCCATCTTAGGGACAGCACACAGATTGATGAATCCATGCTCTGTGGAACACTGCGATGCCGGTTAAATAAGGTCGAGATTCAAACGGAGACTAAACAGCTTAGAGGTGAGTGTGAATACCTCTTGGCCATCCTGCCAGCCCATGAACAACATGGCTATGGAAAAGTGTGGAGGAATTTATTGGAGAGTGGGGAGAGGATTCTGGAGCTGAAAGAAGACATTAATGTGGTTCATGAAGTGTAAGAGCTGAAAAATATTGAAGGTTTTGTTGAAACCATGATGTAGAAGAGGTGTTGATGATAAGAATCAGAGAGAAGGGGAAAATGAGGGAGGTTTCGTTTTGGGGGTGAGGAGGGGTGATGGGGACTTGGAGGTGTATTGAAAACAATGCGTGCATTTCATACAACTGGGATATTGAATGATTTAACACAGTTCTACGCATCATGATGAAACACTAAAAGCATGAAATATTATAATGAACAAACAATACTGCATGATACTTCCACACGTTCTGAGATATTCCACCCAAAAAACAAAAAATTGTCATCATACTTTTTTTTGTTTAATCTACAACTATCAGAAAATGTTCATCTTATAGAGAGCATGGATGCATACAACTTTATGTCATATTTCCTACAAGTACAACATTTTTTTTTGTCTAATATGAGAAAACTATAATTGGAAAAAAGGCTGAATGTTAAATTAGTCAAGTCAGAAAAAAACATTTTATAAAAAAGAAAAACATGTAGGGATGGAATCTCCAAAAAACAAGCAAACAAGGTAGGAAAGCATGACAAGGAAGGAATGACAAGGTGGGAATGACTCCACAATACAACACCACAATCCTTTTACGGATTGCCATGATGATGTATTTTGACATTTTTGCTACACGTGGCAATAACAACAATTGTAGGAAGATGACTCGCTCTTAAAGTAGCTGTACATTTGTCGTGTGGGTTGATGTAATTGTCTATTTTATTTGTTGTGGGATTGAGACGGAAAAATGTCAAGATATGTCCTGATGGCAATCCGTAAAAAGGATTGTGGTGTCATTCCTACCTTGTCATTTCTTCCTTCCTTGATTAATTGTTTTTTGGGCATTCAATCCCAACATGTTTTTTAATTTTTATATAATGTTTTTTCTGACTTGTTTAACTCAATTTTTAACCATGTAGAAGCCAATGACATCATCATCCAGTAAATTGTTTTGAGGGCTGTCTACATGGGGAACTCCCTGACCCCCACCCCCTCAGCAATATTTATCTCATACAAGTCTCTTCCCGAGTTCCCTCAATGTCCCCTCCAATATTCCTGTCCCTTCTGTCTCCACCAAGCCATTCTGCGACCCTGTTGTCCTTCACTTTTGGAGTCATCTATTTATTTTGTCCACCAACATGGCAGAATTTTTCTTTCCACTCTCCTTTCTCTGCTCCTTCCCTTATATTCCATCCTCATATTCCTATATCCTCCCAATATCCCTTCCCTTCTCTCCCAAACTCCACTTATCTACTTTCCTTCTGCTGTCATACATTCTCTTTTTTTCCTCAATTTACTCCCTACCTACATGTACACAATAAAGAGATGCCTCCATTCCTATCCACTTCCCTTCTGTCCCTTTACTCAATATTGGTATTTCCAATTTCTTCCCTCCATACCCATCCCTACCCTATGCCAGTGTAATAAATAGATGCCTTGTAAAGGGGTCACAAGATCACATCTATTTACATAAGGAGGGCCTGGTGTTGGCTTAGTGGTTAGGGTGGTGGCTTGGGATCCTAGGGTCCTGAGTTCAAGCCCAGTTGGCCGCTGAATTAAAATACACCAGGAGGTTGACTCAGCCTGTCATCCTTCCAAGGTCAGCAAAATGAGCACCAGTGTACTGGTAAGGGGGACACTGCATCAGCGGCATAGCCACGTCCCAACCAATGATGCACTCAGCAGCCACAGGCTGCACTCGATAGAGAGAGAGAGACATAAGGAGGAGGTACTGCACGATTTGCTTGAACAATAGGACTTCCACAATATATGGGAAGGTGACTTTAGAATGCTCTTTTTAATAACTGTTATGACCCCCTGTGAACCTTAATGAAAGCATCAGCAGACAAAGCAGTTTCTTGGCAAGAGTTAAACTGGGTGGTTTGCCATTGCCTTCCTAACGTTGTTTGTCCATTCTCTATCCTTTTAAATGCTGAGCGTCAAGCAAGGAGAAGCGACACATACCATTATTAATTTATTTTGTATGACTCACATGGGGTTTGAACCAATGACCTCTCAGACTCGGAGTGGAAGAATTAGTGTGGCAGCTACATACACCTGAACTGGTGCTTTGTTGTCTGTCTGCATGCCAAGGTCGGAACGAAATTAAGGAAACACCATATATATTGTTGTTTTTTTTTTAATGTTGAGAATGGATTACCTTACATTAGTAGTACACAGAATAAGAGGGCGAGAATGCAACTTCTGCAACGTCAACTTTTTGCACTGATTTTGAATTTTTGATAAAATAAGATTAGCAGACAGAAGGATATCAAGATAATTGAAAGGGAAAGTTTTGGTTCTTGATGCCGATCTACCTTTACGGTCTCAAAACGGTGGCGATGACAAGGATTAAAACAAAGTTGCAGGTCTGTGATAACAACCGAGTCAGGATGATTGTGGTGCTGATGAGGGTGGATAGGGGGATGGATGAACTGAGGGAGGAGATTGGTGTGCAGATGAGCTTGATGGGGAGATTGGTAAAACGCTGGCTAAAGAGGGCTGGACACTTGGTGTAGAAGGAGAAACTGAGAATGGCAAAGAGAGCAGATAGGTTGATTGAGCAAGGCAGGAGGAAAAGAGGTAGATCTTGGTTGAGGTGGGAGTATTGTGCGAAGAGTGATATCAATAATGTGGGGTGGTTGTATAGTGGAGAGTTGGCTGAGAACAAAGGGAAGTGGAGGAGTATCGTGATCAAGGCAGGGCCGAAGCTTGGTGTTGTTTGACCTCACCCCTTATAAAAGGAAGAGACCAGTGACATTGGAGTAAAAATATTATGTGGGGAAACTATATGAATGCCAGTTGAGGCTGGGAAGCAACAGAACTTGAAGCGTAATCCGTTGAGGCATGTCCGCAGGCCACAAGGACCAAGGTGCACAGAACATGGTGAGGGTGCGGGAGGGGGTAGTGTTTCTCTCTCTCTCTCTCTCTCTCTCTCTCTCTCTCTCTCTCTCTCTCTCTCTCTCTCTCTCCGCCTCAGTCTAAAGCTGCAAGGTCTTGACTCTGCATTGGCGCCAGCATGGCATCTCAGCTGTGGGGGATCTTTAGGCCGCCTCTGCAGGATCGGTTGGTTGTCGCCGTGCTGTGGGCCAGTTTGTGCAGCACTGACTGGGGTTATTCTTCTTCAACAACAACAACAACATTACAGAAGACTGTGCAGTCATGGCTTCACATAGGTAGCAACACAAAATTTCAGTCACATCACATAGCTCTTCATCAATATGTCCAGCTTTATCGCCTTGTTCTTTGTCTGACAATAAGTTATAATAGATTTTATAATACGTTTAATAAGAGAAGAGAATGGAATATATATTGTTACGGCTGTGGAAATTCGCAACCACCATTCAGGTCCCGTAGGTGAGGTATTTCTGAAGCTACATCGTGGTAAGTTAGCCCCAAACCGTTGTTTAGAGGGAATTTATGTGAATCATTCGGGCTGTGACGCTTTCAGTCAGTCGTTTTTCTTTCTTTCTTTATTTTTGAACCAACCACGTCTCAACCACAACCACGCCATCCCCACCACAGCGCCGACCGCGCTGCGGCCGGCGCCGCCGCCTCCGATCCTGCGCGACTGCATCTTCGCCACCCGCCATTTCTTCTCCGCGCTTGGTGTGGGGGGGGGGAGAGACGGGGAGGCGCAGCTGGCGCCCGATTGTGGACGCGCGGTGTGACGCGGCCAGGGAGGAGGAACGCCCCTCTTCGAGACTTTCTCGAAGCGCCTCGAAGGGGGTGGAGCAGGGAACAGGGCGGAGCAACAGGGCGGAGCGTGGGCGTATAAAGGACGCCGACGGAGAAGGCTCGGTGAAGGCTCGAAGAAGGCTCGGAGAAGGCTCGGTGAAGGCTCGAAGAAGGCTCGAAGAAGGCTCGGTGAAGGCTCGAAGAAGGCTCTGAGAAGGCTCGGCGGAGGCTCGGTGGATGTTCTTGCTCCGCGGTTGCTCTGGCACTCGTCTTCCGGCTCGCTTTCTGAAGGCCGCTGGCCTGGTCTTTGGTGGGGCGTCGCAGGACCCCGCTGGGGAAGGAGCGTCCGCATACCCCCCCCTCTATCCGCGCTGGGATAGCGCCGAACACTCGGTCCGGGGCGTCGAGTGCTCAACACGGGCAGGCGCGAGGCACGCAGGAGAGGACTCGCCTGCCAGGCGAGGGCACGGAGTCGCGACCAGGCGGGACCGTCGGCGGACTTCGGAGTGGGGCTCGACGGCCCACCAGGGAAGTCGCCACTTCTTTTCTTTGGGGTTTTTGGGCAAATGACTGTGGGAGGCGCCTGTTCTTGTGAAGTAGAACTGTTTAAGTGTTGCCGTGTGTCGGTCTTAGTCGGTAGTAAATCTGCATTGTTTATTGTTTTAACTGCTATATGTGCATTTGTGATTACTGTATGGCTGTATATGTGTGCTATCCGTGTGTGTGAAATAAATGTGCTTTGTGTTGAATTGTTCCCCGTTTCGCTGCGTCCTTTCCTTCGTTTGAATCTCCATCTTGCTTCACGTAATGGGTTCGTCGTGGGCTTAATACGCCCGATAATTAATCAGGAACCGTCGAGGCCGACGATAACACCGCTCGGTTATCCCGATAGCACGGAACGGACCGCTTAAGCGGTTCGTGTCCGAAGTCGACCTGCAGCGAGGTGCGATCGCCCGGTTTACCATCCGCGTGGGTACTTAGGTAGGTCGAGTTTGGCGAACAACCCTATCCCACGCGGGTGGCCGATTGGCACGATCGTGGTGAGGCCGAAAGGCCCACCCGTGACTGGCTCCCGGCGTTAGTCCGAGAGGGTCACGACAGAATTGTCCGTCCGGTGGGCGACGTGCCGCGATTCGAGTCACGTGGCCGTTCGCACGCCGCGGGCGCCGCGATCGCAACAATATATAATTATATATATAATATATATATATATATATAATATATTATTTGTTGCGAATTCGCGTCACGAAATTCATATATATATATATATATATATATATATATATATATATATATATATATATATGTTGCGAATGCAATATATATATATATATATATATATATATATATATATATATATATATAATATAATTGTTGCGAATTCGCGTCACGAATTCATATATATATATATATATATATGTTGCGAATGCAATATATATATATTATGTATATATTATATATATATATATATATTATATATATTATATATATATTGTTGCGAATTCGCGCCCGCCGCGCGGTGCGAACGGCCACGTGACTCGAATCGCGGCACGTCGCCCACCGGACGGACAATCTCTGTCGTGACCCTCCCGGACTAACGCCGGGATCTAGCACGGGTGGGCCTTTCGGCTCACCACGATCGTGCAATCGGCCACCCGCGTGGATAGGGTTGTTCGCCAAACTCGACCTACCTAAGTACCCACGCGGATGGTGAACCGGGCGACCGCACCTCGCGCAGGTCGACTTCGGACACGGGCCGCTTAAGCGATCCGTTCCGTGCTATCGGATAACCGAGCGGTGTTATCGTCGGCCTCGACGGTTCCTGATTAATTATCGGGCGTCCCGCGCCCACTCAACCCTTTACGTAAAGCAAGATGGAGACCCACAAAGGAAAGGACGCAGCGAACGGGGCAACAATTCAACAAGCACGCATTTTATTTACACACACACACACAAAAAGCACACATAAAGCATGTATTTATAGCAAGTTAAAACAAACACAACAAAGCAGAGCTACGACCGAATAGGCGTACACTCGGCAACACTTATACAGTTCTACTTGACGGGACTTCGGCGCCAGACACACACGTTCACACAAAACCCCAAAAGAAAATGGAAGTCGCGACTTCCCTGCCCTCGAGTCCTTGGCGACCGTCCTCTGACGTGGTCCGTCTGGCCGTGACTCCGTGCTCGACGTGGTCGGCGAGGTCTCTCCGGCGTGCCTCGTGCCTGCCCGTGCTGGCCCCTGCGCCACGGACCGAGCACCGACTGCGTAAGAGCCGAACCACGAACACACCGGACTGAGAGCACCGAGCGAGAATACCGAACCAAGAGAGAACCACCAAGAGAGAACCGAATACCGAACCAAGAGAGAACCACCAAGAGAGAACGAACGCCTCCTGCGCCTCCGACTCTTATATCCCCGGCGCCCCGCCCGTTCTTGGCTCCACCCTCCTTCGAGGCGCTTCGAGAAGGGGGCGTTCCCTCTCGTTCCCCTCCGCGCCATGCGGGGGGCGGGAAAATCCGTCCTGGCGCCGGGCCAGGGAAGAAAAAGCGGAACAACCGCGCGCCCTCGCTGTGGTGATTTCTCTTTCCCTTCTCACGTCGCGGTTTCCAACGCGGAAACCGTCGTACGTGGACCGCGGAGGATGGCGTTCGTTGGTGTGGTAGTGGCGAAGATGGTGTGGTTGTTGTGAGATGGGGTGCTGGCGTTGTTGGAGTGGTGGCGTGGTTGAGGTTGAAGTGTGGTTGGTTCGAAAATAATGAAAGACAGAAAAACGACTAACTCAAAGTGTCGCAGCCCGAATGAATCACATTATCCCTCTAAACAATGGGTTTGGGAACTAATACATGTACTTTAAAAAATCTCACCTACGGGACCTGAATGGTGTTTGCGAATTTCACCAGCCGTAACTATCCCCTCCCCTTTACAGACTCGTCCCGAGTCGTCAAATTCGTGTGCCATTATGTGTAGTTCCCCTAGTACGTTTTACCTACGGATCCCTGAGGCGACATTCATGGTATTCGTGTCCCAAAAATAAATAACCTGAGGGCTGAAAACTAACTAACAAACTCACTCACACGGACGACTTAAATAAAATTGCCGGCGCTAGACAGACATGCCGGGGGCGCACTCATATTTACAATACACAACTTAACACCTTTACTTACAATTTACACTACTCCCATGGCCCAGGATCAATGGACTCTGCAGGGAGCAAAACAAGAGTCAAAAGAAAACCGGTGCACGGGCCGCCACTGCAGGCCCGTGTTGTAGCTGCCAACAGGACAGTTCCTGCAGCTTGCAAACTGTTGCTTTGTTGATCCTGGCGCACATGGCAATGAACAGGGGGGCAAAGCAAAACTGAACGGGGCTGGTGACAGGGGCAGTGGGCATGAGCCAAAGCAAAGGCAGGCAGGCAAGGCATGGCATGACAAGTCCGCTGTAGCAAACAGCCGGCAGATGAAGTGACGGCACAGGCTCTGCAGAAAACAGCCAGCCGATGAAGTGGGCCGCCTCTTGCCGTGCAGTGCAGGTTGGTGGAGGGAGTGCGGTGGTGCTGGCCACTCGCAGAAGGCGGGCTCGGACCTACTTACTGTCTCCCTCCACCTATCGCCTTTGCCTGTCACTGTCCAATACCACCCCCTTAATTTGTCAAAAACCAATTTAGCCCCAATTAATTTTTTTGTTTTATCTTTACTTTCACTTCCCACCATATAAATCGTCCCTAACCCTTTTTCGTCCTTGTTCGGCTAACCTATCGTCACCTTAGCCTACTCCCAACCCTACGTTCCCTTCCCGGAGGGGAATAAGGGAGAGCTAGCGTCCTGTGTCGAGGCCCAATAAAGCCTCAAGATGGCCTCCCCAGACTTCAGCGATCTCTAACCAAATGGGGTCCAGCGGCCACACAACGTGAGCGAAGGGATGGATGGTGCGGAGGGTACACTTCCTAACTACCCTATCATTAACCTTTAAACTACCCCGGGGCTTTCAACAAGCGCTCTCGCTTAATCTATTGGTTCTAACAACCCAGATTCCCGTCGCCTGTGTTGGTGTCCTTACAATTTCGGGCCTCACCCTCGAATTTTCCCTCGTGCCCTTGCACGGTTTCGTGGCTGGGACGCGTGGCTCCCCTGGCAGGCACGACCTCTGCCGAATCCCTACGATGGCACCCCCGGCACTACACTGCCTCCGAGCCTACCAGCTCCCTAAACACCGGGGAGTGCCCCATGGCAACTCCCTGAAACGCACACGTGGCAGCTGGCGCCCGGGCCCTTTCCGAGGGTCACCCGTGCCCACGACACTCACACGACGCGGCTAACGGCGCTCCGGGCCCCCGCACCAAGTGGGCGCACCCGTGCCCACTACGCTAACCGCCGGCCACCGCCACTGGGCCCGTGGTACCCAGCCACTGCGGTCCCGAGCTCACTCACGATACTTCACTTCCGCAGCACGTACTCCACGGCGCGTCAACAGGGCTCCTGCACACCTCAAATGGGTTATCGAGCCTATCTTTCCCACCAAACAACAAAAACGACTCCATTTTGTCAATAACTAACCCACTAACTCACTCTACACTGACCCGGGGTCCCTTGGGCGGGAGTCACTCCTCCCCCCATCACTCATCGCACCATGCATTCCACATTCGCTCCCACACACAGACTCGCTGGTCTTCACCACTTCAACATGTCACAACTCAACTCACAACTCTTCAACACACTCATCGCTGATTGATCCTGCTGACTACATCCCCTACCTAACTCGCTCCCACGCGTCCTCAAACTACAGCACGTTCCTTTTAACCTACGTAGCTAAGCTACGTCCCACTACACATCCACGTCTGTCACGTCCTCAAATCCTAAAACCCATAATCTCTCTCTAAATCCTCTACTATCCATTCCAGGCGACTCCATGAGGACTTACCCCTGCCCATGAAGTCGGTCTAGAGCTATAAGAACCTTCCCCTAGCTAGTTCCATCCTGTGCCCTGGCCAAGGGGGTCTGCCACCCCTTGCCTGGGAATCCTGTTCACCCGAAAGCGAGGCTTGCTTTTGTTAATTTTATTTTTTTTTCAAATTCTGCGCAGCACCAGCGCGGCAACTCACAGCTCGCGCACTTTGTACCTTGCCCGTGACGTCATGCAGCTGCACGTGTACCTCATCCCTCTTGGACGGTACATCCAGCGGGATTCACCCTCCTGCCGGATTCCCACCCACGTGAGCCATGACGTCACCCTGCGCACCACAAAAACTCGCACTCCGCGAGGGCACCAGCGAACACATGTGCGGCCGTTGGAGCTTACACAAGCTCGCGTGGAGAACCCAGGTCCAATTATCCTGCCTAAACTTTGTCCGCCGCGGGCAAATCCACCGCTGGCGTTTCCACGGACCGCTTCACTCCCGCAAGCGAGCAGTGGGGGTCTCGTGCGTTGCACAGCACGGACCGCGCGCTCGCTGCTGGGTGAACCCGGCGCGGTCCCCAATACAGCTTCGGCGCTACTCGGCCGTGTCTCTCTGTCGCCGTCTGTTCAACCACGCACACCTGCGTGTCACGACGCACAGACTCCACTCCAACACACTCACATTCACACCGGGAGACGCGGCTGCATGCTCACGAGCCGACCGACATCCCTCACATACAGAGACCTTACGCACACGGTCTCTCTCACACGGACCCTCCACTCACACCCAACCTTGCACTTGCACAGGGGTATCACTCACACCATGCGTGCCGGAAAGCACGCATCTCCGCACACTCGCAAACACACACCCTGCACAACCACACTGGGATTCGTGTCCCCACAAGGGTTCCCGGGCCTCTATGCCCCCAAGCTGCACGTGCACCTATCCACAGCACTCGTCCCTTCAACTCCGCTTGGCACGACGACCCACCTGGTCGTGATTCGCCTCAAGGGGCCATACTCCCTCCCCTCGTTCCTGGACGCGGCATCCAGCTGCTCGCACCGGGTCTCCACACGCTCCGCGAGCTCACCCCATTGTCCTCCACTACCTCTGGTGTGTGTGTTCTGTTCCTTTAACCCGTCTTTATCGTGCAGTCTCTCCTCTACTTTTTCTGTCTCCCGCATCTCTACATTTTCTCTCCTTGTTCCCTATTTCTGTTTCTTTCTGGAGTTTTTCCATCTCTCTGGACTTCAATTTTACTCTCTCCTTCAGTTCATTAATTTCAAACTCGTATAGTTTTGTTTTTCTCTCCCACTCTTCCTCATGTTTCTCACTTTCCAAACTCATCGTTTCTTTCAATTGGCTCATTTCCTTCCCGGGTTCATTCGCTGTTCTCTCATTACTCTCCTTGTTTCTCTCTCCTGTCTTTCCCTCTCCAGTTTCATGGTTTGCTTCATTTGGTTAATCTCCTTCTTGTGTTTCATTTGCTGCTGTCTCATTACTCTTCCTTGTTTCTTCTCCTGTCCTTCCTTCTGCAGTTTCATGGTTTTCTTCATGTGGTTATTCCCTTTTGTGTTTCATCCGCTGTTCTTTGTCTATCTCTCGCACTCCAGCCTTGCCTTTTCTTTCAATTGGTCAACCTCAGCTTCATGTTCTTTTTGTTTTCTATCCCATTGTTCCTCTCGTTCTTCCCTCTCCAATCTCGTTGTGTCCTTCAATCTCCTCATTTCTCCTTCCTGCTTCATTCGTTGCTCCTTCAACTTCTCCTCGTATTCCAACCTATTTTTTTCATTTTGTCGTTCAGTTTCAAATTCATACTCTTTCAGTTTTCTATTCCACTGTCTTTTTGTTCCTCGTTCTGCAATCTCGTTATTTCCTTCAACTGACTGATTTTCTTCTCCTGTCTCATTCCTTGTTCTTTCAGTACTCTTTCTTGTTCCTCACTCTGCAATCTCGTGGTTTTCCTTCCATTGATCGATTTCCTTCTTCTGTCTCATTCGTTCTTCCATCATTACTCTTTCTTGCTCCTCATTCTTTAATCTGGCCTTTGCTTCCAGCTGTTCGATCTGTACAGTGTGGTTTCTTAACGTTTCATTTTCCGTTCTCTTCCTTTCCTCTTTTAACACTCTCAGTTCGTTTTGTAGTTCCGTCTCTTTGTTTTGGTGTTTCTGTAACTCAGTTTTCTTCTCTAATTCTTTTCTCATCTCCGCACCCTCCGACCTTGCTTTGGCTTCTAACTGTTCTTCGGCTTGCCCTTGTGTTTGTCTATCCGTCTTCCCAGTTCCTCTGTCTCCGTTTTTACTTCCAGTCCCAGCTTATCAACTCTCTTCGTCATGTCTTGAAGTCTTTTCTCACACTCCACTATTTGATTTCCTTCGTGCATGTCTCCGTCACCCCAATTAATTTTTCCCTCTCCGGTACCGTCACTTTTTCCGTCACTCCACGCTTCTCGCCAACATGTCTCCCGAATTATTTTTCCTCACCGCCTTCACCGCGGGCCTGACAACCGTTGCACCCCTCCCAGCTCGTTCGCTCCCACGTGGCGTCGCCATTACGCACTTCGCTGTTGTTGCCTTCATGCCCGCCTGCAGGCTTCGGCCCATTTGCTGCGTTTCACCCCGCATTTCTTTTATTTCTTCCTTCATTCCTTGCGCATTTGTTTCCATTTTCGTTTTCATTTTGTTTGTGTTTGTTTCCATTCTGAGTGCGTTTCCATCCATTTTTTCGTTCATTCCATCCATTTTTCCGTTCATCCTTTTATATTCGCATTCATTTGTTGCGTATTTCCATCCATTTTGTTGTTTAAATTCGCTTCCATTTGTTGCGCATTTGCATTCATCTTGCCAGCATGGCGAATAGCTGGGCCATGTCGGATGCACTCGGCTGAGCCGATTCGGCCAGGATCGGGGAGTTTTGGTGGAGAGGGGGAGGGGAGGTGTTATACACGGCGGCCGCCGCCACACCTATTTCGGGCTCTGCGTTTGGTTGGGGGAGATATTGTTCCTGCTCACCAATGTCCTGCTCGGGGTCTACATCCTGGGCCATGGATTCTAAACACTCTCAATCCATTTCTATTACCCCTGGCTCCCGCTCGCCTTGAGATGCCATCTTATTCCACGTAAGGGGTTAATTTAGCTCGCTCGTAATTTGGAGGGAATCGGGGGTCGCTTCTCTCACCCCTGAACCGATTCCCGTGAATTTAGCTGGAGCCAGGAGAGTTCGTTTTCCCGCTCTCTGACACCAGTGTTGCGAATTCGCGCCCGCCGGCGTGCGATCGACCACGTAACTCGAATCGCGGTACGTCGCCCACCGGACGGACAATTCCGTCGTGACCTCCCGGACTAACGCCGGGATCTAGTCACGGGTGGGCCTTTCAGCCTCACCACGATCGTGCCAATCGGCCACCGCCTGGGATAGGGTTGTTCGCCAAACTCGACCTACCTAAGTACCCACGCGGATGGTGAACCGGGCGACCGCACCTCGCCGCAGGTCGACTTCGGACACGGCCCGCTAACGATCCGTTCCGTGCTATCGGGATAACCGAGCGGTGTTATCGTCGGCCTCGACGGTTCCTGATTAATTATCGGCGTCCCGCGCCCACTCAAACCCTTTACGTAAAGCAAGATGGAGACCCACAAGGAAAGGACGCAGCGAAACGGGGCAACAATTCAACAAGCACGCATTTTTTTACACACAACACACAATAAGCACACATAAAGCTGTATTTATAGCAAGTTAAAACAAACACAACAAAGCAGAGCTACGACCGATACGCGTACACTCGGCAACACTTATACAGTTCTACTTGACGGGACTCGGCGCCAGACACACACGTTCACACAAAACCCAAAAGAAAATGGAAGTCGCGACTTCCCTGCCCTCGAGTCCTTGTCGACCGTCCTGACGTGGTCCCTCTGGCCGTGACTCCGTGCTCGAGCGTGGTCGGCGAGGTCTCTCCGGCGTGCCTCGGCCTGCCCGTGCTGCCCCTCGACGCCACGGACCGAGCACCGACTGCGTAAGAGCCGAACCACGAACACACCGGACTGAGAGCACCGAGCGAGAATACCGAACCAAGAGAAACACCAAGAGAGAACCGAATACCGAACCAAGAGAGAACACCAAGAGAGAACGAACGCCTCCTGCGCCTCCGACTCTTATATCCCCGCGCCCCGCCCTGTTCTTGGCTCCACCCTCCTTCGAGGCGCTTCGAGAAGGGGGGCGTTCCCTCGTCCCCCCTCCCGCGCCATGCGGGGGCGAGGAAAATCCGTCCTGGCGCCGGGCCAGGGAAGAAACAGGCGGGAAAACCCGCGCGCCCTCGCTGTGGTGATTTCTTCTTTCCCTTCTCACGTTCGACGGTTTCCAACGCGGAAACCGTCGTACGTGGACCGCGGAGGATGGCGTTCGTTGGTGGGGTAGTGCGAAGATGGTGGTGGTTGTTTTGAGATGGCGGTGCTGCCGTTGTTGGAGTGGTGGCGTGGTTGAGTTTGAAGTGTGGTTGGTTCGAAAATAATGAAAGAACAGAAAAACGACTAATCAAAGTGTCGCAGCCCGAATGAATCACATTAATTCCCTCTAAACAATGGGTTTGGGCTAACTATACATGTACTTAAAAAAATCTCACCTACGGGACCTGAATGGTGTTTGCGAATTTCCACAGCCGTATATGACAATATATATGTGTGTGTGTATATATCGAAACATGTGGAGTGTGATGAGCACTCCACCGATCCCCGTTGGACATAGTCCTATACCTTTGGACATGTCCAATGGAGATCGAGGGAGTGCTCGTCACACTCCACATGTTTCGATTTACCTGCCTTCTGGTTGAATGGTTTGCATTAGCAGGAACAATCGTCTGCCTGAGACCTTCATATCGCTCATCACCAAATTGATTGTGTTACATGCATGCAGCAAGTACATCTATAGATGTATACGTATGAACAGTATAAACAGGCCCTTACCAGAGTCATGGTTTGTGTCACTGTCAATAGCTGCAGGCTGTGCAGGGTATGATTTTTTTTCTTTTTTTTGTTGCTGTGAATTGGATCAGAATCCTGAGTTTGTCATTGAATAAATCTTCTGATATCCATCACCACCATTAAGTGGGCTTATTCCTGCAAACACTGACATTTCCCAGCAATCATGAAGCATGTCAAAGGCCGATTTTGACAAAAATGCAAACTGCCTTTGGGGCATAAGACAAACTAAGCCACAATGGGCCCTCGACCAATAATGGACATGAGGAGACTTCAATAAACTAATAATATGTCATTCCTCTGTCGTCAGTCTGGTGTTGGCTTAGTGGTTAGGGTGGCAGGCTTGGGATCCTTGGGTCCTGAGTTTGAGCCCTATTGACTGTTGAATTAACACCAAGTGGGGTTGATTCAGCCTGTCATCCTTCTGAAGTTGGCAAAATGAGTACCAGTGTACTGGTAGAGGGGCACAGCTTCAGTGGCATAGCTGCACTTCCATAAATGAGAGCCATCCGGCACCAAAAACTGCCATACACAAGAACAGAGAACAGATTCCTCTACAGTGGTTGAGTCTGGCTACAGAGCTGCTAGGTCCATCATTTATTCCAAGAAATTAAAACAAGTTATTGCCTATGATTTTGA
>CM068963.1:26078877-26104715 GCA_035128595.1 Eptatretus atami | reverse complement strand
TGGCAAGCTCAAGGATGAGAGGGTAGCTGAGAAGTTTGCGAACAGGCTGAGTGGAGATTTGGGGGGTCTGTGTGCTTTGGGGGATCCTGTAGAGTTGTGGAGTGCCTTCAAGACCACCGTCCTTGATGTTTCCGGTAGAAGTCTTGGAACTCACCGGAGGGTGAAGAAGAATTTTGTCTCTCAAGGGACACTGGATACCATTGACCAGTCGCAGGGCCAGGCTGAGTGGCAGAGCTGAGTTGTTCAGGAAGCTGAGGCGTAAAACGGTACATGCGCTAAGGGTGGAGAAGGAGGCCTCTGTGCGAGGAATCTGTGAGGGGGTAGAGCATCACCTGTGGTCAAGTGATTCTCGTCCTTCTTACAGGGGAAAGAGAGAGATTGCTGACCGACAAGTCGATCCATGGTGGCCCACCTAGCAACATTACTGGAACTCGAAGGATTGCTGCTAATGTTTTGGTGCGGAGATACGACAGGATAACACCTTCAGGGATCCTTGTAAGAGTACATGCCATCCGGCGGGTCAGCGTGGGTTTTGGCGCAAACAAGAGGACAATACATATTGGCAGGTGGTAATAATGGTTTTGGCTCATATGTATAGACATCGTATATGTATATACGAGTATATTAATATATAAAATTAATTCATGATATATGTCTTTGAAGTTTGCATGTAGTTATGCTTGAAGCATTGAGATCAATGCTTGAGAGCAGGTGTGCATGCTGGTCGCATTGCTCGTCTACCTCATTGGTATGCTATCGCTGGATGATTCACCAATAAGTGATGAAACGCGGTTCCGGTAGCTGAGGGGAAGTGTATACGCACTGGAATTGTCCATGGTGTGAACTATGTTTAACGTTTTTATAGTGTTGAGGAACTGGGAAGGGTTCGAAACAAGCGTTAGCACTTCCCATTTGCGAAAGTCCTTTCTTTGGGTTTCTTTATGGCAGCTACTTTGGCTGGAGAGCTATGCGAGAAGGGGTCATATCATTTATTATTATCCTATCCACCTGGGTGTCGTCGATTAGGTGAGAGCTGATTGGCTGTTCCATCCATCACAGGTGAGAGATGTGGGTGTTCATTCTTTATTTTACCATATTGACTGCTTTGACTGTTTGCACATGGTACATGCTTGAGAGCCTAATTGGTTGCATTGCGTCTAACGCTATTTCTGATTGATTCGCCAATAAGTGATGAGCGGTCCGTTAGTTGATGAAGGGGAGTGTACAGCATGGGATTGTCGTGTGTGTACTTATGTGGTGAATGTCTTTATAGGTGTGTTGATCGACTCTGAGAAGGGTTCGAAACAGTGGTTAGCACTAACCTAGCGTAAGTCTTCTTGGGTTGCTTTATGCAGCTACTTTGGCTAGAGGAGCATGTGAGGGTCAATCATATATATAATATATATATAATATATTAATATATATATAATATTAATTTGAAGTTTTGTATGTTTGTTTGTCTGCATGCGCTAAATCTCCTGACGGCTGAAGTAGGAGAAACCTCTGAAACAAAAAATGTCCGAGGACAGGCCCGGAAGGTTATAGGTAGGTGGCAAGGCCCTCCGGCCGGGGGGGGGGAGGGGTGTTCCGCCTCGCCTCACACAACCCCTTAGGCTGTGACTGTGGATGGCCCAATAGGGAGCTGATACTGGGTTTACGTCAGACCTATGTACAGAAGATAAATTCATTCAAAGAACTGGGAAACGCGGTGCATTACCCAGTGTTACTATAATAATATTATATATATATTATATATAGCTATATATATATATTATATACATCCATTAGGGAGGCTGTCAATTCCCATTTTCCTAAAATTAACCTATTATCGTCAAAAGCTCCCAAATGCCTTCGTTATTTTGCCTCCACTGTATATAATTGATGTTTATAACTTCTTATGTATTCATTTTTCTATACCTTCTTTCTTAAAGGCTAAACAGTTGATAATAATATTTCAAGTATATCTTTTCCTTGATACATTTTCTTTTCCCCATTAAAGTTTTCATCATGTTTTTCAATATTAATTATGTCAATATTTATACATAAGCCTTTTGCTCTCACAACATCAAAATTCACTATTCATTCATCTGCTCCACCCTATTCATCTTTAAACTCCCAATAACTTTTTATTCTTTGTAGAGAATAGTTTTGTTGTCTGAACGTTTATTAATGATGTGTCATAAATATCAAATCCGAGGCACAGTTCCTTATAATAATCTTCATATTGGATTTTCAAAATAATATATTTGTATCCATAAAAGTAGATTAACTCCACCACCGTATTTCTTCTTTAAGTTGTAGTAGTAGTCATACATTAAACCTTTGATAAGTCCAGAATGTTGTTCCTATACTATAATATGGTTTATTCATTTCAATAATCTCTTTTAATCATATGAATAGCACAAAGGTTCTTCTTCTGAAAACATTCTACTCTGAAAAACTTTGTTTATTAAATTAATTTGGATGCTTGTTTCCAAGATGTCGCAAGTCTTGTTTTGTTCTATTCCTAAACATTTTCCATCAATCTTTCCAATACAAAGCATTATTCAATATTTATGAAATGCTTCTCTCAAAATCAATTTGTTCAAGTTGTTCTCTTCTGTGTTAACACCCTTTGGAGGCATTCCCCAAAAATTAAGGAACATGAGCCTTCTGTGGTGGAGTCTTGTGATATTCAGTCATCTCTGTGAAGTGAAGAGTTGTTTTGGCACTTTGTGGTTTGTCAAGGGACTTGTAACAAGCCTCCCGGAGTTTCTGCTCACTTCTTATGATGCTGCTAGGTGCAAATGCCACACAGAATTTACAAAATCCACCTGTTGCCGCAGCACGGCAAGCTAGCATCGGACATTGCAGCAACCATGTTGTGGTGACCAAGTGCGTTTCCCGTTCTTACCATCTCAGTCAGCACAGAAAACTTGTAAGTGCACCGTCTATCCAGCAGTCTTTTATGTACAACCATTCATCTCGTGTCAACTCTCAACTGACGATCACAAAATATAACAATCATTTTTTTCACCCATAGGAACGGTTATGGAAGATGGTGAGGATATTTTTTTTACATGGTCCTGCACTTGATGTATATATTTTTTTTCTGGTGAGCAGAGTTCGAGGCCGTTTTGATGATGATGCCGGCACTGAAAGAAAAAAAAAGTCTGTTATTTTATTCTTCTTCATATTATGCAGAAGCGAACTTCTCTTTTTTTAAGATGTAAGCATCACTGACTGCGATGATAATTCACTTTCAAGTGTGCTGGTTGATTATGAATGTTGAATATCAAGTGATGAGAACCAACCTGAACAAAAGAAATTCTCGCATCACCATTTAAAACACTGCATGCAGCTCTAAATGAAGTCTGTTTGATCATTACCCTCCATCGCGCCCCAATTGTTGTGAAGAAGGATCGGTTTTCATTGGTCACATTGTGTCAGCTCCTCCTTCAATCATGCAGCACACAGCTGACCAGTACTGCAGTAGCATCATTGCTTGAGGGCGCAACTGTTGCTACAAATGCAATGCCCTCTATTAAAACCAGTAACACTGGTCTCATTTCCTTCCAACCCAGAAGAATGACAGGCTGAGTCAACCTCACCTGGTGTTAATTTTAATGGCTGACAAGGTTAAACTCAGGACCCAAAAATCCCAAGCCATCCAGCCCTAAGCCATTAAAGCCAACACTGGCTTTATTGTGTCAGCTAATCTAACCACTAAGCAATAAATGGTTATTGTGTTGACTCATCACACTATATAGTATTTTCATTGGTTTGCAATTTTTGTCAGCCTGTGCTTTGCATATCAAAATTCAGGGCTTCATTGGTAACAGCGAAGCATGGAAAGGAGCAATGGTTGCTTCCATTCAGCGTATGAACTTGTAGCTGCAAAAGTGTAGTAAAAAATTGAATGGCATCTCTGGCCAAGGGAGGGGCCCCCGTTTATCCCCACCACCCCGCCAGACCCCCCCTTTACACCAATGATTGAAGCATGCTTCCTTTTTCTCACTGGCAACAAAGTCACACAGCTCGTAATTGTGGGTGAGAAGAGAAAGGTATTTAGAATTTAATCTCGTTCTTAACCTTCTCTCTTCAAATCTATTCTTCCTATAGTTTCTTCAAGACTAGCTGTCACGCACCATCTCAGATCATTCCCTATCTAAAACCATCGATTTTTTTCTACCTGCCCATTAACTCTGGCACCCAACCCCACCTCATTTCCAAATCTTCAGTTTCTTCCTTCCTGGAGGAATTTGGTTCTGTATCCATCTTTGCCACCCGAAGCATACTCCCTACCTCTCACATCCCTTGTTTGTCCAAGTCTCCATTTATTTTTGTCCCTCAATCCCACTGTTTGGCATTCTTCTTTCCTCTATTCTTACTTTGTCCTTTTGTTTGATTACGTCACGGGATTCGTTGTATGTTATCCTCCCTCCACGAGCCTTCGACTTTGTTGACAAAAAAAATGCGTAAATCTTTTATAGAAAGGAGTGAAAATGCTATATTTTCCCTGAAGGAAATGGATATAAGGTTTTTGATCATTTATTTTACTGATTTTTTTTTTTTGCTGAATATTTTTTATCAAAGCAGCTTATTCCTTTCTGATGCTTAAAATTACCTCCGATTTAGATGGTGGGGTCATAGAGTAGGCTTTCAAATTTGCAGGTGACCCAAGGACAAATACCTAAAGTTTTGCACCTGAACGGACCCCCCTTACCCTCCCCGCCCGTGAGGTTGATTAATTTTAACAATTTAATACAGCCAGAAAACAAATAATCATGTTTGCAAGTAAATATTTCAGCAGATTAACGTACTGTGTTACGCTGAAGTAAGGAAATTGGAAATAAGAAAAAATGCAGGATATTAAATAATTCAGCAAACAGGAAACCTGCTTGGCATTGATCCTTTACTATATACTCATGGACCGGGTTTGTTTTTGTCGGGCTATCTCCTCCTTAGTTCTGGGTCAATTACATCCAGACTTGCTATAGAGGTCGGCCAGACCCCAATTAATGTATCGGGGTGTTTTTAATATTTGCTAAGTGATCTGGCGTTGAGGGGTGGTGGGGGGACGCAAATTCTCTATGTAAATGTGTATCAAATGTTAAGTGCTGCTTCCAGGTAGGGGGAGTATTACAAGTCCCACTTTTCCAGTGCTGTGAGGGTTTTGAATGCAGAGCAATAGTAGTTTTTTGCTTCATGTATATAACTGGGTTCTTTATTTTCCCGCCAATTATGGAGCTGGTCATTGCCAATAGCACTGCCCAAATAAAGGTATGTGTCAGAAGTGCTAAGTATCTGATGTAGAAGATATGTAAAGGAGGGCCCCAAATTGTCGGAAGACAAACGATAATCTTATTTCAGGCACACAACACATCAATGGATCGTGCTCCTCAAACTGCAATACCAATAATTAATCGCCCGCTTCACGGAAACTCCTGCTTCGTATCGAAAAGCCAAACGCAAACCATGTAATAGCCGAATTACACGCCCTTTCTCACAAGAACAAAAGTAACAAGAAAAAGAGCAATCAGATTGCAGACGCCACACCAGACTGTCTTTTGATGTGTGTGTATTTTTTTTTTTTATAGCCTCTTTGGTGCTCTAAATGAAGTCACTTCATTCTCCCGCTCCTCTCCTCTCCTCCCTCTCCTCTCTCTCTGCCATGTCACACAGAAGGATCAAGGAGTTGTAATCAATATTGGGGGGGAGGGGGGGTGGGAGAAAAGTGACAGCACCGCCACAGTTTCAAAGCAGCTAAAGGGTAAGGCTAATGGGGCGTTTTATGTCGTATTCATTATGGATATATAAATAAATCAAAGCGAGGTAGTGTTACTCTGCACGGAATTTATTGAGCCTCATGTAGAATATTGTGTGCACGTTTTGGTTCTACCAGTTCTGAGGAAAGGAGGACAAAAAATAGAAAAAAAAGAAATCAAAGGAAAAACTTAATTTCAAACTTGAATTTTTATGTTTTAAACGCTGTTGACCGAACCGAATCAGAACATGAAATCTGCACGGAACTGCAGTTCAGCCAGTTCTTTCAGACACTGCTCTTCAGGATTTGCTATTCATGTACCGCTGCAATATTCATGCGTCCATTAAAGTGGACCTGCTTCTACATTGCGCACTTTGTGTATTTGCGCTTTTTTATTATTTTATATTGTAATCTTTTTTTTTTTTAAACTCGTTCAAAGACTTGGGTCTCACTATATTCCAGCCTCGGAAATTAAGAAAATCAGCCACATCACAGCATAACATAAAAAAGTGCAAAAAACGGATCCGCTTAACTCCAGACCAATTAGCTACTTCTAATCCATTCAGCAGTTCATAGAATCCATCACGAGTTAAATAAAATATTCCTTTTCTCCACAACCTCCATCTCAGATGATCAACTCGGATTCAGACCAGGTCACATCTACCTTTGAAAATGCTGCTTCTAACTCCCCAACAATGTTTTGAGGTCCTCAATATCAGACATGAGATCAGGCCTTCTCTCTGAACATTATCTCGAGCTTTTTCATTAGTCTGGCACCTGCCTTGGCTCTCCAAAATGTCTGCTATGGAATCCAAGGCCAACTTCACTCGTGGACTATACTGACTTCCTCACCTCCCCCCCGGAGCCATGTGCTGGCTTTTCAACAGAACCCTTTCATCTCCTCTTTGCTGTCAAGGCTGGAGTACCCCAAGGAGTGTTCTCGGTCCCCATATTATTCCTAATCTTCATCATGATCCTCCTGACTTTCCTTGCAAGAAATCCTTTTTATCTCTTTGGCTTTGATGCACTCCACTCTCTGAATGACACCTCGCTCGTTATCCTTCTGACAGACAGCAGCAGCTCTCCCTCTCTTCAGATCTTAACGAAAATCACAAACTGGTCAAACACAATTTTGCTTATGTATCCATATTGTCCTCTTTGTTGTGTTCTCCCCTACCCCTCATCATCTCTCACATCCTTGTTTGTCCATCTCCGTCTAACTTCTCCTCCGCCCTGCTGTTTGTTTTTCCCTTTCTCCCACTGTTCCCTTCGTTTGGGTGTGGTCGTGATTTGTTCTGTGTCCATCCTTTTCTACGAACCTAACCAGGTTCATAAATAAATAAACCACGCCTAAACAATCGCCGAATTTTCCGGAAGCGTATCATTCCCCGCGAATAGCAGGTTCCAACAGTAACTTTGGCTCTAAATTTGGCAAAATGCTATGAATGTCATTGGTGAGTGCGCATGTTTTGCACAGAGGAGTGAGGTAATGTGTCATAGTCTGTCTTGCCTGTCTGGCAGTTAAAGAACAAATTGAAAATCATTCCAAAACAAGTAAACCTACTGTTTTTAAGGATGTTAATAAAGGAAACAAACAACAGGTACAAAGTAACTAATGTGAGAAAAACTAACCAGTGTTATTATCGGGTTGATGTAAAAGATGGTGCATTGCAACGGCCGTAAATTCCAAAAATAAGTTGTTTTTTTTTGCTACAGCCTTTAAAGACGTTTGTTTTATTTCAATTGGAATTATATGTTACAGTTTTCTGGAGACCCTGGGAAGACACAATTCAACCACCACCAACGCCCGGTTCCCTGCGTGTAGTTATATCTGTCGTAATATTGTTTCGCTAAATTAAGCTCCTCCACTACGTATTCAGTGTTAAGGGAAATGATGTGTTGTGAGCAGTTAGATACTATCCCCATTCGTTTCAATTCCTTATTCTTCCAACTCTGTACTCGAATCCTTATTTCAACTCCATTGTCATATCCCTCATTGTAAAACACTTATCTCTCGAAACGTCATTCTCAAAACACTTCCAAACACTTTTACAGATTCAACCATGCACAACATTCACTTGACAACCGCACACCTATCGACCAATATAAATTTTCTTCTGCACTTGCTTCACTCGAGACATGACACTAACTTTTTGGCGCAGGAAATACAGGACATGGCTGATGCGCTCACGTGAAATGTCGGACACATTGTACAGACCCTTTCCACTTGCCCCTGTCCTCCCCTTGCCCAGCCGGCTACTCCAGCAGCCCTAGCCAACCGTGTTCTTGGAGCCAACGGGATATCTGAATCACAGCGCACGGCGGCCAATTGGAGTGGGATGTATCGCGGAAGGATTGACGTGAGAGGCCACAGGACCAGGATGAATAAGACGTTTGGCAGAGCAGTTGCAGCTCAGTTCTGGGGAAGTTCCGAGTTGGAGGCAGTTCCAGAGTTCTCAAGAGTTCAGAAGTGGTTTCTCCGAGTTACGAGTGTCAGTTCAACTGAAAATGCAAACACAAATGGATGGCGGAGAATTGCAGGCTGCCAGGCGTAGTTACCACCTCCTCACTGACAATACCTCTCATGCTGACCTTCCTTAAAGACAACCACAAACTCTCGACATCACAAATCAACAGTGATTCGTTCTCAGAGCTAACTTCTCTCCTAATGTCTTACACACACATCTTATATTCTTGCACCTTCCTCGCACGGCACCCTCATGACTCGATCAGGTTTGGGGAGTGGTCAACAGAGTCAACAAACAGGTCTTTTCAGGATTTGCACTACACCAACCGGCACATACACCGCACATCTGACCTTGCACCTCTCACTCACCCGCCCATACACTTTGTTTGCTCCACAGGGAGTCCCTCCCACATCGCCAACGTATGATTGAGACCCAGGGTCGAACACATTACTGCATCCATTCGTTCCTCTGTCTATGACCTTTATTCTCTCTTTCTTCTCCGGAAATGCTTGAGATGCCTGCTGTGTGGTGTAGTAAGTTTGTGATAGATGACTGACTAAGACAGCTAATGTGCTGAGGGATAAGATCTTTCTTGTGTGACAGCTGCCCTGCTTGTAAATGTGTGCCTTTACGAACCTTCATAAAACCATTTTTCAAAACTACTTCGTCGTCTCTTTTCCATTGTTAAATCATGGTGTTGCACTATTAACAGGAGTTCTGACCCTGCAATTTTTGTTTTTTATGGTTAGCGTTAGCAGCACCACTGACGGTATCGCTCGGTCGTTCTTGATTGAATAGCAAGTGGAGCACTGCGAAGCCACAGTCCTTATCTGGGGTGTTAATCTTGCTGCGAAGGTACGGGGCAGGATTTGGACAACTGGACCCTATCTATATTTAAGTCATCTCAGAATGGCGGTTGTGTTCTAAGGCCTAGGTACATTGTGCCACGGTGGCCGTGGGGTCTTCCAAAATCTTATCGGCCACATAGCAATTAATTAGGGCGGCCGCAGTATTATAACACGGTCACACAATGTAGGCAGTCACATCTTTTTTTAATTTTTCGGGGAGCCGCATCGGCGTATTTAGGCCTAAGTTCACAATTTGCCACGGCGGCCGTGGGGTCTCCAAAATTACGGTCACTGCATTATACGGCGGCCGTCGTATTTCCAAGGTCACACAATGTAGCAGTCACTATAATGTTTTTATTTTTCGCGGAGCTGCACGCGTATTTATAAATTGTGGAGAACCGAAAACGTGGGGTTGCCGTACCGGTCTTTGATTTCGAATGTCGCCGGTGACCTTAGGGCGTTACCTGAGGCGGCCATGAGAAATTTTCCAGGGCAGACGCAAGGTGCCGCAGGTGCCGCAGGGGGCCCTAAGGCGAACGTGCGGCCAACGGACGGTAACGAATGGGTTAAGTTTTTTATTTTATTTTTACCAGTTTTTTTTTCGGATTTGTCGAATTGCTAACGGCGACGTAGAAAATGAAAAAAGTTATAACTCCGCGTTATCAATTCCACGGCGACCTTACGAACTGTAAAAGATAGCATAACGCGTAGGGCCACCCTGAATGCCACCGCAGAAACTCTGGCGGCCCGGCGCAACGTTTCTGTCAATTCAGAGGGCCGTGACGGCCGCCGTAATCCTCCGCCGTGAGCAAATGTGACTTAGGCCTTAGCAACGCATCATGCCGGGCGGAGTCATCCACGGCTCGTCTGACATGTGTCGTGATTTTCATGTTTGTGAGAGGATGTTTTCAAAAGTGAACATACTGTTTTGGTGTTTTATTTATTCCGAACTGGCCCACCCTCCCAAACCATCTTCGTCCCCCTTCCCCAGTACCCTCGTGAATGGTGATTGTACCCTACCAGCCCTTTATTTGCAATTAAAGAAAAAGTGGACTGAATAGGATTGAACTAGTGTGGTGTTGAATAAAGTGTAGGCATTGTTGGCCAAATGGTCTCACCCTCAATATCCTCCCTGGTTTCTAAGAGAGAGTGGAACGTGCGAACACAGGCATTTGCAAATATATAAAGTTCTATTTTAATATTCCGATTAAGTTTGATCCTACTTCGTTCCAATTCTAGTCGCTGTTTATAAATATTACCGTATTAAAATGTCCTTGCAGTCTGTATTGAAACAAGTTTCATTTTGGGCTGTGTTAATAGTCGGGCAGGATGGTGCAAAAGAGTGCATAAATAACTTATCAGCTACCAGTCTGGGTGGTCGGTAACTATTACCAAACCCTATTACTGTTTAAGTGTAATGCCTGTTTAGGAACGAGTGTTCCGCAGGCAGGGTGATGCATCGAAACTGTGTCGTCTCTTGGATGGACTCGATGCTTAGGCATTCCCATCACTGGCATTACCATGTGGACTGAAATATCTTTCAGTGTTGTTTTTTATAATATTAGGTGAGTTATCATTGACACCTGAAACAAATTATAAAGCTCTTCCACCTTCAGTTGAATGTCCAGCCTGGTCATCCGGTCCGTGAGAGCCTAAAACAACAAAGTTCCTCCTGCCAACGCCACAAGACGTGGGAAATAATTGGGCAATTAAAGTAGTTGATCACACACACACACACACCCACACCCGACAACAAAACCCCCCAACACACACACTTTGAAAAGCTTTAGTTCATTTAGTGAACATTTTCATTTGAAAATGCGCAAGAAACACTAGAGAGCCTATCTGGGTATCATGTTCCAGACGCTACAAAATATGTCCATCAGGATCGAGGTGTTGTTTTGTTGGCGTCATCGTTGCATCGTCGTCGTCGTCGTCGTCGTCGTCGTCATCGTCGTCGTCGTCATGCCTCGGACAATTCTCTTTTAAAGCTTGTGGCAAGGGAGTCAGCCAATCGATCTCCCAGGAACGACCAGAGATCCCACATTCAGGATGGTGTACCCCACCTTTCATGAAAGACAGGGCCCAAGAGAGAGAGAAGAGAGAGAGAGAGAGAGAAGAGAGAGAGAGAGAGAGAGAGAGAGGGAGAAGAGAGAGAAGAGAAAGAAGAGAAGAGAGACAGAGAGACAGACCACGGGCATGGGAACGATCGGCACTGACCATGACGCAATGCTGCCCCTGACTGGGCAGCAGGAGAAGGATGGGGAAGAGTTTTTGCCCTGACTTGGTACCTCATAAAGAGGCGTCCCCGAATAGATCCCGAGGAGGTATTGGTGGGGAGAAGGGGGAGGATGGTGGTCGTGGGTGCCATCATCATTTCATGGTTTCCAGCTGTGGTTTATCAGATATACCGTTGTTAAGATGTTCATCATTTTGGTTTTTGAAGACCCGAAAGATTTCCCCTGAACACACGTTTCTCTTTTCTCCCCATCCCAACACACACCTCACGAATATCTCTAACAATATAGATGGCCTGATGGGAAGCCCTTTGAAAAGCAGGCTTGCTATTTCTAGGCCAGTATTCTGTTGCGAGAGCACGTCAAACATAGGCATTCTAGCTACTGACGGATGAAAAGCGAATATGGCAGTGGGCCATAAATTGGTTGAACTTTAACTCTCAATCCTGTAAACTTGCCTACATGACCACAAGCAACAATATTTTCCAAAAACAAGGATCGAGGGTCCAGTGGTCATGAAAATACAGATCAGTGCCTATTTGTTCTAAAAATCACAGTCTGACACGCCACAAGAGGTGAGCGTGGTTTACAGGTTTGGGTTTCACGCAGAAAATAATTATGGTCTTCCAAGTTTATGATAATATTATAGTGAGTGGAAATCGTTCCTGTGTTTTGATAGAAATACCTCAAATGCTAATCAAAAAGTTCAAAGTGCTCTTGCCCCATTACTTGACTATTTCCAATGGGAAAAACATTTGGTGCTATGATAAGGAAGAGCATCGCGAACGCATGGGTTCGCGACGCCACCGTGGAGGGAATGCAAGGGAATGACTCTTTCTGAAGCCGATTTTTTCGGATGTGAAATGTTTCCTGAAGTTGAATACTATGTGAAGTAGGTAATCGTAGCTGTATTGCCCACCTCCGCATGTTGTTTCAATATCCTTAGAATTATCCTTGGATTAATTTCCTGTGGACCCTCTAGAATTATCCTTTAGAACGCTCAAGAATTATCCTTTAGAACCTCATTAGAATTCCTTGAGAACCTTTAATGGATTTACCCTTTAGAATTTACTTCTTCATGAACCCTTTAAGAACCCCTTTAGAATTACCTTTAGAATCTTTCAGAATTTACCCTTCAGAATCCTTTAGAATTACCCTTTAGAAATCCGTTAGAATTACCCTTGGAACCCTTTTAAAATTACCCTAGAGAATTAACTTAGAATACCCTACAGAATCCTTTAGAATTACCCTTTAGACCGTTAAGAATTACCTTGGAACCCTTTTCCACAATTACCCTAGAGAATTAACATTTAGAATTACCCTACAAGAATTGCCCCTTTAAAACTTTCAGAAACCTTTAAAAATTATCCTTTAGAAGTTACCCTCAAACATAATTTTAGATTATCCCTTCAGAACATTTAGGAATAGTCCTTAGAACCATTATAATCACCGGCTTAGAATCTTTTCAGTTATTATTTAGACCCCTTCAGAACTCTTTTAAAATTACTTTTTTGGATTTACCTTGTAGAATAGAGTGGTAATTATCACTAGGATTTGCGAAACAGTGTTCTGCCTGTCTGTCATAAAATAGGTTCTGAGTTTTAATCAAGTCTTTCTCATCCTATCTTTAAGCAGCCACAATTATTCTCAATTATTGTTGCAGGTTGGCCCAGAGGCAAGCCTTGCCCCAAGCCTTTTCAGCAAAACCAGCTGGCCAGGCCTGACGTTCGATCTAAGGTTGGGCAGGAAATTTTGGAATTGTTCAGGGTGCCGGCGAATAGCTCGTCCTACTCTTCTCTCAAGGATTCCATTTGATCTTTGACGTCCACCAACAACTGGTCAGCAGATGGGATTGTTGCTTAACGTCCAATCCGAGGGATGGCGCCAACATTGAAGAATCACCCTGCGCTGGTGGAAAAATTGGGATGACCAGTTTATGGCTGAGTCGGATTTAAACCCAGGCTAGACAGCTTCGACGGCATGTGTTGTTATTACCTGGGGCCATTCTGCCAAACCAATGTGACGAAGACGAAATCCTGAAAGTTGGCAAGAGTATGCAGGCTGTTTGCTTGTGCCAGCTAAGTCAAAGCGATTTTAACTTCCCCAAGGGGAGGAAGGAAGATGAACTGGAATGAGAAGAGTCGAGGAGTGGCAGAAAGGTGTTGTCAATGTTGTTTGCTGTGCTGGTCGGCAAGTGGTCTGACATGATAGAGGAGATCGCCTTGGTAACGAGCGGTGTGTGAAAGGGCTAGGGTGGAACTGGTCATTGCTCTTCGTAGTCCTTACCTTCAAAAGACCGAACAAAGGAAGGTGGATGGGGAAAGGATAGTGACTGTGCTACAACATTAACTGATCAATCGCTAACGACATCAACTTTGGGCAAGGAAGGGGATTAGGGGGAGGGGGCTTAAAGACCTTCTCGGGGCCTAACAACAGACCACTGTGGTGCCCTGGGTACATTGCTACAGGGTGTAGACACCCTCAGCATGTATTGGCAGAGTTTGAGGCAGTCTATCACCAGATCTGGTGGACTCGATACAGAATGAGGTGATGTGTTTTAGTAGGTTGGTTTCAGGTACTACTGAAGAGGTGGGTTAATTCCATTATATTCGAAGTTAAATGTAATATATTTGGCTTGGCAATTGTTTGTGTGGTTTTGTCTTTATTTCAGACTTGGATTTAGTTGAAAGTTTTTGTGTCTTTGATAACTCAATGTTTAACCTTATTTCTAGCTCACCTGGAACAATATTTCTGGGAGCTTTATGGATGGCATGTTCGTCCGTCCTTCCGTCCGTCGTTCAGTCCGTTCCTTCCAACAAATACTTGCAGGCTTCTTTCTCTGAAACTCCATTTATGATTTTAGATGAAACTTTGCCAACAACATTCCATCACGTGTAATAGTACCCAAAGTTTATTCATGGCATTAATAAAATTGGGCCCTATAGGTGGTCCTCTGGGAACAATCCCAAAATAGAAAATTTTGCTTTCTTCACTCAGAACTGACATGCAAATTTCTGATGAAACTTTCACCACATACCTTTATCACCCATGATGTACCAAAGTTTGTTCAAACCACCATTTAAAAAAATGAGGTCAATAAAAAAAAAATCCACGGTTCCACATTATAAATTGGGTCTAAGGGGGCCAAGATGGGTGGTTGCCCCCAAAAAGGTATTTGCTTTCTTAACTCTCAGAAAACTACCAGCACAGAATCAATGAAACTTAATGATAACCTTCCACACCCGTGATGTACTAAAGTTTTGTTCATTGCATTAGAATGAATCTGGTCTATCCAGGGGTGTAAGGGGGGTTCCCCCAAAATGATTATTTCACTTTCTTCCTCTGAACTACACACAATTTTGCTGAAATTGACCACAACCTTCATCACCCATGATGTTACAAACGATTGTTCACACCATTAAAAAAAAACAATCGGCGGTCTAAGGGAATTCTACGGGTGGGAGGGGGGAGGTGCCCCCCCAAAATATGTGCAGTATTTGCTTTCTTCTCCAAATCCCACGACAATTTTGATGAAACTTGACCACAACCTTGCATCCGCCGTGAATGTATCCAGTTGTCCTGGCATGTAAAACAAAAATATCATGGGTACTTATCTTCTTCCCGTTACATATTTGTGGTCATCCATGCCTTCCAGTGGTATGCCTTCTTTAAAAATGGTGTGGATGGTGGTGGTCAAAGTTGATTGAACGGTGGTGGTCAAGTATCATCGAATTGTGTGTGTAATTTCTGAGAAAGAAAGCAAATACCTCTTTTGGGGGGGCAATCCTCCCCCCATAGACTCTCTTTAGACCCTTCCCAATTTATTTATGTGTGCCATTCTTTTGATCATCAATGGGTGATGATGGTTGTGGTCAAGTTTCATACGAAATTGTGTGTGGAGTTTTCGGAGAACAAAGCAAATGGACTCTCTCACCTACCTAATTCTGAACAACACCTGGTGCAATCGACGGTTGAAACTGTGTGGGACGTAAGAGTCGTAGACCTATTTTGTTGGATAAAGGTTTTGGACTTCCACAGAAGAAGTGCTCCATGAAACCCAGAATCTTAAGTTCGACTTTGTGACGTTATCATGATGGCTGCATGAGTGCATGATGGGCACATCAGAGCCCTGTAAGGGTTCTGGAGCTGACATGGGCCAAAACTGCCAAGGTTTGAAACGGTATAATTCTCAAGAAAATTGGTGAGTTGTTATCGCAAAATGTTTACAACACAATTCTTTCAAAAGCCTCCACTCAGAGAACTTTGGTCACGAGTAAAACCAAACGTCTCACTCAAGACACATAATACGCAGCCTAACATCAGAGGGGATACGTGATTGCTTGTCAGTAGTGCCAAACAATGCAGTGTACCAAAAGTCACAGTTTCCGGAGCCATTGCTCCAGCATAAGTTCCGTTAAAAGGCTTTGGAATAAGCTTGCTGATCGTCTATACCAAGCTGACGGTGCGAGGTGGTTAATTTCTGTTGGTGAATTAATCTTCCAAGTTTACTGGTGTATGGACGACTTCCTTCCCTTACCAGAGCAGTAATTGTTATTCAATTGTTTCAGGGTATTTTCTCTGAGTCATGGCATACATGAATGCGTCACGAGTGATAAAGGTGAACATTTGATAGTGCTGAGTGTCGAGCCTTTGCAAAAACATGGATTTTAATGGAGTGACGTCAAAGGTCCCCTAATGCTAAGTCCAATCAGTCTTTTTGAGTGTAATGTAAGAAACTATCAGAGACCCTGAAGTATGTAAACATGGAGGGTACTGACCTAAGACTTGCCATTAGCTCACATGGCGTTCAGGGCTGAATCAGTCACGTTATTGGATAGTCCAGCACGATCTGCTCATAGGCACTTGTGCAAGAAAGTTCAAAATCTTTGTAACTACCACATATTGTGAACACCCTGGAACTGATAATGCTGTCCATTAATGCAGCTTGTAAATCGTCAATGATATCAGACGTTTTACCATGATCAGCAGCCCATGCATTGAATATCCACCTCGCATCGCAGGCCAAGTTTGTGCTTGTTCAGAAATCAGAGGATCTGATATTTGGGAACAGCTACTATTGTGTCACATTGTGAGGATACCTGAGATAATAATTCTGCGATCACGTATGACTGTTCATAATCTTCCAGAATTGAGTTCACGTTCGGGAACAACCTCCACAAAAGGCTAAATACCCCCCTTGAAGTGAAGGACACCAGTGGTTATACTTGTCAGATCTTCACCGCTGATGCTTCTGCTGCTGTACCTTGCCCCTTTTTCCCTTGCCTTCCCAAGTTAGCCGAGCAACTCACTGCCATTTCTGGTGGTGTTGCTCCTACCACTACAGTGTGCACCAATCGGAATGTCGTACCTAACACTACAATCACTCCACACAATTGGTCTAAGTTGTTTCTTCACCCACTCATCCGCACGGTTTGTTCATGACATGATTTTTTACCCTCAGCCCCGAAATGGGCTAAGGGGTATTGTCGTCAACAGGCGTTGTTCGGGCATCTGTCACTTTTGGTTTCCGTCAATTCTCGAGGAGAACGCCTTGTCCGACTTAAATCATTTTTGCAGTGTGGTTGTTTGGTGGCTGGGTAGAGGAGGTTCAACCAAAGCGGACAAGTCCCAATGTGTCTACTCACTTCCTGCGCTGGCATGAATGATTACCCCCCTCCCACCCCCATCATTTCGAGCCAATAAGTTTTTTCCATTATCAGGGGACCCAAGCCTCATAGGCTGATATCCTACTATTTTTTCATCTGTTTATCTACCTCCACCAACGAAGGTGAAGGAGGTTATGTTTCCCCCTTTCTGTCTGTCCTGTGTTTGTTTGTCTGTTTATGTACAGGATCTCTCAAAAAGTTGGAGACGGATTCGGATGAAACTTGGTGACAGGTTGGGTGGTGTGACGAGGAAGAATTGATTCGATTTTGGTGAAGATTCCGGATCCGGTCTGACATACCAAATTTTTAAAGTGATTTCTTCACCATTGAGAGATAAGGATAAAAATGATTTATATGAGCAGATTTCTCAAAAAGTGTGGACGGATTCAGCACAACACTTGCTGAACAGGCTTGGGTGTGAGCAGAAGGAAGAATTGGTTAGATTTTGGTGAAGAATCTGAATCCGGATCTGGATACGTATTATTAATTTTACAGTGATTCTTCACCAATTGAGAGATATATATAGGGCAAAGACGATTTTAAATAGTTAAAAACTTCGTAAAACATAAATATTTCAACGATACCAGTATAGCATGATATTTAAAAATGTATTGGGCCGATATGTTCCTTCGTGGATCAGGCAATAATGTGATGAGGTATGTGCTCTAACCGAGTGCTCTTCTACTTTCTCTTGCAATTTTCTGTGTTAAAACAGAAGTAGTGGAACTCATCAGTTTCAAGTGACATCGGTAATGCCATTGTTATGTACTCTGTGGCTGTAATAAACATGTTGGATCGTTTGTAATCTTTGTCATCTTTCAACCAAACATCGAAACCTTTGACACGTGTTTCCATGAAGTTTTCTGAAACTGGGATATTGGAAGGTTTTTGCAGATGTGTCGTGGATTACACTACTTACTTTGTCTGTGCCTTTGTGTTTACAGTTGTTTCTGACATGATTTTTTTTTACATCCCGATCGAGTGACTCGTGCTTTCTGTTTCTAACGTTGCAGAACCGACACTTGCCCGAATGATCTCACTCCCTGCATTTATTAAAGCCGCTGGCATCGTGTCCTTGGTTTTGGTATTTATGATTTGTTCTCCATCCCTACTAGAGCTGATCTCTTCTTTGTCCTCCAATGAGCAATTTTGTCCTCTCCCAATCTTTCCAACTCTATTTTTCTTTAATCTTCTGGTCTTTTGTTGTTCACATAGTAACCTCCGCCAATCGAAGATGGATGGAGGTTACTGTTTTTTCAGCCCCTTTCTGTTTGTTTTTGTTTGTTTGTGAACAGTATTAGGAAAAACTCTCCAACGGATTCGACGAAAACTTGGTGGGGGGTAAGGTCCTGGTCCCAAGGATATTGCCGATTAGATTTGGACTTGGTCCAAAATCCAATATGGCCGCTATGGCGGCAAATTCTGAAAAAAATATTTGAATTTTTTTTTTTTTTGCAATTTCTACATGTTTTAGGATTTCCAACCCCCCCCCCCCCCAAAAAAAATTGTAGAGAAAAAAAAAAATTTTACCAACTTTTTTTTTCAATACAAAATTTCGATTTCTTCTTTTTTTTTGCATTTCTACAATGTTATATAAGTGATTCCAACAAAAACATGCCAAAATTATAATTGGCGCTGATTTTGGAACTTCAAGTGGATATACCACGTAAATCAAATTTCTGTCTCAAGGAATCTAGTTATGACGAATGAATTGAGTATGTAAAAGTTAAAAAGTAAAAGGAAAGTTGCAAACTATATACTCTGTGAGCAAACTGTTGACGTAAAAGAATGAATAGGATATCAGGTTGCACTTGAGTGACCTAGCCGTATTGGCGGCGAGGTTTTGCAACTCTACGGAGTGCTCCCCTCTAGTTTTTGATATGTATTTGGTAACATTTCATTTTATTATTCTTTTTTTCAAAGGCGTAGTTTTGACTTCTCATTTTGGGAGGAGGGGCGGGGAAGGGGGAAGGGGCCTTCATATAAGTAATGGGTAGTTTGGTCCCCTACTTCCAAATTTACAGCTTCTTAGTATAATGTAACACAGTTAGCATCTTGAAATCACAAATGAAAGTTTTGTTCTTATTTTATCACTTTACTTTTTGTTTTTTCCTGTGATTTGACATGTTTACGCAGGTACCACCTGTTAGCATAACAATAAATTGTTGAATAAACAAAATCGTGCACTTATGAATCATGTCTCCCGTTGTTACACATACTGGAGGGGAGATTGGGACGCATACTCTGTGCAGAGCATTGTGCTGCCTAAAGGCAGTATCCTTGGCTATTGACACAATCCTGGATGGGTCGCCACTCCGAATAGCATACCAGCATTCTGGCATTCTTTTGCAACCTCAGATAGGAAGACAGGCCAAGTTAAAATCCACCTGGCATTAATTCAACAGCTGAGCAGGATTTTGAACTCAGGACCAATCAGGATCCAAGCCATCACCTAATCCATTTAGCCAACACCCAGGCATACATACATGAACATCTGTCTTTATATTAACTGCTGTTCTTCACCTTTAACTCGTGCTTTCCTGTTTCTACCTTGCAGATGGCAGGATGACCTAGAGTCACACACTCACACTCTAACTAGTCTAGACTGGGTTTTTAAATCTTGGCCAGCTACAAACTGTCCTGACCGCAGCACCATCATCAATATTGGAGCAACTATCGCACTTCTGCAATCATTTCTCTCTCAAACGCTCTCTTATGGCAGTATAAATGCAAAGCGCAATTTAGAAAGTTGAGCAGTTTGACAAACAACAGGAACTGTTCTCTGATCTTGAAGTGTTTTCTGCGTATCTAATACAAGCTGAAAGTTTTCTCCATCTGAATGCACTCTGGCCTCATTGCCATTACAGCATTCACGGTCTGTACAATTTCTTTACAACTAAACTGCACCAGATCTGTAAGCACGGTTTTTTAATTAGGTTAGGGCTTTAATGCAAGTGTAATACTTTATATCAGATAATGAAGTGTTGTGAGTTAAGGAAGAAAAGAAGAATAATGCCGGGATATGTTAGGAATCAGAAGGGAAGAAGGGAGCTTCGGGGAGAATGAGGTGAAGTGAGCAAGGAGAAGGATGCTGAGAGAAGTTGTATAAGAGTCGAGGGAGAAGTAGGTAGCTAAATTTTTTTCCAATTTGCATATTAAATCCTGCTATGATTTAGGTGGCCTCGAGCAAAGTCCTTCATGTGTGGAGCAAATACTGAACGTACCAGTCAAAAACTTTGGCTTGGAAAAAATTCTCCCTGTTTTAGATGTAAAGAAGAGACAATCGTGAGCATCTAGATCTGTTCTGCAACATCGTTTTATTACTCTGCTGAAAATAGTATTATACTGGATGCTAAAAAAAAATGTTCAGCCATAATGATTAAATAAATCATTCTGATTGTGCCAAATCACAGCAGTCTCTAGGTGGTAGAAAGTGACCTTAATGGTTTCAGTGAGATTTTATAAAAAATCACTGTATATTTTATCGTTATGCAATTTGCTTCCCTAATGCTGAATAAAGTGGGGTTCATACATTAATTTTCTCATTTATACCCCATTGCAGATACTAAGTTGCCAACTGACAAATCTTTAACAAAGGAGTCATTTGCATCAGTAAATCAATGAATACTCTTATTAAAATCTCCATCCCCATTTGCTTAATTTATTTCCAAACAATGAATGGGGTGGGGAAAAGAACACATGGCCGCAAGAAGGGCGATACAGACCGATACATATCAAGTACAAACAATTCTATAGTACGATACAAAAATAACCATGTGACCAGGAATCCTCGACGGCCAAATAAGTATATGTCTATTTCATTCCACATCGGATACTGGGACGAGACAGAGAGAGTGGATGAGACAGAGAGGAGATAAACTTTGTCCCCACTGTGGCAATGGCCTGTCACAATGGTGGAGCCTTACCAGCAATTTCTATGGCGTTTTCCTCATGCCAAAATGTTCCCCCATTATGTGTGCCACCAGGGAGAAGAGAGAGAGAGAGAGAGAGAGAGAAGTAGAGAGAGAGAGAGAGAGAGAGATAGAGGGAGAGGGATGAGAGAGAGAGAGAGAGAGAGAGAGAGAGAGAGAGAGAGGAGAGAGAGAGAGAGAGGAGAGAGATCGAAAGGAGAGAGAGAGAGAGAGGGGGGGAGAGGGAGAGAGAGAGAGAGAGAGAGAGCGAGAGAGAGAAGAGAGAGAGAGAGAAGAAGAGAGAGAGGGAGAGAGAGAGAAGAAGAGAGAGAATCGCCATCCGTTTAACTTTTTTATATACTTGGCCTGCCTCGTTGATCAACCTCGTGGATGGTTCCGCCAGACATGCCATCCATCCTGCGTGACCTGTGGCCTTCTTCGTTGCAATGGAAAGCAAAGACTTCAAAAATCAGTGTGATCTCCATGATGAGCTGAGTGTTAGGCCCTGTTACTTTCAACATCGCGGAGAGTTGGATGGCCTATCCTGTATTTCTACAGTACTCCTTTTGGTCTTGCATCGTCTGCCCTCTTTTTTTGCCTCTGTTCCTACCAAATGAGTACGCAGCTTGCTGGAATGATTGAGCCTTTGAGTATCCCTGTGTTGGAGTGATGACCCATGCCAGGATTGCATCAATAGCCTAGGAGGCTGCTTTGGCAGCACTGACACCTGTAACAGAGTATGACCAATTAATACTGGTCAAAGATGTCATTAGCATAACAGTGTAAGTGTACATGCTGGATCGACATGACATTAAGGTGGAAGGTTATTTTTTTAGATGATGTGTTTATGTTGATGTAGAATTGCTGTCCCTGGCCATTGGGGGGAAATGTACGTGGAAGTTGTTCAATAGTTGTTTATAAAATGGAACAGCTGCTGAAATGAAGCCCAGAATCTTTGTCTGATCTTTCCATTCAGACGTGTTTTCAAGTATAATGTGGAGAATAAGAATCTCTGGACATCTTTAAGACAAATAAAAAAGCCAGCCCCAATATTTTTGCAAAAGAAAAAAACAAGCAGGCAAGACTCTACATCACAAATATATACATTAGTTTTTCTGCATATAAGTATTAAGCATAACCCTTCCAGTCTTTCTAAGAGGCAAATAATTATTATACATTCATCTGTCAAGTTTGGAGCAAGCCTATAAAAGTTCTTTGCATTTTGGAGCGGCCGATAACCAGGCTTGAGCAGTTCGGGCAAGCCATTAAAGGGTAAAGCAGCTTCGGGTAGGCCGTACACAGCTGATCAGTTTGTATCAACCCACACCAGCCGAGCAGTCTGAACAGGCCTATCTAAGGACTAGCAAAGTTTGAGCAGGCCGCTGGACAGGGATTTATCAATTTTGAGTAAGCCTGTCCAAGCCCTTGACATTTTGAGCGGCTAGATGTCAGGCTTGCAAATGAGTTATGAATCAGGAAGGGTTGTACACTGGAGTTAACCATGCATCTATTTTGATCATACAAGGCATCTAGGATAGGCCTTGGCGTCACAAAGGGCTTGCAGGTTTATAATGATCTGAGGATTTCAAATAAAGGGATGAACACAGTTCCGTCATTTTGGGCTTGGGATACAATTGTATCACAGTATTTTGTGCTGAGTGAATTGTGGAATTCGTCTTTCCACCGTAATTAAATGCATCTGGGGGTGTGTCTCTGACGGTTGTCTATTTTGTCCAAAATGCTAGTCCTTCGAGCCTTATCTACAACGGCATGAGAAAATTTGTCGTTGTATTCGCTAAATTGCATCTGTAGCCAATGATTTGGTGAGTGGCCCGTCATTGATGCACAGACGTGACTGGCATTGCACAAGTAATTAAATCAAACTTGTTGACACTTCTATACTTCAAAATTAGAATCAATCCTCATACAGTTAATCTTGTCATCAATGTATCATGAGTACGATCGTACTCCGTATGTAGGGTTGGCACGGGGGAAAAAAAAATGGCCTCCCATTGAATGTGTAACAAAAGATACGCTCAAAAAAACTACTATAAGCGTGAAGTCAAAGCATTTAAAAGCAAGCAACCTTTTATTCGAACGTTTTCAGCAACTACAAAGAATGAAAATACGCCATAAATAAACATTGCTTAAAGTACCAGATCGTAGATCACAAAAATCGTCGATTTGTTAATTCTCCAAATGTTGATAAATGTCCACCGTGCCGAGCATAATTTATGGCTGAAGCAATCTATAACAAGAAAAAAAAAAGCACGTAAAAATAATGAAAAACATAGGATGAAATCTCAAAAATAAATCAAGCAAAACAAGGTAGGAATGACACCTACATTACGATTCCCCAATATGACATGACAATTCCTCTTATGGGTTACCATCATGACATCTTTTGACATTTTGCTTTTTGTTGTGGCATTGTGATGGATAGAGAAGATGTGAAGAAGAATAACAACGAAGAATGACCCCAATCCCTCTTCGTGGTTAAGCATTCACCGATATCTTTTGAATATTACTTTTGCTTGTGGGATTAATTAGCTAATTAACTCCACAAAAAACATGACACACACACAACCACCTCATCCATTTATAGTAAAGAGTTCTTAAAGGTCTACAGGGTCTTGGAGTCTTGTGGGTGATTGGTCTTCTGGTCATTGAGGTTCTCAGGGTCTTATGGGTCTTTGTTTTTGGGTCCGTCGGGGACTTTTGGGTCTTTTTGGTCCCTTGGGGTATTTGGGTCTTTTGGTTATCGGGGTCTTTTGGTCTTCAGGTAATTTTGAATCCTCAAGGAGTTATGGGTCTCGGTATTTTTGGGTCTTTTGGGTCTCAGGATCTTTTGGGTCCTCTGGGTCTTTTTGGGTCTTCTGCATATAAAAGGGTCCTTCAGGGTATTTGGGTATCAGGGGACTTTTGGGTCATCTGGGTATTTAGGGACATGTCAGGGTCCTTAAGGGTCTTTATGATTCTTAAGGGTTTTGTGGGTCCTCAAACGGGTCTTCAGAGGTTCGAAGGGGATCATTCCACAATCTAAAGGGTCAAAATGTAAATCATCGTGCGTGAATTAATGATAATAATATTTAATAACAATAGCATTCTTTGTGCCATAAAAGGCAACAGGGCTGCTGAGGCAGTTTCATTGGCAGGAGGTACAGTCCTGGAATGAGTTGTCACTCCAACGCAGTACTCCGAATGGTTATTAACCCCATACGCTGGGTACTCCCATTTCACACCAGATAAGAAGAGTGACAGGCTGAGTCAATCCCACTGGTGTTATTCAACAGTTGGCAGTGTCAGGTCAGAAAATGGGACATGCACCTAGAGCAGCACATCGCTGCGTCCAACTTTCCGCCGGTACTGGCCTGGGCCCCCGTTTGGCCAATTCCCACAGATACCTGCCCATACCACAATTTCCTTGACAAGCTGATCAAGCCTGCCCTGCACCCATGAGCGAATGTCTCCCATTGGCCTCCTCCCCTCACGAGACTCCTCGCTGAGGAATCTAGTGAGCAGGATAGCAGTCAGGAAAAGGCGCCACATAATCCACAACAGCCACAGCTGACGCTCACGGACTATGCATGGTAGCAATCTCATTTGAGTCTCTTTAGCAACCGCTGTTGGACACAAAGTCTGACGCAGCGATAGCCAAGGTATTCTCCGAAGATGACCTGGTACCAAGAGGAATTAAGTCTCCGTCTCGATCCCTGGTAAATTCAGTCTCACATCATCTGTTGAACCTCTTGCTTACAGCCAGCAGAGAGATGAATATCACTGGCAAGGAAATGAATCTCTCCACAGACCTCAACATCCTCACCATAAATCAGGCCACAGACAGGACATGCAGCATCCAAGTGTCATTGAAAGCATGGATCTTAGTTTTTGACCCAGGAAATCATGTAATCACCAGAGGCCCCGACTCCTCATTCAGCACCTCGAGGGCCCCCAAAAAGGATATTCGAGTTCTCGCAAGATGACTGCTCTCTGCGAAATCAAGGTCAGAGATCTTGAACATTCACAAAACGATGCACACAGCTTAATCTCTCTTGCCGTTCCCGCAGAATCCAGTCCCATACAGTGCGAAAAGTGTGGGGCCCAGTACACACCCACTGACGAACTCCAGTAACAACTGCAAAATAAGTCAGAGATGTACCACACATCTCAACAAGCACTCTCAGTACCAGAGTATAGTTCAGACGATAAGTTCGTCAGTTTTGGTGGCACCCCACAGAGACCTAAGAATCCTCAGAGGGCATCCGATTCACTGAATCAAATCGCGTTTACAGAGTCAGCACTAGCTGCAAGCACCCTGCCGAAGACTCTCAGTTTGCGTTCGGTGAGGACACGAAGAGACAACGATGACGGCTACAATCGTTGACCTCTTTTGGTTAAAGCCTGATGCTCTGGCGCTGATGCTCAAGCAGATGGTGGTGAAACCATTCAAGAATTATCGCCATCAAAGACCTTCCGGCACCTGAGAGCAAACAACAACCCCTTTCGGTAGTCTGTTGCAGTCCTTGGCGAATCACCCTTTCCCTTCCAGGAGAGGGGATAGCATGGGCCCCTCGTCCACTCAGTTGGGGATGATGGCCTTGTGTTCCAGGCAGAGCACAGGAATGCATTGCAACGACAGAGTGCAGCATTTCTTCCATGCCTTGATAAGTTCCGCATGATGCCACAAGCTCTTGAGCTTTACCATTTCAACAGTACACGCAGCCTGTGTTCAAAACGAAGGTGGACCACACGTTGATTGGAGGGTCAGCAACAGTGATTGTAACCCACGCCCTGACATCCAACTCGGATCAGCTCGTAGAATTAGCCTGGGACAACCCTCAAAGTAAACTGGCCCCATGTGTACTTCACTTCGGACTCCTAACTGTCAAGAGCCTCCCACCCTTTGCTCTACTGCAGTTACACTGAGGGATGGGATTGGGAGCGAACCGCATGTAACGAATG
>CM068963.1:26075941-26078852 GCA_035128595.1 Eptatretus atami | reverse complement strand
AACTTTTTTGTTTTAAAAATTTAAAACTTCAAATTATAAATTTAATTTTTAAAAATATATAAAAAATATTTTTTATACATTTTTAATATAAAAATAAAACATTAAAATGACAATTTAAATTACAATTTAACAAATTAAAATTTTATAAAACAAGATTTCATAAAAGATTTGGGTAACATGATGTTAAAAACAAAATTTTTAAATATTTATTTAATTTTTTTTTTAAAAATTTTTTATTTAACATTTTAATTATAATTTTATTAAAAACATTTTTGTAGAAAATGGTAACAAAAACATTTATATTATTTATTTTTTGGATCATTAAATTAAAAAAATTTTTTTTAAATAAATAAATATATTTTTTTTTTTTGTTTATATGTGTTTTTAAAAAGGAGATTTTTAATTTAAAAAATATAATTTAAAATTTTTAAATTTCTGCAACATATAAATTCATAACACATTAAATTTTAATTTTTTTAAAAACAATTTATAATTCAAAAAAATTACAAAAAACATTAAAAACAAAATCAAATTTATTTGGTTTATAAGAATTTTCATTTTTTAAATAAAAATTGAAAAATTTTTCATAATTAATAATCCATAATTAAATTAAAAATAAAAGAGATTATATAAAAAATTTTATTAATTTTATTAAACATTTTTACATCATAAATTTTTTAATTTTTTTTTTTTTTTTTTACAAATAATTTTTTTATTATTTTTTTTAACAAAATTCAACAAAATATTTTTAAAAAAAAAACCAACAAAAAACTATTCGTTTTTTTTTTAAATTTTTTAATGTTAAAAATAATAACAAATTTTAATTTAAAAACAACATCTTAACCAATATTAATTTTAATTAAAAATTTAACATAATTAAAAATTTTTTAAATAAATAATTTTTCATTTTTTTTTAATTATAAATTTTTTTTCAAAATTAAAAAAAAAATAAAAACAAATTATACAATTTTAAAATAAATTCATTTTTTTATATTTTAACAAATTTTAATTTTTTTAAATAGATAAAACATGAACAATCTAAATTCATTTTAAAAAATTAAAAAAATTTAATTTCATTTAAAAAAAAAATTCAATTTGAAAAATTATTTGACCAAAATTTTTTAAAAACAATTTTTTTATTTATTTAATAAAATTTTTGTTAATTAATTGTTTTAGTCTTATTTAAACTAATTTTAATTATATAAAAAATGCTGCACTCGTGTCGTTGCATGCAGTTCTGTGCTCTGCCTGGAACACAGGCATCATCCCGACTGACTGGACGAGGGGCCTTGCTGTCCCTCTCTGGAAAGGGAAGGGTGATTGCCAAGACTGCAACAACTACCGAGGGGTGTTGATGCTCTCAGTGCCAGGAAAGGTCTTTGCTTGGGTAATTATTGAAATGGTTCACCACCATCTGCTTGAGCACCAGCATCCAGTGCAGTCAGGCTTTATACCAAAGAGGTCAATGATTGACCGTATCCTTGTTCTTCGGGTCCTCACCGAACGCAAACGAGAGTTTCGGCAGGGGCTGCTTGCAGCCTTTGCTGATCTCTGTAAAGCGATTGATTCAGTGAATCGGGATGCCCTCTGAAGGATTCTTAGTCTTCTTGGGGTGCCACCAAAACTGATCGATCTTATCTCTGAACTGTACTCTGGTACTGAGAGTGCTGTGAGATGTGGTGGTAGCATCTCTGACTTATTTTGCAGTTGTTACTGGAGTTCGTCAGGGGTGTGTACTGGCCCCCACACTTTTCAGCACTTGTATGGACTGGATTCTGGAGGAGTCAGAGAGATTAAGCTGCGGTGCATCGTTTGTGAATGTCAAGATCTCTGACCTTGATTTCGCAGATGATGCAGTCATCTTTGCGGAGACTCGAGATATTCCTTTTGGGGGCCCTTGAGGTGCTGAATGAGGAGTCGGAGCCTCTGGGATTACAGATTTCCTGGGTCAAAACTAAGATCCATGCTTCAATGACATCTTGGATGCTGCTGTCCTGTCTGTGCCTTTTATGGTGAGGATGTTGAGGGTTGTGGAGAGATTCATTTCCCTTGGCAGTGATATTCATTCTTCTGCTGGCTGTAAGCCAGAGGTCAACAGATGGATGTGAGACTTGAATTTGACCAGGGATCTGAGACGGAGACTTAATTCCTTTGGTACCAGGTCTCTTCGGAGAATCCTTGGCTATCGCTGGTCAGACTTTGTGTCCAACGAGCGGTTGCTAAAGAGACTCAAATGAGATTTGCTACCTGCATAGTCCGTGAGCGTCAGCTGTGGCTGTGTGGATATGTGGCGCCTTTTCCTGACTCTGATCCTGCTCACCAGGATTCTCTCAGCGAGGGAGTCTCGTGAGTGGAGGAGGCCAATGGGACGACATTCCTCATGGTTGCAGCAGGTTGATCAGCTTCTCAAGGAAATTGGGTATGGGCCAGGTATCTGCCTGGGGGATGGCCAGACGGGGGCCCAGGAGTACCGGCGGAAAGTGGACGCAACGATGTGCTGCTCTGGTGCATGCTCCCATTTCTGACCTGACACTGCCAACTGTTGAATTAACACCAGGTGGGATTGACTCAGCCTGTCATCCTTCTGAGGTCGGTGAAATGAGTACCAGCGTACTGGGGTAATAACCATTCGGAGTAACCTGCGTTGGAGTGACAACTCATCCAGGACTGTACTCCTTGCCAATGAAACTGCCTCAGCAGCCCTATGTGCCTTTATGGCACAAAAGGAATGCTATTGTTATTAATATTATTATTCATTAATTACACACGATTGGAATGTACATTTTGACCCTTTAGATTGTTGAGATCCCTTCGACCTCTGAAGACCCTTTGAGACCCACAAAACCCTTAAGATCCATAAAGACCCCTTAAGACCCTGAGTCCCTTAAATACCCAGATGACCCAAAAGTCC
>CM068963.1:26058441-26070941 GCA_035128595.1 Eptatretus atami | reverse complement strand
AGTTATAGTTTGCAACTTTCCCTTTTACTTTTAACTTTTACATACTCAATTCATTCGTCATAACTAGATTCCTTGAGACAGAAATTGATTTTACGTGGGTATATCCACTTGAAGTTCCAAAATCAGCCGCAATTATATTTTTGGCATGTTTTTTTGTTGGAAATCACTCTTATAACATGTAGAAATGCAAAAAAAAAGAAATCGAAATTTTGTTGAAAAAAAAGTTGCAAAATTTTTTTTCTCTAACAATTTTTTTTGGGGGGGGGGGGTTGGAAATCACTAAAACATGTAGAAATGCAAAAAAAAAAAAATTCAAATATTTTTTCAAATTTGCCGCCATAGCGGCCATATTGGATTTTGGACCAAGTCCAAAATCTAATGGCATGATCCTTGGACCAGACCTAACCCCCCACCAAGTTTCGTCGAAATCCGTTGAGGAGTTTTTCCGTAATACTGTTCACAAACAAACAAACAAGAAAGGGTGAAAACAGTAACCTCCATCCATCTTCGATGGCGGAGGTTAACTATGTGAACAACAAAAGAACCAAGAAGAAAATTAAAGAAAGCATAGAGTTGGAAAGATTGGAGAGAGACAAAAATTGCTCATTGGAGTGACAAAGAAGAGATCAGCTCTAGTAGGGATGGAGAACAAATCATAAATACCCAAAACACGATGCCAGCGGCTTTAATAAGATGGCAGGACTGAGTCATTCGGGCAAGTGTCGGTTCTGCAACGTAGAAACAGAAAGCACGAGTCACCTCCGATCGGGATGTAAAAAAAAACTCATGTCAGAACAACTGTAAACACAAAGGCACAACAAAGTAAGTAGTGTAATCCACTGACACATCTGCAAAAACTTCAATATCCCAGTTACAGAAAACTCATGGAAACACGTGTCAAGTTTCGATGTTTGGGTTGAAAGATGACAAAGATTACAAACGATCCAACATGTTTATTACAGCCACAGAGTACATAACAATGGCATTACCATGTTCACTTGAACTGGATATGTTCCACTACTTCTGTTTTAACACAGGAAAATTGCAAGAGAAAGTAGAAGGGCACTCGGTAGAGCACATACCTCCATCACATATTGCCTGATCCACGAGAACATATCGGGCCCAATACATTTTTTAAATATCATGCTATACTGTATCGTTGAAATATTATGTTATACGAGTACTATATCGTCTTTGGCCCTATTATATCTCTCAATGGTGAAGAATCACTTTTAAAATTAAATAATTATCGTATCCAGATCCGGATTCAGATCTTCACCAAAATCTAACCAATTCTTCCTTGTCTCACACCCAACCTGTTCAGCAAGTGTTGTCTGAATCCGTCCACAACTTTTTGAGAAATCGTGCTATATATCATTTTATCCTTATCTCTCAATGGTGAAGAATCACTTTAAAAATTTGAGTAGTCAGAACCGGATCCGGATCTTCACCAAAATCGAATCAATTCTTCCTCGTCACACACCCAACCTGTCCACCAAGTTTCATCCGAATCCGTCTCCAACTTTTTGAGATATCCTGTACACAAACAGACAAACAAACACAGACAGACAGAAAGGGGTGAAAACATAACCTCCTTCACCTTCGGTGGTGGAGGTAATAAACAGATGAAAAATAGTAGGATATCAGCCTATGAGGCTTGGTCCCCTCGATATATGGAAGAAAACTTATTGGCTCGAAATGAGTGGGGGTGGGGGAGGGGGTAATCATTCTGCCAGCGCAGGAAGTAGAGTAGACACATTGTGGACTTGGTCCCCTTGGTTGGAACCTTCCTCTACCCAGCCCCAACACACACTGCAAAAATGGATTTAATCGGACAAGGCGTTCTCCTCGAAATTGACGGAAACCAAAAGTTGACAGATGCCCGAACAACGCCTGTGACGACAATACCCCTTAGCCCAATTCGGGCTGAGGGGTAAAAACTCATGTCAGAACAACCGTGGCGGATAGTGGTGAAGAACAACTAGACACATTGTGTGGAGTGCATTGAGTGTTAGGTACGACATTCCATGGTGCACACTGAGTGGTAGGAGCAACACCACCAGAAATGGCAGTGAGTGCTCGGCTAATTGGAGCAGGTACAGCAGCAGAAGCATCAGCGGAAGATCATGACAAAGTATAACCACTGGTGTCCTCACTCAAGGGGGTATTAGCTTTTGTGGGAGGTTTGGTTTCCCGAATGTGAACTCAATTCTGGAGATTATGAACAGTCATTACGTGATCGCAGAATGTATTATCTCAGTTCCTCACAATGTGACACAATAGCAGCTGGTTCCCAAATATCAGATCTCTGATTCTGAACAAGCACAAACTGGCCTGGATGCAGAGGTGGATATTCACATGCATGGGCATGCTGATCATGGTAAAACGTCTGATATCATTGACGATTTACAAGCTCATTATGGACAGCATTATCAGGGTCCAGGGTGTTCACAATATGGGTAGTTACAATAGATTTGAACTTTCTGCACAAGTGCCCATGAGCAATCGTGCTGGACTATCCAGTACGTGACTGATTAGCGCCGAACGCCATGTGAGTATGGCAAGTCTTAGGTCAGTACCTCCATGTTTACACTACTTCAGGGTCTCTGATAGTTTCTACATTACACTCAAAAAGACTGTTGGACTAGGCATATAGGGGACTTGACGTCACTCCATCAAAATTCCATGTTTTTGCAAAGGCTCGACACTCAGCACTATCAAAATGTTCACCTTTATCACTCGTGACGCATTCATGTATGCCATACTCAGAGAAAATACCCTGAAGACATTGAATAACAATACTGCTCTGGTAAGGGATAGGAAGTCGTCATACACCAGTAAACTTGGAAGAGTAATCACACAGAATTAACCACCTCGCACCGTCAGCTTGGTATAGACCATCAGCGAGCTTATTCCAAGGCCTTAACGGAACCTTATGCTGGAGCAATGGCTCCGAAACCTGTGACTTTTGGTACTACTGCATGTTTGGCAACTACTGACAAGGCAATCACTATCCCTCTTGATGTTAGGCTGGTATATGATGTCTTGAGTGAGACGTTTGGTTTTCTTGTGACCAAAGTTCTCTGAGTGGAGCTTTTGAAGAATTTTGTGTTGTAAACATTTGGGGATAACAACTCACAATTTCTTGAGAATTATACCGTTTTCAACTGGCAGTTTGCCATGTCAGCTCCAGAACCCTCTAAGGGGCTCTGATGTGCCCGTCATGCACTCATGCTAGCCATTCATGATGACGTCACAAAGTCGACTAAGATCTGGGTCATGGAGCACTTCTTGCATTGGAAGTCAAACCTTTTCCAACAAAAATAGGTCTACGACTCTACGTCCACACGTAGTTCAACCTCGATTGCACAGGTGTTGTTCAGAATAGGTAGGTGAGAGAGTCCATTTGCTTTCTTCTCCGAAACTCCACACACAATTTCGATGAAGCTTGACCACAACCATCATCACCCATGATGTATCAAAGAATGTTCACACCATTAAATAAATTGGGGTCTAAGAGAGTCTATGGGGGGGAGGGGTTGCCCCCCAAAAGAGGTATTTGCTTTCTTCTCAGAAATTACATACACAATTCCGATGAAACTTGACCACCACCGTCATCAACTTGACCACCACCAACCACCACCATTTTAAAAACGAAGGGCAATACCCCTGGGCACTCACCTGGTAGTGGTAGTATAAGATAACTAGGGAACCACTGGAAGGCATGGATGACCCGCAAAATATGTAACGGAGAAGAAGGTAAGTACCCGTGGATATTTTTGTTTTAATGCCATGAACAATCTTTGGTACATCATGGGGGATGAAGGTTGTGGTCAAGTTTCATCAAAATTGTGTGTGATTTTGGAGAAGAAAGCAAATACTGCACATATTTTGGGGGGCACCCCCCCCTCCCCACCCGTAGAATCCCTTAGACCCCGATTGTTTTTTTAATGGTGTGAACAATCTTTGGTACATCATGGGTGATGAAGGTTGTGGTCAAATTTCATCAAAATTGTGTGTAGTTTCAGAGAAGAAAGTAAATACTGTACATATTTTTGGGGGGAACCCCCCTTACACCCCCTCAGACCCAGATTATTCTAATGCAATGAACAAACTTTAGTACATCACGGGTGTTGAAGGTTATCATGAAGTTTCATTGGAATTCTGTGTGTAGTTTCTGAGAAGAAAGCAAATACCTCTTTTGGGGGGCAACCACCCATCTTGGCCCCCTTAGACCCCAATTTTTATAATGGTGTGAACCGTGGATTTTTTTTTTATTGACCTCGATTTTTTTTTAAATGGTATGAACAAACTTTGGTACATCATGGGTGATAAAGGTTGTGGTGAAGTTTCATCAGAATTGCATGTGCAGTTTCTGAGAAGAAAGCAAATTTCTATTTTGGGATGTATCCCCAGAGACCACCTTAGGGCCCAATTTTATTAATGCCATGAATAAACTTTGGTACATACACGGTGATGAATGTTGGGGCAAAGTTTCATCTAAATCATAAATGTAGTTTCAGAGAAGAAGCTGCAAGTATTTGTGGAAGGACGGACTGACGGACGGACGGAGGGACGGACGACATGCCATCCCATAAGCTCCCCAGAAATATGTTCCAGGTGAGCTAGAAATAGTTAAACATGAGTTATCAAAGACACAAAACTTCAACTAAATCCAAGTCTGAAATAAAGACAAACACACAAACAATAGCAAGCCCAAATTATTTACATTTAACTTCAATATAATGAATTAACACCTCTTCAGTAGTACCTGAAACCAACCTCTAAAACATCATCGCCTCATTGCATCGTCCACCAGATCTGGTGATAGACTGCCTCAAACTCTGCCAGATACATGCTGAGGGTGTCTACACCCTGTAGCAATGTACCAGTCACCACAGTGGTTGTTGTAGGCCCCGAGAAGGTCCTAAGCCCCCTCCCCCTATCCCCTTCCTTGCCAAGTTGATGTCGTAGCATGATCAGTTAATGTTGTAGCACAGTCACTATCCTTCCCAGTCCACCTTTGTTCGGTCTTTTGAAGGTAAGGCTACTAAGAGCGACTGACCAGTCCACCATAGTGCCCTTCACACACCCTCTACCAAGGCGATCTCCTCTTCATGTCCAGACACTTGCCGATCCACAAGCAACAACATGACAACACCTTTCTGCCACTGCCTCGTCTTCTCTCCAGTTCCATCTTCCTCCTCCCTTGGGGGAAGTAAAATCGCTTTGTACTTAGCTGGCACAAGCAAACAGCCTGACATCTCTGCCAACTTTCAGGATTTCGTCTTGTCAAATTTGGTCTGGCAGAATGGCCCAGGAATACATACACATGCCTCGAAGCTGTCTAGCCTGGGTTTAAATCCTGACTCAGCCATAAACTGTCATCCCAATTTTTCACAGGCAGGGTGATTCTTCAATGTGTGCGCCATCCCTCGGATGGACGTTAAGCAACAATCCCATCTGCTGACAGTTGTTGGTGGATGTCAAAGATCAAATGGAATCCTTTGAGAAGAGTAGACGAGCTATCGCCGGCACCCTGAACAAATTCCAAATTCCTGCCCCAACCTTAGTCGAACGTCAGGCCTGGCCAGCTGGTTTGTGAAAGGCTTGGGCAAGCTTCCTCTGGGCCAACCTCACAATAATGTGAGAATAATTGTGGCTGTTAAAGAAGGATGAGAAAGACTTGTCAAACTCAGAACTATTTTATGAGGGCAGAACACTGTTTCGCAATCCTAGTGATAATTACCCTCTATTCTAAAGGGTAAATCCAAAAAGTAATTTAAAAGAGTTCTGAAGGGGTCTAAATAATAATTGAAAAGGATTCTATAGGGTGATTATAAAGGGTTCTAAGGACTAATTCTAAAGGTTAATTCTAAATGGTTCTGAAGGGTAATTCTAAATGGTTCTAAAGGATAATTTTAAAGGGTTCTGAAAGGTTTTAAAGGGCAATTCTGTAGGGTAATTCTAAATGTTAATTCTCTAGGGTAATTTAAAAGGGTTCCAAAGGGTAATTCTAACGGATTCTAAAGGGTAATTCTAAAGGATTCTGAAGGGTAATTCTAAAGGATTCTAAAGGGTTCTAAATTCTGAAGGGTTCTAAAGGGTTATGAAGAGTAATTCTAAAGGGTAATCCTAAAGGGTTCTCAAGGGTAATTCTAATGGGTTCTAAAGGATAATTCTTGAGGGTTCTAAAGGATAATTCTAGAGGGTTCCACAGGATAATTCTCAAGGATAATTCTAAGGATATTGCAAACACATGCGGGTGGCAATAAGTACGAGACCTACTTCACATAGTTTCAATCAGGAACATCACATCCGAAAAATCGCTTCAGAAAGAGTCATCCCTTGCATTCCCTCCAGGTGGCGTCGCCGAACCATGCTTCGCGATGCTCTTCCTCATCATGGCACCAAATGTCCATTGGGAAATGTCAAGTATGGGCAAGAGCACTTGAACTTTTTATTAGCATTTGAAGGATATTTCTATCAAACACACAGGAAGATTTCCACTCACTTTGTAATATTTATCATAACTTGGAAGACCATTAATTATTTCTGGTGAACCCAACTGTAAACCACTGCTCACCTCTTGTGCTGTGTCAGACTGTGATTTTAGAACAAATAAGGCACTGATCTGTATTTTCATGACCACTGGACCCTCGTCCTTGTTTTTGAAATATTTGTGCTGGTCATTGTAGGCAAGTTTAACAGGATTTGAGATAAAGTTCAACCAATTTAGGCCCACTGCCATATTCGCTTCATCCTCATAGCTAGAATGCCTATGTTTGAGTGCTCTCGCCAACCAGATACTGGCCTAGAATAGCAAGCCTGGCTTTTCAAAGGGCTTCCATCAGGCCATCTATATTTGTTAGAGATATTCGTGGGTGTGGTGTGGGATGGGGAGAACAAGAGAACGTGTGGTTCAGGGAAATCTTTCGGGTCTTCAAAAACCAAAATGATGAACATCTTAACAAGGTATATCTATAACCACAGCTGGAGAACCTGAAATGAGATGGCACCCACGACCACCATCCTCCCCCCTTCTCTCCACCAATACCTCCTCGGGCATCTATTGGGCCGCCTCTTTATGGGTACCAAGTCAGGGGAAAAATCTTCCCCATCCTTCTCTGCTGCCCAGTCAGGGCAGCATGGTCATGGTCAGTGCCGATCGGTTCCCCTGGGCCGTGTCTGTCTCTCTGTCTCTCTCTCTCTCTCTCTCTCTCTCTCTCTCTCTCTCTCTTCTTCTCTCTCTCTCTCTCTCTCTCTCTCTCTCTCTCTCTCTCTCTCTCTCTCACTCTCTCTTGGCCCTGTCTTCATGAAGGTGGGGTACACCATCCTGAATGTGGGGGACTCTGGGTCGCTCCTGGAGATCGATTGGCTGACTCCCTGCCACAAGCTTGTAAAAGAGAATTGTCCGAGGCATGACGATGACGACGATGACGACAACAAACAACACCTCGATCCTGATGACATATTGAGCGTCTGGAACATATACCCAGATAGGCTCTCTAGCTGTTTCTGTGGCATTTTCAAATGAAAAATGTTCACTAAACTGAACTAAAGCTCAAAGGTGTGTGTTGTGTGTGTGGTGTGGTGTGTGTGGTGTGTTTGTGTGTGATCACTACTTTAATTGCCGCAATTATTCCCACGTTCTTGTGGGGTTGGCAGGGGAACTTTTTTTGTTTAAGGCTCTCACGGACCGGATGACCAGGCCTGACATTCAACTGAAGGTGGAAGGAGTTTATAATTTGTTCAGGGTGTCAATGATAACTCACCTATATTATAAAAACAACACTGAAAGATATTTCAAGTCCACCAGGTAATGCCAGTAGATGGGAATCCTAGCATCGAGTCCATCCAAGAGACGACACAGTTTGCGATGCATCACCCTGTCTGCGGAGCACTCGTCCTACAGCATATACACTTAAACAGTAATAGGGTTGGGAATAGTACCCACCACCCAGACTGGTCAGCTGATAGTTATTTATGCACTACTTTTGCACCATCCTGCCAGACTATTACACAGCCAAAATGAACTTGTTTCATACAGACTGCAAGACATTTTAATACCGGTAATATTTATAACAGCGACTAGAAATGGAACCGAAGTAGATCAAACTTAATCGGAATATTAAAATAGAATTTATATATTTGAAATGCCTGTGTTCGCACGTTCCACTCTCTCTTAGAAACCAGGGAGGATATTGAGGGTGAGACCATTTGGCCAACAATGCCTACACTTTATCAACACCACACTAGTTCAATCTATCAGTCCATTTACTTTAATTCAAATAAAGGGGCTGGTAGGGTAACAATCACATCACGAGGGTACTGGGGAAGGGGGACGAAGATGGTTTGGGGAGGGTGGGAGTTCGGAATAAATAAACACCAAACAGTATGTTCACTTTTTGAAAACATCCTCTCACAAACATGAAAATCACGACACATGTCGACGAGCCGTGGATGACTCCGCCGCATGATGCGTTGCTAAGGCCTAAGTCACATTTGCTCTACGGCGAGGATACGGCGGCCGTACGCCCTCTGAATTGACCAGAAACTGTGCGGCGGCCGCAGAGTTTCTGCGGTGGCTTCAGGGTGGCCCTACGCCGTTTGGCTATCTTTTACAGGTCGTAAGGTCGCCGTGGAATTATAACGCGGAGTTATAACTTTTTTCATTTCTACGTTCGCCGTAGCAATTCGACAATCCGAAAAAAAAAACTGGTAAAAATAAAATAAAAAATTAACCCATTCGTTACCGTCCGTCTGGCCGCACGTTCGCCTTAGGGCCCCCTGCGGTCACCTTGCGGGCACCTTGCGTCTGCCTTGAAAATTCTATGGCCGCCGCAGGAACGCCCTAAGGTCACCGTGCGACATCAAATCAAAGACCGTACGCAACCCCACGTTTTCGGTCTCCACAATTTATAAATACGCCGTGCAGCTCCCCGAAAAATAAAAACATATGTGACTGCTACATTGTGTGACCTTGGAAATACTGCGGCCGCCGTATAATTGCTAGTGGCCGTAGATTTTGGAGACCCCACGGCCGCCGTGGCAAATGTGACTTAGGCCTAAATACGCCGTGCGGCTCCCCAAAAAATAAAAACATATGTGACTGCTACATTGTGTGACCGTGGAAATACTGCGGCCGCCATATAATTGCTAGTGGCCGTAGATTTTGGAGACCCCACGGCCACCGTGGCAAATGTGACCTAGGCCTTAGCAACCACAACCGCCATCTGAGATACTTAATATAGATAGGGTCCAGTGTCCAAATCCTGCCCCTTACCTTCGCAGCAAATTAATCACCCCAGATAAGGACTGTGCTTCGCAGTGCTCCACTGCTATCAATCAAGAACAGCCGAGCGATACCGTCAGTGGAGTGCTGGCTAATCGCTAACCATAACAAAATGGCAGGGCAGAACTCCCTGTTAATAGTGCACACCATGATTTAACCAATGGAAAGAGACGATCGAGTAGTTTGAAAAATGGTTTATGGAGTTTTCGTAAAGGCACACATTTACAAGCAGGCAGTGTCACACAAGAAAGATCTTATCCCTCAGCACATTAGCTGTCTTAGTCAGTCATCTTATCACAACTTACTACACACACAGGCATCTCAAGCATTCCGGGAGAAAGAGAGAATAAAGGCTCATAGACAGAGGAACGAAGTAGGTGCAGTATGGTGTCGACCCTGGTCTCAATCATACGTGGGGTGGAGGACTCATGTGGTAGCAAACAAAGTGTATGGTGCGGGTGAGTGAGAGGTGCAGGTCAGATGTGCGGTGTGTGCCGTTGGTGTAGTGCAAATCCTGAAAAGGACTGTTGTTGACTCTGTTGACACTCCCCAAACCCTGATCGAGTCAATGAGGTGCGTGCGATGGAAGGTGCAAGAATGTAAGATGTGTGTGTAAGACATGTAGGGAGAGAAGTTAGCTCTGAGAAGAATCACTGTTGATTCTGTTGATGTTCGAGAGTTTGTGGTTGTTTTTAAGGAAGTGAGCATGAGAGGTATTGTCAGTGAGGAGGTGGTAACTACGCCTGGCAGCCTGCATCTCTGCATCCATTCTGTTTGGCATTTTCAGTTGAACTGACACTCGTAACTCGGAGAACCACTTCTGAACTCTTGGAACTCTGGAACTGCTCCAACTCTGAACTCCCCAGAACTGAGCTGCGAACTGCTCTGCCAAACGTCTTATCATCCTGGCTCCTGTGGCCTCTCACGTCAACCTTCCGCGATACAGCCACTCCAATTGGCCGGTGCGCTGTGATTCAGATATCCCGATTGGCTCCAAGAACACGGTTGGCAGGGCTGCTGGTAGCCCGGTGGCATGGGGAGGACAGGGCAAGTGGAAAGGGCTGTACAATGTGTCCGACATTCACGTGAGCGCTCAGCCATGTCTGTATTTCCTGCGCCAAAGTCGTGTCATGTTCGAGTGAAGCAGTGCAGAATGAATTTATATTGGTCATGGTGTGGGTTGTCAAGTGAATGTTGTGCATGGTTTGAATCTGTAAAGTGTTTGGAAGTGTTTGAGAATGACGTTTTAGAATAAGTGTTTGACAATGAGGTATGACAATGGAGTTGAAAATAAGGTTTGAGTACAGAGTTGGAGAATAAGGAATTGAACAATGGGGATAGTTCTAACTGCATTCACAACACATCTTTCCCTAACACTGATACGAGTGGGAGGGTTAATTTAGCGAAACAATATTACGACAGATATAACTACACGAGGGAACCCTTGTGTGTTGAATGTGTCTTCCCAGGGTCTCCGAAAACTGTAACAATATAATTCAATTGAAATAAAACAAACGTTTTAAAGGCTGTACAAAAAAAACAACTTATTTTGGAAGTTTACGGCCGTTGATGCACCATCTTTTACATCACCCTATATAACACTGTTAGTTTTTCTCACATTAGTTCTTTGTACCTGTTGTTTGTTTCCTTTATAACATCCTTAAAAACAGTAGGTTTCTTGTTTGGAATGATTTTCAATTTTGTTTAACTGCCAGACAGGCAGACAGACTATGACAATTACCTCACTCCTCTGTGCACATGCGCACTCACAACGACATTTCATACATTTTGCCAAATTTAGAGCCAAAGTACTGTTGGAACCTGCTATTCGCGGGGGATACGCTCCTGGAAAATTCGGCGATTGTTTAGGCAGTGGTTTATTTATTTATTTAACCTGGTCTAGGTTCGTAGAAAAGTGATGACACAGAACAAATCACGACACAACATAACGAAAGGGAACAGCGGGAGAAATGGAAAAAACCAACAGCAGGGCGGAGGGAGAAAGTAGACGGAGATGGACAAACAAGGGATGGAGGTAATAATGAGGGGTAAGGGAGAACGCAAAAGGAGGACAATATGGATACATAAGCAAAATTGTGTTTGACCAGTTTGTGATTTTGTTAAGATCTGAAGAGAGGGGAGAGGCTGCTGCCTGTCTGTCAGAAGGATAAGAGATGTCATTGCAGAGAGTGGAGTCGTCAGCAAAGAGATAAAAAGGATTTCTCAGAAAGTCAGTGAGATCATTGATGAAGATTAGGAATAATATGGGGCCGAGAACACTGCCTTGGTGTACTACTCCAGCCTTGAGAGCAAGAGGAGATGAAAGGGTTCTGTTGAGAGCCACACATTGGCTCCGAGGTTGGAGGAAGTCAGTAGTCCACGAGTGAAGTTGGCCTTGGATTCCATAGGCAGACATTTTGGAGAGCAAGGCAGGGTGCCAGACTATGAAAAGCTCGAGATATGTTCAGAGAGAAGGCCCTGATCTCATGTCTGATATTGAGGACCTCCAACATTGTTGGGAGAGTAGAAGCAGCATTTTCAAGGTAGAGTGACCTGGTTTGAATCCGAGTTGATCATCTGAGATGAGGTTGTTGGAGAAAAGGAATGATTTTATATTAAACTCGGTGATGGATTCCATGAACTTGCTGATGATTAGAAGTAGGCTAATTGGTCTGGAGTTAAAGGGATCCGTTTTTGCACTTTTTATGTTATGCTGTGACTGTTGGCTGATTTCTAATTTCCGAGAGGTGGATATAAGGAGACAAGTTCCTTGAAAGAAAAAAAAAAAAAAGATTAAATATAAATAATAAAAAAGCGCAAATACACAAAGTGCGAATGTAGAAGCAGGTCACACTTTATGACCGATGAATATGCAGGGTACATGAATAGCAAATCCATGAATAGCAGTGTCTGAAAGAACTGCTGAACTGCAGGTTCCTGTTCTGATTCGTGGTCAACAGCGTTTAAAACATAAAATTCAGTTGAAATTAAGTTTTTCCTCGATTTCTTTTTTTCATTTTTTCCTCCTTTCTCAGAACTGGTAACCAAAACTGCACACAATATTCTACATGAGGCCTCAATAAATTCCGTGCAGAGGTAACACTACCTCTTGATTTATTATATATTCCATAATGAATACGACATAAAACCCCATTAGCCTTACCCTTTAGCTGCCTGAAACTGTGCGGTCTGCTCACTTTTCTCC
>CM068963.1:26056926-26058218 GCA_035128595.1 Eptatretus atami | reverse complement strand
TCTTGTGGGAAAGGGCGATGTAATGGTATTACATTGGTTTGCGTTTGCTTTTCGATACGAAGCGGGAGTTCCGTGAAGCGGGGCATTATTGGTATGCAGTTGAGGGAGCACGATGCCATGATGTGTTGTGTGCCTAAATAAATTATCGTTGTCTTCCGACATTGCCTCTTTACATATCTTCTACATCAGAACTTTACACTTCTGACACATACCTTTATTTGGGCAGTGTATTGGCAAATGACAGCTCCATATGGGGAAAATAAAGAACCCAGGTTATATACATGAAGCAAAAACATACCTATTGCTTTGCATTCAAAACACCTCACAGCACTGGAAAACGTGGGGACAGGAATACTGCACTGTAAATGGTGGGGACTTGTAATACTCTCCCCTACCTGGAGCAGCACTACATGATACACATTTACATAGAGAATTTGCGTCCCCCCACCACCCCTCAACGCCAAGATCACTAGCAAATATAAAAACACCCCGATACATTAATTGGGGTCTTGCCGACCCTCTGTAGCAAGTCTGGATGTAATTGACCCAGAACTATAGGAGGAGTAGCCCGACAAACAAACACACAAACACCGGTCCATGAGTTATAGTAAGGATCAATGCCAAGCAGGTTTACCTGTTTGCTGAATTTTTAATATCCTGCATTTTTCTTATTTCCAATTTCCTTACTTCAGGTACAGTACTGTAATCTGCTTGAAATTTTACTTGCAAACATGATATTTGTTTTCTGTGTATTAAATTGTTAAAATTAATCAACTCACGGGCGGGGAGGGTAGGGGGGTCCGTCTCAGGTGCCAAATACTTTAGGTATGTCCTTGGTGTCACCTGCAAATTTGAAAAGCCTACTCTTGACCCCACCATCTAAATCGGAGGTAAATTTTAAGATCAGAAAGGAATAAGCTGCTTGATAAAAAAAATGATCAGCAAAAAAAAAAAATCAGTAAAATAAATGATCAAAAACTTATATCCATCTCCTTCAGGAAATATAGCATTTTACTCCTTTTCTATAAAAGATATTACCAATTTTTTTGTCAACAAAGTCGAGGCTCGTGGAGGAGGAATAACATACAACGGATCCGGACGTAATCAAACAAAAGGAAAAGTAGAAGTAGAGGAAAGAAGAATGCCAACAGTGGGATTGAGGGACAAAATAAATGGAGACTTGGACAAACAAGGGATGTGAGAGGTAGGGGAGTATGCTTCGGGTGGACAAGATGGATACAGAACCAAATTCTCAGGAAGGAGAAACTGAAGATTTGGAAACGAGGTGGGGT
>CM068963.1:26046926-26051926 GCA_035128595.1 Eptatretus atami | reverse complement strand
GTTAGGATTATATAAAGGATTGACCCTATCCCATGTGATGAAACCGTTCCGGTAGCTGAGGGGATGTATAGCATTGGGATTCTCATGTGTGTACTATGTGTGAATGTCTTTATAGTTGTTGAGGAACACTGGGAAGGGTTCGAAACAGCGTTAGCACTTACCATGTGTGAGTCTTCTTGGGTTGCTTTATGCAGCTATTTGGGCTTGAGGAGTGTGGGAGGGGTCAATCATACATATTATATGTTACGGTTGTGGAAATTCGCATTACACCATAAAGAGTCCTCAGGTGAGATATCTCGATAAGTCCATGTGTAGTTAGCCCAAACCCGTTGTATAGAGGGAATTTATGTGATCCATCCGGGCTGCGACGCTTTGAGGTCCATTTTTCTGTTCTATCTTTATTTCAAACAAACAGCATCTCAACAACCACGCCATCCCCACCACAGCACCAACCACACTACAACCACGCCACCTCCACCACCTACGCTACCACATCTTCGCCACTCGCCATTCAATAATCCCCGTACGGGCCACCAGCGGAAGAACAAAAACCACCAACGATGCTCGGGGGTTTTCCCGCCTGTTTCTCCAGTCTAAATTCTCGCCTCGGTGTGGTGGAAGTGCGATCCGAGCCGGGGGTCAAAGGTGAGAAGAATGGGGGCCTCTTTTGGGGGAATAATTCCTGGCCCCGAGCCAAAACTGACTTTCCTCGTCCCCGCACGGCGCGGGGAGGGGGTAGTGAGAGGGCACGCCGCCCTTCGAGAGGCTTCTCCAAGAAGCTTGAAGGAGGCGGCGAAAACGGGGCGGAGCGAAGGGCGGAGCCCGCGCTACAAAAGGCGGACAGCACGGACCTTGAGTTGAGTTGAGAGGGTTTTTCGAGGCTTCCTGTCTCCTTGTCTTCGAGAGTTCCTGTGTTCTTCGGTTGTTTGAGCTTCTGGGCTGGACATCGTCTTCTTCTTGGCGCTGCTTGTCTTGTCGGGGAAGAGGTCCTCGCTCGCGGCTTGGCGAGCGGCCTGTCAACGAAGGCATGGACGGAGACGCGACGCAGCCGTTGTGAGGTGGACCTGCGCGTCCGGACGAGGAGTGCCGGAGAAGTTCGCCGGCCGCGAGAGAGGTCGGGGCCAGGCACGACCACGCTGACGGTCTGGGAGAGGACTCACCGGCCACGAAAAGGGAAGTCGCGACTTCTTTTCTTTTCCTTTGCTTTTGTTGTAAATGCTTGTGGTGGCGCCGTCCGTAAAGTAGAACTGCGTAAGTGTTGTCCTGTGTCGGTCATAGTCGGTAGTATCTCTTTTTACGTTTCTTTCTGTGCTTGAGTACGTGCCTTTTATTATTGTTACTGTGCTTGAATATGCGTGCTTGCTTTGTGTCCGTGTGTCGCGCAATAAAATGCTTGCTTGTGAACTGTTCCCGCTCTGCTTCGTCTCCTTCTTTTTATTGACTCTCCATCCTGCATCGCGTAAGACATTGGTAGTGGGTGTAAGTTCCTGGTAACTAATCTGAACCGTCGAGGTCGACGATAACTCCGCTCGGTTATCTCTGCAGTACGGAACGAACCGCTTAAGCCTTCATGTCCGAAGTCGACCTGCGGCGAGGTACGATCGCCCGATTAACCATCCGCGTAGTACTTAGGTAGGTCGAGTTGGGCGAACAACCCTATCCTACGTGGGTGGCCGATTGGCACGATTGTGGTGAGGTCGAAAGACCCACCCGTGACTAGCTCCCGGCGTTGTTCCGAGAGGTCACGACTGAATTGTCCGTCCGGTGGGCGACGAGCCCGGCGAAATCCAGAAGTACGTGGCCGATCGCACGCCGGCGGGCGCGAATTCGCAACAATATATATATATATACGATAAACATAAGTGTTAAGACATTTATGTTGTGGGGTTTTAACAGGCTACTGCCGTCTTTTACTCGTATAAAAGAAAAAATCACAGCCTTGGTATTTAAATGGAAAACGTAATGAATTTGAGAAATATCAAATCAGCCTTATTAAAGAAATAACTGAAACAAAAGTGGACAATACAAATACGTTGGAGGATGTAAAGAAAACTTTGATAATTATCATTTAATTATGATAATTTGATAAAATTGATAAAATTATAATTTTAGGAAAACTTTGACGTTGAAAACGTTGAGGAAAACTTTGATAAAATTATAATTTAATCTACTACAATCTCAAACTGAGAACTCAAACAAGAGCATGAAGAGAGGTTTGTCATTTCATGTCTGCTCAACAAAGATACTTAAACGAAGAAATGGTACTCAATGGTGATGAATTACACAAACAAATATTCGTTGGTTCGCTGTTTGAGTATATATGGGAATAAGGTGCAAGACCATCCCCTCCACCTACCTTCCACCCCTCTCCATCCCTTTCCCCCCTCTCCCTCACCTTCTCACTCTTGGGGAATTTGGATGTCTGTCAAAAAGTTTTTCCTTTTCCCCCATTCACTTAAATGTAAATTGTGGACTGCACCAGAACCCCCATTTTTCCGACCACTAATGGATGCCTGGATTGACTGGGAAAACCATGAAAGAAAGATGTGGTTGGTTTCACATGATAATTTATTGTAACCATCCATACCTTGTTTACATACGTTTTGCATACCATCTCTACACCCTTTTAAATTAAAAGAATGTTTTTTTATTACATGTAAATTATAGTGATGAAACTATACCGTCAGAAATTAATCATATCACACTTCATTGTACCTGGTCCCAAGCTCAGAACAATACTCGCCGATACGAAGATCTGTCTGCAAAGCACCGGGATGGACAGTTTGTAGTGAGTAGAGCCAGGAATCTACCACAGACTAAACTGCTTAAAGGTGATCCAGTGTGCTACTTCCTAGCTATCCTGCCATATCACTGAGAGGGTGATCATAATTCCTGGGATGGTGATAATAATCCCGGTGGAAAACATCTTGGAAAGCAATTTTCAAAAGACCTATTTGCCCTATATTAATCTTATTCCACAATATTACTTGATTAACCCTTCAGTTACCTTCTTCTACCATTTACATGAGCCATGCTAATAATGTTTTCATGACCTATACCTTATGTTATGCACAATAACTATGATATCAGATTCTCAAGCGAAAACAAAGTATCGAATGGCCAAACCAACCAATTACAGTGTATATTTCAATGAGTATATTAATAGATGATGTATGTGATTAAAAGACAGTAAACGTTTTATTTATTTAAATAATTTACTTTTCCATACAATTTGGTGCATATTGTAGTCACCCTCAGTGCAGATAGGGTGACAGGAGGCTTAAATTTGCAAACAAGTAGATTTCAGAGCCATTTGAAGTACATTAGCTCATATGCCAGAAAGTGAAACCATTTCACCCCTCCCCCCCCTTTCCCTCGGGAATTTTCTGGACCATACATTTTGAAGAATATGGGTCATTTGGCTCTGAAATCTGCTTGTTTGCCAATTGTCTATGTGTGCTCAGCTGTGTTACAAAGTGATTTGTAGTACTACAAGAGTGTAAACTGAAAACAAGAAAAAGAGCAATTAGCGATTGCAGACCCACACCAGGACTTGTTTTTTGTGGTATTTGTGTAGTTTTGTTTTTGTGTGGTGGTTGTGTCGTTTTGTGTAGTGTATTTTGAGTGGTGTTTCTGTGCTGGTGTGTTACGTAATTAATAATAGACATAACTAGAACTGTCACTTTATAACTGCTTTGATTGGGCACTTGACCTTGACCAATGACGTTTATTGTTTTTCAAATGCATTCAGATTAAAACTAGAAGGGCACTCGGTAGAATGCATACCTCCGCCGTGTAATACCTGATCCACCAAAACATATCGGGCCCAATCCATTTTGGAAATATCATGCTATACAGCTAGAGGTAATGGATGACACAAAGCTTGGAGGTAAGGTGGATAGCAGAGAGGGTGGTGAACAGATACAAGAGAGTATTGATACTTTATGGATTGGGCAAAAGACTGGCAGATGGAATTTAACCTGGCAAGTGTAAGGTGTTGAGGATGGAAAGAACAATGAAAATAGAGATACAGGATGCAAGGGGTAATTTTGGAGCTGTCACACAGAGAGGATCTGGGGGTGGTAATAGATACGGAAGTAAGCAGACAGCATAGTGCCAGGCAGCTCTAGGTAAAGCAAATAGGGTTTTGGCTGTATAGGAGGGGATCAATTATAAAATCAAAAGAGGTGGTGTTACATTGTACAGGAATTTAGTGAGGGCCACATCTAGAATATTGTGTGCAGTTTTGGTCACCACAGTTCCAGAAGTACATAGATGCATAGAGAAGGTCAGCATAGGGCTACTAGATTGATTCCGGGCCAAGTTCGACTCAGCTATGAGGAGCAGTTGAAGGAGACAGGGCTTTAATCACGAGAAAGGAGGTGGTTGTGAGGAGAAATGATAGAGATGTTTAAGATAATGAAAGGTATAGATAAAATAAGTGCAGATGAATTAAATTCAACAGAAGTAGACAGTGACAGAACCAGGGGCCATAGCCTGAGAGTAAAGCAGAGGACAGTTAAGACGGTAGTAAGGCAGGGACTTTTACTCAGAGAGTAGTTAATGCATGGAATGGTCTCCCTGGAAAGATAGTGGTAACAGAAAAAGAAGATAAGTTTAAATTAGAATTAGATAGGTGGCTGGAAGTTATGGGATGTTGGTAAGACTTTTGGTCGCTTGAGTATTGATGGGTATTGTGTAGGGTGCTGTTGGTGGGGTTCTTGTTAAGGGGATTGTGTGTTTGATGTGTCTTTTTACCAAGCCCATGCCCCCTCTCCGAGGGTAAGAAGAAAAAGAATTTTTTTTTGCAACAAAAAAAAAATACAAAAATTTTTTTTCTTTCATTAATTAAAAGGATCCTTGGGTTGGTGTGGTGTGGTGTTCATGCAGGCATGATGGGCTGAATGGCCTCCACCTGTGTTGTATTTCCTTGTTGGCCTTGTTGTCCTTGTTATATCGTTTATGGCCCAATCTCTCAATGGTGAAGAATCACTTAAAAA
>CM068963.1:26026239-26039717 GCA_035128595.1 Eptatretus atami | reverse complement strand
TTCCATCCACTTTGGAAACGTTTCCTTGAGAATGTTCTGATTTCTCGGTGAGAGTTTTCCTTCAGCTGATCAGAGTCTAGAGCCTAGGTTCAAGATCCTGTCGCTTGAATACCCCCACAAGAAAAGTCTTGGAGGAGATAAGGTCAGGGAATACGGTGGCCACTCAACGTCTTCTAGAGGAGATAAAGCGGCCCTCAAATTGTTTGTTGAGAAACGCCTTGTTTCCCTTGTATGGCGGTGCCCCATCTGCTGGAACCACTGGGTCTCATTCTGTGGATCAGGTGTTCTCTCCTACGGCGCTGATACGTAGACTCAGCAGATAGAATTCCTGAATCATTTCGCGGTAGTTCCTCTGGTTTAACATTTAAAGTGCCCCTTGTTCATCTTCAAAAGTCAAGTATGGACCAATTTACCATACCAACCAACCGCCACCCACATGGGACTGAGAAACAAGATCGACCGGCCACCAGCAGGTGAGCATTTACAGATCAGTCCCCGATAATTGGTCCATACTTTCTTTGAAGAACCCGAAAAGTATGACCTGATAACGCGACTGCCTTACATGGCGTCTAAACCAGCAAGGGAACTAATATCGCAGAATATGAACTTCAGGAATTTTCTATTCTGCCTGACTACGTACTTCAGGCCCTTAGAGAAACAAACCTGATCACAGATGAAGAACCCAGTGGTTCCAGCAGGATGGGGCACCGCCCCATACACCAGGGAAACAATGGCTGTTTTCTCAAACCAACAATTTGAGCGGCCGCTTTATTCTCCCTCTACGAAGGACGTTGAGTGGCCCCACCGTATTTCCCCTGACCTTACTCCTCCAGACTTCTTCTTGTGGGCGAGTAACTCAAGGACAGGATCTTATGCGAACCCTAGGCCTCAGACTCTTTGATCAGCTGCAAGGAAAACATCCACCGAGAAATCCAGAACATTCCTCAGGAAACGTTTCCCAAAGCTGATGCTGAGAACATGAACAACGCATTTGCAGGCAGGTGATCGGACAACGTTGGAGCCTACGTCGAACATGTGCGTCTAAAATATAACGACTGATTCTATCCCAAATTTTAAATTTTTGCGGTGGCAATTTTGACATTGGTACAATATACTTCAAACCTTTCAGTTTCTATCAGCCATATATCTTTTAAAAATATATATGTTATGACCCATCCTTCTTTGCCCAGATTGACAAAGTTGTTATTATTTTTTTTTGGGACACCCTGTTATTAAGCCTTAATGAAATGCTGAGGATAAATGGTGGTTTTCCATCAGATTGGATTATGGATAGTAGATATTGTAAACATGGTAATGAATTATTTCAGTATTCCATTCTACTGAGAAAACATGAGCATCATTATTTTTATTATTTCAGGAACATTACATACTGCTATCTTTCTTCTTCTTTCGGGCTGCTTCCCGTTTAGCGGGTCGCCACGCGGATCATCCTTTTGATCCGCCATTTTAGTGATTTGGCACATGTTTTTTACGCCGGATGCCCTTCCTGACGCAAAAAACCCTGTCGCCTCTTACGACACAGGGAATGGTACACCTATTTAACCAGGCGTATTACACCTATTTTTTTAAACCGGGGGGGGGGTATACAGGACAATAACATGACTGTATATTACCATTTATCTACACATTGTTTTAAAATAAATATGAGTCTTTCGTTGATTCAGAATTGGACATTCTATCTGTATTTTAGTATACTGAGTGTATTTTGGGTGATCAGGTATTGAAAGGGCACAATTATGTAACAATATTGAATTTCTTCAGATGCGGATCCTGCAATATTACAGTTAGGAAGTGTGTAATATGACAAAGCATTACCGAGATATGTCATTCACAGTAAATTTTCAAAATGGGAATGATCCATTATTTCACAAAAACTTGGTCTGAAATATATCTCCCTCAGGGTGGAGGGGGTTACGCTGGCCTGCAGCACTTTGTACATCTTTACACTAAGTTTGTTGCTTGGTTTAAGAGCTCAACGAAAAAAAATAAAGTAAGACAATGGTACATTCACGTGGACTGCCCGCCATGCCATAATAAAAACTTCTCCACACATGACATTGCTTGGCGCCTGATGATGCCCCGTGCAGACATGGAGACGATTGGGAGCGCAGCGGTTGTACAATAAATGATTGTTAATTTGGTTAATTGCATAATTAATAATAATAATAGAATCTCTAATTATTTTATAATTAATTTCTTATCATTAACCAGCGTTACCGTAAACACTCACTATTTCATTCCACCTGGTAACTTTTGAAATTATGAACGGATTAATGATGAATCATAAATCAAAGAATGCCTCTTTATGGTCAATCACTTGTCACCGTACGTGTCCAATTATCAGATTCCCAGTCAAAAGGTGCTGGGTATTGTCCAGAGGGAATAAATAAATAAGGATTAATAAATTGGGTAATAATTAGAGTCTAATAAATCAATTAATATAAAATAAAAAGTTACCGTTTTGCCAAAGACTCTTACTTTTGACCCAATTTTAGTTTCCAAGCTTAAAGGATTGGCTGTAGATTATCGCCCGGAAAAAAGAAAAGAAAGAAAACAAAACATCGTAAAAACTGAGTTCTTCCTTACTTCGGTGCCCGGAGATGGACGTATGCTCGACCTTGATATGGAATTGGGAGAGAGCGGTGACAACAATAAAGTGTTGCCTAGTACAACACTTGCAAATCCGAAAACAAATTTGACGCTGCAAAATAATTGAGTTGGTTTGATGCCAATAACCAAATTTGCCTACTCCTTAAATCAAGCCTGACTGAAAAATGACAATTTTATAAATCCTTCCTTTTGCTTTGACCTTTTGGCGCTATTGATTGACCTCAAAAATAATTTGTTGGTGAATTCAGTGTGCTCCAGCCTAATCCAGGATCCGGTCTATTGGAAGATCCTTAATGCCAATCCTGCATTTTCAAATTTCAAGTCAATCGGATTGAAAATTGAGGAATTTAGACTCTCAATGGGTGAAAATCACTTTAAAAGTTTAAATATCTCGTATGTATGGATCTGGATTCGCGATTCGTCACCAAGATTGAACCTATTTCATCCTTGGTCACACACACAAAACCTGTCCACCAAGTTTCATTCCGAACTCCATCGATAACATTTTAGATTATTCGTGCTATGCTTGAAAAAGTTTGTCCAATCTTCAATTGCTCGTGAAGAATCACTTCAAAAATTCTCAGATCCGGATTCCGGACTGGATCTTCATTAAACAAATTTGAATCGATTCATCCTGTTTCACACACCAAACCTGTCCACCAACATTTCGTCCGAACCAACCATAATCTTGTTGAGATATTGTGCTATATAATCTCATTTATAAATCATTTTTAAAAATTCATTTCAATTCCAATTCATTTTTTTTTTTTATTATTTTTTATTCCATTTTTTTTTTTTTTTCCATATTTATCATAATCTCCCTCATTATTCATTTTTTATATATTTCATTTTTTTTTTCTCATTTTTTTTTATTATTTATTGTATTTCATCTGCTCATATTTTATTTTATTCATAAATCAATTTTCATTTTTTTATATTTTTTTTAATTTTTATTTTTAAATCTAATTTTTTTTATCATTTTTTTTATTTTATAATTCTCATTTTATTATTTATTATTCCCAATTTTATCTTTCATTTTTTTTCATAATTTTTATATTCATTATAATATTTTATCCTTATTTTTTTTTAATTATTTTCATTTCATTATATTTCTTCTTATTTTTTTTTTAATTTCAATTTATTTATTTTACAATCCAATTAATTTTTTTTTCATTTTTTACATTTAAATTATTATTTTTCAATTTAACCCCATTTCTTATTTTTTTTATTTTATTTATTAACTTTCATATCCATTTTTTTTTTTACAATTTTTTTTTATTTTTATTTATTTATTAATTTCATTTTTTATTTTATTCATTTATATTTTTTTAATTTTTTAAATCAATTTTTTTCATTTATCATTTTTTAAATATTTTTTTTTTTACATTTTTTTTATTTTTAATCCTCAAATTTTTTTTTCATTTATATTTTTTTTTTTTTCATTTTTATTTCCATTTATATTTTATTATTTTTATTTATTTTTTTTAACATATTCATTCAATTCATTTTTTTGGTCACATCTCTCATTGCCTGAAGAATCGCTTTAAAAAATTCTCATATCCCGGATTTCCGCGATTCGGATCTTCATCAAAATTTATGCGTTGCCCCTGTCCTTAGGCTACACACACAAAAAAATAATTTCAGGACGATTGCCCTTGAAAACTTGGCCAAAAATTGGTGTTGGCGCAAGCAGACAGACAGACAGACAGACAAAATTAGACAAACGCAGTGCTTGGCAACAATCATGGCAAAAAAACACACAACCAACCCAAATTGTGGGTTTTTGGAAAAAAAAAATATTTTCGATTTCGCCAAAAGTACAACTGAAACTGAGTTACACCCTTCCCACGCAAACCACGATGACCTCATGCAGCACTTGGAGATGGAGCAGGACAGGTGACGAGCTACAACGACAAATACTTGGAACGATCGGATGGATTAAGATGCCCCGCAACAACACTTCGGCAAACTAATCAAGAAAATCCCTTTTTTGTGCAATTAATGGAATGTTTCGTCGTTTCATGGGATCCTTGATGAAATGAAATTAAAAAATAAATAAAATTAAAAAATTATAAATTTAAAAAAACTTAAAATTTGTTTTTTTTTGCATTTTCTTCTTTGGAATCTTGTGTTGATAAATTTATTGCTGGCGTTGATGTGGCGCAGGCACGATGGGCTGAATGGCCTCCACCTGTGTGTGTCTGAAGTTCCCCTGCCTTTTTTATTTTTCTTTTTTTTTTATTTTTTTTTTTTTTTTTTTTTTTTTTTTATCTTGTTCCTTTTTTTTTTGTTCTTTTTTTTCTTTTTTCTTATATTGTTTTGTTGTTTTTTTTGTTTGTTTTTTTTCATTTCTTTTTTTATCTTTTATTTGTCTTTTTTTTTTCTCTTTGTTTTTTTCTTTTTTTATTTTTTTTTTTTTTTCTTTTTTTTTTTTTTTTCTCTGGTTTTTTTTTGTTTTTTTCTTTTTCTTTTTTTTTCATTTTTTTTTTATTTTTTCTTTTCTTTTTTATTCTTGTTTTTTTTTATTTTATATCTTTTTTTTTTTTTTTTTTTGTAATTCCTTTTTTTTTTTTTCTTTTTTTTTTTTTGTCTTTCCTTGAAACGGAAGCTGTTGACTCGATTTGGTTGTCTTTTAACCAACTGATTATGCCTCTGCTGGAGCTTGTACGTTCCAAATTTGCCTTTTGAGCTGCGCCAGGCCTGGGTTCGAATCTTTGTGAAGTTTTCTTTGGAACACAAAGTCCAGAGTGCTCGTGGAAGAGCTAATGCACATAGAAACGATTGAGGATGTGACGGTACGAGGACGAAGAGAGAAACACAACAGCAGCAGGGTTGCAGTGACAAAAATAGGGGGAGACGTGCGATAAGGGACAAAATTAAAGAGGGCAGATGCTGGAATATTAGCGCGAACAAAATACAGGGAGATTGTGGATAGGGACAAAATAGCAGGGAACGTTTTGGATAGGACAAAATTTTAGAGGGGAGACGTGGATAGGCGACAAAATAGAGGCCGAGAGCGTGGATAGGGACAAACATTCAGAGGGAGACTGTGGATAGCGAACAAAAATAGAGGGAGACGTGGAAGAAACAAAATAGAGGGAGACGGGATTCAGGGGAGGGACCAAAATAGGGCGGAGACGCTGGATAGGGACAAATAGGGGGAGGACGTGCCGATAGGGACAAAATAGGCGGAGTGTGGATAGGGACAAATAGAGGGAGACGTGGTGGATTAGGGACAAAATAGAGGGAGACGTGGCATGGGACAAAAAGAGGGAGACGTGATAGGAACAAAAAAAAAAATAGAGGGAGACGTGGCATAGAAACCAAAATAGAGGGAGACGTGGATAGGGAGGGACAAAATGGGGGAGACGTAGGATAGCCGGACAAAATAGGGGACGTGGATAGCGACAAAATAGGGGAGACGTGGATTAGCGGACAAAATAGGGAGATTGTGGATTAGGACAAAATAGGCGGGAGAAGTGGATAGGGCCAAAATAGAAGGGAGATGTGGAGATAGGGACAAAATAGAGGAGCCATGCTGGATAGGGCAGGGACAAAATAGCGGAGGAGACGTGGATAGGGGACAAAATAGGGGCGCAACAGTGCAGATAGGGACAAAATTAGGGCAGACGTGGATTAGGGACAAAATAGGGGGAGATGGTGCGATAGGGAAACAAAATAGCGGGGAAGGAAGTGGATTAGGGCCCAAAATTAGAGGGAGATGTGTGATAGCGACAAAATTAGAGGGGAGATTGTGGATAGGGGACAAAATTAAGGGGGAGACGTGGATAGCCGGACAAAATAGAGGGATATGTGGATAGGGCAAAATAGAGGGAGACGTGGATCAGAAACAAAATTAGAGGGGAGACGTGGATAGGGACAAAACAGGGGGAGACGTGGCATAGGCGACAAAATAGGGGTAAGACGTGGATAGGGACAAAATAGGGGAGACCGTGTGGATAGGGACAAAATAGGCTGGGAGGACGTGGATAGCGACAAAATAGGGGAGATGTGGATAGGCGACAAAAGGTAGGGGGAGAAGTGGATAGGGCCAAAAATAGAGCGGAGATGTGGATAGCGGACAAAATAGGAGGGAGATGTGGATTAAGCGGGACAAATTAGGGGGAGACGTATGGATAGGAACAAAATGAGGGAGATGTGGATTAGCGGGCAAAATAGAGGGAGATGTGAGATAGGACCAAAATTAGAGGAGAAGACGTGATTAGGCGTCAAAATTTAGAGGGAGATGCATGGATAGGACAAAATAGGGGGAGAAGTGGAATAGGGACCAAAATTAGAGGGAGATGTGGATAGGGACAAAATAGAGGGCCGAGATGTGGATAGCGGCACAAATTTAGGGGGAGACGTTTGGATAGGGACAAATAGAGGGAGATGTGGGATAGGGGCAAAATAGAGGGAGATGTGGATAGGGAAAAATTAGGGAAAGAGAAGTGGATAGGACAAAACAGAGGGGACATAGAGAGATTAGGGCAAAATAGGGGGAGACGATTGAGATAGGACAAAAACAGAGGAGATGTGGATTTAGCGGGACAGAACAGAGGGAGATGTGGATAGGGACCCAAAATAGGGGGCAGACGTGGATAGGACAAAATAGGGGGAGACTTGTATAGGGACAAAATAGAGGGCAGACCTGGATTAGGGACAAAATAGAGGAGACGTGGATAGGGACAAAATAGAGCGCGAAGACGTGGATCGGGACAAAATAGAGCGGAGAGACGTGGATCAGGACAAATAGCAGGGAGACGTGGATCGGGACAAAATTACGAGGGAGGACCTGGATCAGGACAAAATTAGAGGGAGACGCTGGATAGGGACAAAAATAGCAGGAAGACGTGGATAGTTGACAAAAAGCGGGAGACGTCGGATAGCGCGACAAAATAGAGGGAGACGTGGATTGGGACAAAATAAAGGGAGACGTTAGATAGGGATTAAAATAGAGGGAGACGTTGGATAGGGACAAAATAGAGGGAGACGTTTGGATAGGAGACAAAAAATAGAGGAGACGTGCAGATAGGATACAAAATAGAGGGAGACGTGGATCAGGACAAAATTTAGAGGGAGAACGTGGATAGGGACAAAATAGAGGAAGACATGGATAGGGACAAAATAGGGGAGACGTGGATAGGGACAAAATAGAGGAGAATGGATAGGCGACAAAATAGAGGGAGACGTGGATAGGGACAAAATAGAGGAGAGACGTGGATTAGCGGGACAAAATAGGGGGGACGCTGGATAGACGGACAAAATAGAGGCGAGGATTGTGGATAGGAACAAAATAGAGTGGGGAGACGCTGGATAGGACAAAATAGGGGGAGATGTGGCATAGGGAAAAAATAGGGTGGAGAAGTGGATGAGGGAGGGACAAAATAGGAGACGTGGATAGGGAGGGACAAAATAGGGCGGGGGACCCGGTGGATAGGAAAAATAGGGGAGACGTGGATAGGACAAAATAGGGGGAGATGTGGATAGGCGCCATAAATAGGGCGAGACGCTGGATAGGACAAATCGAGGGCAGATGTGGATAGGATATAATAGAGGCGAGATGTGGATAGGAACAAAATAGGGGGAGACGTGGATTAGGACAAAATAGGAGGGAGATTGTGAGAGGGGAAAAACAATAGGGGGAGAAGTGTGATTTAGGGAGGGAACAAATATAGGGGAGACGTGGATAGGGACAAAAATAGAGGTCTGGGACGTGGATAGGAACAAAAATTAGGGGGAGACGTGGATAGGAACAAAATAGAGGGAGACGTGGATTAGGGGCCGGACAAATTAGGGGGAGAACGTGGAAAATAAGGGACAAATAGGGGGGGACGTTGGATAGCGGACCAAAATTAGGGGGAGACGTGGATAGGTACAAAACAGAACATGACAACGCATTTGCAGGCAGTGATCGGACAACGTGGAGCCTACGTCGAACATGTGGTCTAAAATATAACGACGATTCTATCCCAAAATTTAAATTTTGGTGGCAATTTTGACATTGGTACAATAAACTTCAACCTTTCAGTTTTCTATCCAGCCATATATCTTTTAAAAATATATATGTTATGACCATCCTCTTTGCAGATGAAAAGTTGTATATTTTTTTGGGACACCCTGTATAAGCCTTAATGAAATGTGAGGATAAATGTGGTTTTCCATCAGGATTGGATATGGATAGTAGATATTGTAAACATGGTAAATGAATATTTCATATTCCATTCTACTGAGAAAACATGAGCATCATTATTTTATATTTCAGGACATACATTACTGTATATTACCATTTATTTACACATTGTTTGTAAAATAAAATATGAGTTCTTTCTTGATTCAGAATGACATTCTATACTGTATTTTAGTAACTGACGTGTATTTTGGGTGATGCAGGATGTTGAAAGGGCACAATATATGTAAAAATTGACATTTTCTTCAGATGACGGACTCCTGCAATATATACAGTAGAAGTGTGTAATATGACAAAGCATACCGAGATAAATGTCATTCAAGTAAATTTCAAATGGGAATGATCCATACTTCACAAAAAACATGGTCTGAAAAATCATCCCTACAGGGTGGGAGGGGGGTTACAGTGGCCTGCAGACAACTTTGTACACTCTTTACACTAAAGTTTGTTGCTCTGGTATAAGAGACCCTCAAACGAAAAAAAAAATAACAAGTACAGACAGGTACATTCACAGTGGACTGCCCCATGCCAAATAAATAAATAACATATCCTCCAACACATGACATTGCCTTTGGCGCCTGATGATGCCACCCGTGCAGCACATGGAGACAGAATTGGGAGGCAGCGGTGTACAATAAATGATTGATTAATTGGTTAATTGCATAATTAAAATAAATAAATAAGAATCCTTAATTAATTAATTAATTAATTTCTTAATCAATTAACCAACAGTATACCTAAACCACCACTATTTCATCCTAACCTGTAACTTTTTGAAAATTAATGAAGCGATTAATTGATGAATCAATAAATCAAAAATGCCCTTTATGGTCAAATCACTTGTTCACCGTCGTGTCCAAATATCAGCTTCCCAGCTCAAAAGGTGCCTGAGATATTGTCCAGAGGAGAAATAAAATAAATAAGGAATTAATAAATTGATAATAATTAAGTAATAATTATTCAATTAATTAATCAAAAAATAAAAAGTACCGTTTATGCCAAAGCACATCTTCACTTTTGACCCCAAATTTTAGTTTCCAAGCTTAAAGGATGGCTGAGATATCGCCCGGAAAAGAAAGAAAGAAAGAAAACAAACATCGTAAAAACTGAGTTCTCCCTTACTTCGGTGCCCGGAGATGACGTCATGCATCACCTTGATATGGAATTGGGAAGGAGCGGTGTACAACAATAAAGATGTCATGCATAGTACAACACTTGCAAAATCCAGAAAACAAATTTGACCTGAAAAATAATTGGTGGTTGAATGCAATAACCAAATTTGCTACTCCTTAAATCAAGCTGATGAAAATTGACAATTTTATAAATCCTTCCTTTGTTGACCTTTTGGCCTATGATGACCTCAAAAATAATTGTTGGTTGAATTCAGTGTGCTCCACCTAATCCAGATCCGGTCTATTGGAAGGACCTTAATGCAAATCCTGTTCAAATTTCAAGTCAATCGGATGAAAATTGAGGAATTTAGACTCTCAATGGTGAAGAATCACTTAAAAGTTAAATAATTCTCGTATGTGGATCTGGATTCGGATCGTCACCAAGATTGAACCTATTCATCCTTGTCACACACACAACCTGTCCACCAAGTTTCATCCGAATCCATCGATAACATTTTGAGATATTGTGCTATGAAAAAGTTTGGTCCAATCTCTCAATTGGTGAAGAATCACTTCAAAAATTCTCAGATCCGGATCCGGACTCGGATCTTCATAAAAATTGAATCGATTCATCCTCGTCACACACCAAACCTGTCCACCAACATTCGTCCGAATCCAACCATAATCTTTTGAGATATTGTGCTATATATCATTTTTGGTCACATCTCTCATTGCTGAAGAATCGCTTTAAAAAATTCTCATATCCGGATCCGGATTCGGATCTTCATCAAAATTATGCGTTGCTGTCCTTGGCTACACACACAAAAAAAATAATTCAGGACGATTGCTTGAAAACTGTGGCCAAAAATTGTGTGGCAAGCAGACAGACAGACAGACAGACAAAGAGACAAACGCTGCTTGGCAACAATCATGGCAAAAAAACACACAACCAACCAATGTGGTTGAAAAATATTCGATTTTCGCAAGTAACAACTGAAAACTGAGTACACCCTTCCCACGCATACCACGATGACCTCATGCAGCACTTGGAGATGGAGCAGGGACGAGTACAACGACAAATACTTGGACGATCGGATGGATAAGATGCGAACAACACTTCGGCAAACAATCAAGAAAATCCCTTTTTGTGCAATAATGGAATGTTTCGTCGTTTCATGGGATCCTTGATGAAATGAAATTAAAAAATAAATAAATAAAAATTATAAAATTTAAAAAAACTTAAAATTTGTTTTTTTTGCATTTTCTTCTTTGGATCTTGTGTTGATAAATTATTGTGGCGTTGATGTGGCGCAGGCACGATGGGCTGAATGGCCTCCACCTGTGTGTGTCTGAGTTCCTTGTCTTTCCTTGAAACGGAAGCTGTTGACTCGATTTGGTTGTTTTAACCAACTGATTTGCTCTGCTGGGAGCTTGTACGTCCAAATTTGCTTTTGAGCTGCCCAGCCTGGGTTCGAATCTTGTGAGAGTTTTCTTTGGACACAAAGTCAAGGCTCGTGGAAGAGCTATGCACATAGAACGGATGAGGATGTGACGGTACGAGGAGAAGAGAGAAACACACCAGCAGCAGGGTTGAGGGACAAAATAGGGGGAGACGTGGATAGGGACAAAATAGAGGGAGATGTGGATAGGGACAAAATACAGGGAGATGTGGATAGGGACAAAATAGAGGGAGACGTGGATAGGGACAAAATAGAGGGAGACGTGGATAGGGACAAAATAGAGGGAGACGTGGATAGGAACAAAATAGAGGGAGACGTGGATAGAAACAAAATAGAGGGAGACGTGGATAGGGAGGGACAAAATAGGGGGAGAACGTGGATAGGGCAAATAAGGGGAGATGTGGATAGAGGACAAAATAGAGGGAGATGTGGATAGGGACACAATAGAGGGAGACGTGGATGATGGGAACATTAAATAGAGGGAGACGTGGATATGGAAATAATAGGGAGACGTGGATAGGAACAAAATAGAGGGAGACGTGGATAGGGAGAACAAAATAGAGGGAGACGTGGATAGGAGGGACAAATAGGGGGAGACGTGGATAGGGACAAAATAAGGGGGAGACGTGGATAGGGACAAAATAGGGGGAGATGTGGATAGGGACAAAAATGAGGGGGAGAACGTGGATAGGGCCAAAATAGAGGGAGATTGGGATAGGACAAAATAAGAGGGAGATGGAAGGGAGGGAACAAATAGGGGGAGACGTGGATAGGGACAAAATAGGGGGAGAACGTGGATTACGGGAAAATAGGGGGAAGACTGATAGGGACAAAATAGGGGGAGATGGTGGATAGGGACAAAAATAGGGGAGAAGTGGATAGGGCAAAATAGAGGGAGATGTGGATAGGGGACAAAATAGAGGGAGATGTGGATAGGGACAAATAGGGGGAGACGTGGATAGGGACAAAATAGAGGGAGAGTGGATAGGGAAAAATAGAGAGGAGACGTGATAGGAAACAAATAGGGGAGAGTGGATAGGGACAAAATAGGGAGACGTGGATAGGGACAAAATGAATGTGATACAGAGACGTGGATAGGGACAAAATGGTGGGAGAACGTGGATAGGGAAAATATAGGGGGAGAAGTGGATTAGGGACAAAATAGGGGGAGATCGTGGATAGGGACAAAATAGGGGGAGAACGTGATAGGGCCAAATAGAGGGAGATGGTGGATAGGGACAAAATACGAGGGAGATGTGGATAGGGAAAATAGGGGGAGACGTGGATAGGGACAAAATAGTAGGGAGATGTGATAGGGGCAAAATAGAGGGAGGATGTGATAGGGCAAATAGAGGAGAACGTGGATAGGGCAAAATAGAGGGAGATGTGGAATAGGGACAAAATAGGGGAGAACGTGGAATAGGGCAAAATAAAGGGAGATGTGGATAGGGACAAAATAGAGGAGAAGTGGATAGGGACAAATTAGGGGGAGACGTGGATAGGACAAATAGCAGGGAGATGTGGATAGGGGCAAAATAGAGGGAAGATGTGGGAGAGTGGAAAAAATAGGGGAGAAAGTGGATAGGGACAAAACAGAGGGGGACGTGGATAGGGACAAATAGGGGGAGACGTGATAGGGACAAAAAGAGGGAGATGTGGATAGGACAAATAAGGGAGATGTGGATAGGACAAAATAGGGGGAGACGTGGATAGGGACAAAATAGGGGGAGACTAGTGGATAGGGACAAAAATAGAGGGAGACCTGGAAGGGAAATAGAGGAGACAGATGGATGGGACAAAATGAGGGAGCGTGGATGGGACACAAATAGGGGAGACGTGGATCAGGGACAAAATAAGAGGAGACGTGGATCGGGACAAAAATAGAGGGAGACCTGGATCAGGACAAAATAGAGGGAGACGTGGATAGGGACAAAATAGAGGAAGACGTGGATAGGGACAAAATAGGGGGAGACGTGGATAGGGACAAAATAGAGGGAGACGTGGATTGGGACAAAATAAAGGGAGACGTAGATAGGGATAAAATAGAGGGAGACGTGGATAGGGACAAAATAGAGGGAGACGTGG
>CM068963.1:25986946-26007551 GCA_035128595.1 Eptatretus atami | reverse complement strand
TTGGTCGGTGTGGTGGGATGGTGCTGAGGTGTCTTCTACCAGATGGCGCGTCTCCTTGGATTAACCTGAGGCGGTCCCTCGGGTGGGTGCCTGGAATGTCCTATCCCGAAGAGAGGATGATCACCTATCTCTTATCACTATGAGCTCAAGCGTTTGGACATCGGTATTGCAGCACTCTCTGAGGTCCGGAGACCAGATTGCAGTGAGATCATGGCGGGTGTTTACACCTACTATTTGCTGGTCATCTGATGGTCACCATGCCCAAGGAGTTGCTGTAGCTGTGTCCAATAAGCTGACTCCAATGATAATTATCATATATAATTGAGGTAATTGATTGTTATTATTAATTGAGGTATTATAATATAACTACCATACCCGTGCACATGCACGGGATAGCAGTAAAACATACAGTAGCTGGTAGCAGACGACAGACCGTACACGGGGAATGACAAAAATACGCATTGTGCAAAAAGTAAGTTGTACTATGGAACGCCAAGATTCCAAACATTGTCGGCATGTCCGCTAAGTGCCACAGCAATTTCATAGGGATCGTGTGACAGCGAGCCGAGTTTTTAGTGTGCAAGCTTGTATTATAATAGAGATTGAGGTAACACCGGTCAACGAGCGTATTATGAGACTAAGGATTCGTCACTCACTCCTTGGGTGTCATTTCCCTGGTCTCTGTATGTGCTCCGACTGAGGCAAGTGATCTCACCCTGAAAGATGCATTCTATGCCACGCTGGAGTCTGTGGTTGATCAGTGCCCCAGAAGAGATACACTTATAGTATTCGGGGATCAATGGATTGACTGGCACTGATAGGGATGGTTATGAGACATGTGTTGGTCCCCATGGTTCTGAAACTGTGAACCAGAATAGCACTAAGTTCCTTGACTTTGCAAGAAGTCGTGGACTTTGGGTGGCTGGTTCATGGTTTCAGTGTGCACAGGCTCATCTCTGAACTTGGTATTCCAACGGTGGTGTTGTGGCAAAGGAGATTGACCATGCGCTCGATGATGGTTGCTGGAGGATGATCCAGAACTGCAGGGTCTACTGGAGTGCTCAGTTCCTCAATACCAACCACAGGCTTGTTGTAGCAACTCTGAAGTTGCAGCTCAAATCCAGGAGAATGGTATCATCCCAGCCGAAGCTGGATGTTGGCAAGTTCAAGGATGAGAGGGTAGCTGAAGAGTTTGCGAACAGGCTGAGTGGGTATTTGGGGGGGGGGTCTGGGTGCTTTGGGGAACACTGAAGAGTTGTGGAATGCCTTCAAGGCTACCATCCTTGATGTTTCCGGTGGATGTCTTGGAACCTACCATCACGTGAAGAAGAATTTTGTATCTCAAGGGACACTGGATACCATTAACCAGAGTCGCAGGGCCATGCTTAATGGCAGAGCTGAGCTGTTCAGGAAGTTCTGGCATAAAACTGTACGTGCAGTGAGGTTGGACAAGGAGGCCTATGTGCGAGGAATCAGTGAGGGGATAGAGTATCACCTGTGGTCAAGTGATTCTCGTCCTGCTAACAGGTGAATGTGTGCATTGCATTCCTCCAAGCCCGTCCCTCGGTTTGCAGCAGTTATAGCGGAGGGTGGTGGGCTCTTGACAGAGGAGTCCAACGTGAAGGCCTGCTGAGCCGGTTACTTTGAGTGGCTGTACCAGGCTGACCCACCAGCCATTTAGTTGGATGTCAGGGGTGTTACTGTCCCTATTGCTGACTCTCCAATCAACTGTGATTCACCTTAGTTTGTGGAAACAGACTGCGGTGAACCGGTTGAAATGGGGTAAAGCTCCTGGGATCTGTGGCATCCATGCCAAACTTCTCAAGGCTGGTGGAAATGCTGAACTCATGTCGTTGCATGCAGTTCTGTGCTCTTTTTGGAACACAGGCATCATCCCAACTGAATGGAAGAGGGGCCTTGTTATCCTTCTCTGGAAAGGGAAGGGTGATCGCCAGGACTGCAACAACTACCGAGGGGTGAAGCTTCTCTCAGTGCCAGGCAAGGTTTTTGCTAGGATAATTCTTCATAGGGTTTGCCACCATCTGCTTGAGCACCGGCACCCAGAGCAGTCAGGGTTTACACCAAAGGTCAATGATTGACCATATCCTTGCTCCTCGGGTCCTCACCAAACACAGACGAGTGTGTTCGGCAGGGGCTGCTTGCAGCCTATGTTGATCTCTGCAAATAGTTCAATTCAATGAATCGGGATGCCCTCTGTAGGATTCTTGGTTTTTGTGGGGTGCCACCAAAACTGATCAATCTGATGTCTGAACTGTACTCTGGTACGAAGAGTGCTGTGGATGTGGTGATTCCAACTCTGACTTATTTCCAGTTGTTACTGGAGTTCTTCAGGGGTATGTGCAAGCCCCCACACTTTGCAGCACTTGTTTGGACTGGATGTGGGAGAGATCAAGCTGCAGTGCATCATTTGGGAGTGTCAAGATCTCTGACCTTGATTTTGCAGACGATGCAGTCATCTTTGTGGAGACTTTGGATATCCTTTTGGGGGCCCTCGAGGTGCTGAATGAGGAGTTGGAGCCGCTGGGATTATGGGTTTCCTGGGTCAAAACTAAGATCCAGGCTTTCAATGACATCTTGGATGTTGTTATTTTGTCTCTACCTGTTTGTGGTGAGGATGTTGATGCCATCAAGAGATTCACTTACCTTGGCAGTGATATTCATGTCTCTGCTGGCTGTGAGCCAGAGGTAAATAGACATCTGGGTTGGGCCTGGGGAGTCATGGATTGACTGGATCATGGGGTGTGTTGCTATTGGTACCTGTGCAGGAGGATGAAAGTCTGAGTCTTCACCATCTGCTGGAGCACCGGCACCCAGAGCAGTCAGGCTTTACACCAAAGGTCAACGATTTGGTAGAGACAAAACTTCCAGTTTTGCTGTACTGATGTGAGACTTGGACTCTGACCAGGGATATGAGATGGAGACTTCACTCCTTCGGCACCAATCTCTTCGCAGAATCCTTGGCTATCCCTGGTCAGACTTTGTGTCCAACAAGTGTTTGCTGAGAGAGACTCAAATGAGATTTTTTTTACCTCTATAGTATGTGAGCGTCAGCTGTGGCTGTATGGACATGTGGCTCGTTTTCCTGACGCTGATCTTGTTCACCAGATTCTCTCAGCGAGGGAGTTTTGTAAGAGGAGGAGGCCAATGGGCCGACCACTTGCCTCGTGGTTGCAGCAGATAGATCGGCATCTCAAGGAGATGGGGATGGGCCAGGCATCTACCTGGGGGATATCCAGCCGTAGGCCCCTTGAGTACCGGCGGAAAGTGGACACAGCTACCCACTCCTCTCGGCCATGCTCCCATACCTGACTTACATAAGTTATGGTTCAAAATAGCACAGATTCTTGTGAATCTGAATTGCGGTCACATCACACTTTATTTGGCGAGTCTTGATCCATAAGGATTTGCGGTGAGGAAGGGAACCTTACTTGTCCATCATAAAGAACCAAGAGTGTAATCGGTTGCGTCACACAATTTAAATTATATCAATTTGATCCTTCTTTATTTTCCCATATTCTAGTTTTTCAAGATGCAGTTTTAGAGCGTGAAGTCTCGCATTCGAAATCATTTTTCACTTGGAGTTTATGAATTTGTGTGTTTGCAAGAAGATTGCTTTGCAAGAACAATTTCATTTGCTTTCGCTTTTATAATACCCTGAATTTGTAGACGAATGGATATTGACTGACAGCAAGCAGTAAGAACTAAACAAAGTTTTTGTGAACTGCTATTTGACCCATATTTTGTTATTTTCAGAAAAATAACAATTCATGTTTTTTTGTTGTCATTCAGCTTAATATTTGGTTATATTAAATTTGATGGAGAAGAAAACAAATAATAACATGCAATGGAATGCTTTTAATTACATATGCATCCACATTAGGTAAGGTGCATGTACACGTATTGGACAAAAATTGTCACACACCAATGTAAAGTCACGTAATAGGGCATTAGGCCACCACATGCGGTCAGTACGGCCTGTATGCACCATAGCATAGAGTCCAACGGCGTCTGGAATTTTGCAGGAGGGATGCAGCACCATTCTTCTACGAGTGTTTGATGGAGGTGGAAAACGCTGTCTCTGGCATCATTCCAGAATATCCCATAAATGCTCGATTGGGTTCAGATCTGGTGACTGAGAAGGCCATGACATGGAGAACATCAGTGTCATGCTCATCAAACCATTGGGTGACCACACGTGCTCTGTGGATGAGGGCATTGCCATCCTGGAAGACACCCCTCCTGGCAGGAAAGAAATGCTTCAACATGGGGTGAAGATGATCACTCAGTACCATTAAGTAGCGATTGGCATTGACCTTGCCTTCTAAAGGAATGACTGCACCCAAACCATGCCAGAAAAATGCACCCCACAACATTACAGAGCCACCAGAACCCTTCACTGTTGGAACTAAGCACTCATGATTGTAGAGTTTTTTTTTTAGGTTGGTGCCACACGTGCACTCGCCCATTTGTCAAGAACATGGTGAAGGATGATTCATCTGACCATATCACATTTCTCCACTGCTCTGTAGCCAATTTCCTGTAGTCTTTGTAACACTGGGCACGCAAATGTGCATTTCCAGATGTGATGAGCGGTTTGTGCACTGCAACCTGTCTATGGTATCGCCAAGTGTTTGATCACACCCCAGGTTGAAATTTACAGTCAATTGATCTGCAGTTGCTCACCTGCTGTGCCTTGCACTTCAAATTAATGCACGGATATCACAATCCTGGAGTATGGGCATCTACCCATTATTGCCCTTTGCTAATGATGTTTTTCCTTTTGAGTTCCATGCCGACATAACCTGAGACACAGTTGCTTGTGAAACATCAGCAAGTTTTGCTGTGTGTGTCACTGAAGCTCCTGCCAAACACACCCCAACAATCACCCCTCTTTCGAAGTCAATGAGGGTTCTTCTTGCAGCCATGCTCACCTTATCTATAGGCAATCAGGCCGATGCAGAATTTTTATACATATAATTTTTTGCCTAAGCATACTTCGATGTTATTTGCTTAATTAGCACATGGGCCACACCTGTGTGGAAGCCATTGCTTTCAATATACTTGGTGCCCCTCATTTACCCATGTGTTCCCTTTTTTTTTCTCCACTACCTGTATCTGGAAAGGGCTAACATGTACTCTCAACTAGTAGGACACTCAGTAGAGAGCATACCTTTGCCAGCCTGAATAGTTTATGTTTTGTAGCCCACTGATAGGCTGGATCTGCATCTGGACCCGATTCAAAATCGAATTGGCTTGTTCTTTTTACCTACCCAACCCGTCCACAAAGGTTCGTCCAAATCTGTCCACAACGATTTGAGATATCGTGCTCTATATTGTTTTTCTCCCTGTCTCTCGATGGTGAATAATCACTTTAAAATTATTGAACAATTGTATCCAGTTCCAGGTCCGCATTTTCCCCAAAATCTAATAAATTCTCCCTTGTCATACACCCAATCTGTCCACCGAGTTTCGTCCGAATCTGTACATAACTTTTTGAGATATCCTACTCACAGACAGACAATAAAAATTGCGATTCTTAATCAAATTGATGTTAAAACAAAATATTAACGCTGCTGTGAAAGATCCAAATCGAAACCAATTGTATTTAACTGTTTATATTCCATATGCAGAATGGAGATCAATATACAAATGGTCCACCGTCACCACGGAACTACACTGAGTGTAAGTAGTCAATCGCAAAATCCTGTATGACCTCAAACAAGGAAATGAGGCCATTTGTCCCAACATTGCTGTAGTGCACTCCTGGGTTAATTTTTTTTATTACTACTATTTAATGTTTTTTTTTTTGCTGCAGCTTCAAACATCAATCTTCTTGATGGTTTACTAAAGTCTTCTAAATAACTCATTTTTGATCAGGTGACCCACCTTGTATATCTAGATCTTATATATATATATATAGCTGAGTTTGTGTCTGTGGATCATAAGCACCACCCATTCTGCAGGCCACACCTTCCCCTCTCTCCCTCAGCATCACAAGCATCGGCCATTAGCCAGGCCGCACCTTTCCCTCCTGCAGCCCAGAAATTGCTGCCATCTTTTTGCTCGGCATAGCTCTGAGGGTTCATAGAACAATGCGTCTTCTCTCGGTAAATAAAGGCACCATTTTGAGGAAACAAAGGGACATTTTGATTACAACTCAAACAAGATAATGCATGTTTTAGTCACAGCGATCGTGGCAGTGGTCAAATATACACCGCCCAATGAAGGTACGTTAATCTTATTTTAATGGAGCAAGCGTATAAGGTTATGTTTGTATATTTGTGATCAAACTGTCTTCTTATTCTTCAAATTTTCTTTAAAAAAATTCCACCATGTTGTTTATATCTATAAAGCTAACCAAAGAAGCACATTCTTGACTTTACCTGTATTCATCAGCACTAATTTTTTTGTTACTTTGACTTGATTAATTGAGATCAAGATTGAGATTATGGGAAAAAGAAAATATACAATGTAAAAACCCGGCCGGAAGTCCAAGTAAGGGCAGCGGTGTATTGGGGGCACGTCTGCTCTGTAAGGCTGGCAGCCCAAATTTCCATTCCAGTTTTTCATAAATCTTTTTATAATGGAGCAAACATTTATGGTTATGTATGTATATTTGTGACCAAAACGTCTTCCTAGTCTTCAAATTTTCTTTAACAATTCCACCATGTTGTTTATAAATGTTGTCGCGGATCCAGGGTTCGAGGCCTGTCACGAGAGGAAGCACTTGGGTCCCTCCCGAATGCCCAGTCCTGAGGCCGCCGGGCACAGATAACTCCACACAACAGCAATGTCGCTCAGCAACCACGAACGCCGATTGGCGCAGCCAATCCGGGCAGGGTTATACTACTTCGCGTGATACCTTACCTGTGAGCGGCCGGCTAATTGGGGTCAGTGCCCTCAGCGCACACTCGGATTACTGCCGAGCATTACAGTGAGTGTGCGCTGGCTGAGAAAGCAAATTATTGGGGTAGAACGTCCCGTCTAACATTACATGTGCACTGCATCGGACCAATAAAGGAAAAGTCAACTGAGAAAGATTGTAAATAACAACAAACAATTATTTATTCCATACACATAGAAGCAATCATTTAAAAGCAAGTATTTATAAGCAAGAAAGCAAAAAGGCATATAAGAGCAGATTTAACCATAAAACGTATTCTTATTCAATCTTATTAAACAAAAGGCTTGGCCATCATTCACTCAGTGGCAAAGAATAAAACAAGCATTTGAAAATAAAATAAAAGTAACGTATGGAGAAAAGGAAAGCAGTCTTTCCTTCTCTCCCTCACCTCACACAAATGTACAGGAGAATGCAGAGGGAAATGGATGGGGAAGATTGGCAGTGGTGATGTGACGCAATGGGGACACACAGCCATGCCCCTGAGGTGCCCAGACCCAGTCGGCGAGTCCTCTGGCGTCTCAGATATGCAAGCGAGATGTGTGACTCGCCCTCCTCTACCTGAGATCCTTCCTCGTCAGACCACAGTTGATGACCCTTCTCATCCTTCATGGCTGACAGGATCGAGAAGGCAGGATGATGCTCGTGGAAGGAGTGTTCTTTTTCCACAGAAGCTCTACACCAACTGCTCGTGAAACTTCCTTTTCTTTTTCCTCACACGTTTTTGTTCCTTCCCTCATGAGCCTTCTCAGTCAGTCAGTCTTCTGCTTAGGTGAGCTTGTCCCATTTGTTTCTCCTTTCTGCTGCCTTCTGCCCTCTCTTCTGCTTTCTGCCTTTTGCTTCTTCCCTTTCTTCTTTCTGAGCTGTTTACTCAGGAGCACTCTTTGTCCCTGTTCACGCGAGCTTGAAATATTAGACATGTTCACTTGACGTGTTAGGTTCATGGAAGAGCTGTTGTCCACAGAACAAACGAGAAGTGCACTCAGCAGAGTGCATACCTCCACCACACAATGCTGATCCACGAGAACATATCGGCCCAATACATTTTTGAATATTCATCCATACATCGTTTTTGGCCCTCCTTCAATGGTGAAAATCACTTAAAAAATTATCGGATCCGGATCTTCACCAAATTGAATCAATTCTTCCTTGTCACACACCGGCGTGTCAACCAAGTTTCGTCTGGATCTGTCCCACGTTTTGAGATATCGTGCTATATATCATTTTGACCCTATCCTCAATGGTGAAGAATTACTTAAAAATTTTGACTGGATCCGGATCCAGATCTTCACCAAAATCTAATCATTTCGTCCATGTTACATACCCAACCTGTCCACAAAATTTCATTCAATCGTTTACAACTTTTTGAGATATCCTACACAGAAACAAACAAACAGACAAGCCGGTAGGCAACATGGGTGGTCGCAGACTAAGGGAATTTGAAATATGTAGAAAGAGAACACATCAGATGGCATTTTTGCCTTCGTTGTTCCATATAGGAACATGACGAGCAACTGTCCATTCATCATTTGTGTTCGATTCCCTACCCTACCTTAGGGAATCCCAACGGAAGTTGGGGTGAAAGCATATAGTAATATAATTGCATACTAGTCATACAGTTTTTGACGGATCGGCTGAAATTTTTGACAAAGGGGTTGATTATAGTGCGCATAAAAGCGGGAAGCCGATTTTTTATTTTCGGATATATATATATTTTCTTTTCGGATTTTTCAAAAATTTCAAAGTCCGTTGCTGGCAACGGTGGCGTCCATAGCAACGGTGCTCAAAAGCATACAACTAGATCCTGGTATGAACCTACCAGTCAAGTTTCATCAAAATCGGTTGACTCCTCTGGCCTCCAGAGCTTTCCATTACATACATACAGACAGACAGAAAACCTGAGAATAACGGTAGTCTAGAGACCACCCAACATACAGACAGACGGAAAACCTGAGACTAAGGTAGTCGAGCAACCACCCAACAGAAAAGGGTGAAAAATAACCTCCTTCACCTTCGTTGGCAGAGGTAATCAGGACACAACAGAGCAAAGGGAACAGCAGAAGAAAGGGAAGCACCAACAGCAGGGTGGAGGGAGAAAGATGAAGACAAACAAGGGATATCACAGGTAATGACAATGGATAATGCTGAGGTATTCATTTGCAAAAGCTGTGTGCACACACAAACATTTCCTCGTCATGTCCATTCATGGTGTCAAGCCCCTCCAGTCAGTACCATCTCCTCCCACTTATGCTCCCCCTCGTCCTGCCCCCTGTCAACTTCAACCCTTCCTGCCCCCCTCAACTCCCAACCCACCCCTGCTCCCCCCCTTCCCAGCTTCACACCTGCCCCTCCCGACTTTGCCATATCCACACATCTCCCCAGCCTCCCCCACCCTGCACCCCCTTCTTGCTCCTTTCCATATCCCCATGTCCTATCAACAGCTCCTCTCCCCCCTAATGTGTAGACCTCAAACATCTGAGGCCTCCATTCCAACCTGCCAATCTTTAATCCAGGCTGTGCGATAAACTGGACATCATCTGCTTACTGAATCCTTCTCCCATAGGACATCCCTGACTCCTTATGTCTCTCCCTGGCTATTGTCTGCTTCGGTTTGATTGACCTGAAGCCTGTCCTGGCAGCGCAGTCATGCTTTACATAAAAAACTAAATTTCTCACTCTCATAACTGCTCTTACACCTCCCAAACCACAGGAGTACCTCTGGTTGTGACTTCCCCTCTGTTCTCACCTAATGTTTGTCTGTGTGTTGTACTATCCTCCTAACAGTGATGATGCCATCTGCATCCATCTCTCAGACGGACATCCAACTTTTATGGTTCAGTCACTCAAACTCTCGGGTCTCACTCTCAGCCAAGATCTTTCTTGGGCACTCCACATTTCAAAGTTGGTCTCCAAAGCCAGATGGCAACTGGGCATCCTCCGTCATGCAAAGTTCTTCCTTGGCACACCTGAGTTTCTGTCCACCTACAAGGTTTTCATCCACAGCTCAATGGAGTATTGCTCTCCCCTCTGACCAGCTGACCTGCTTCAAATCTTGCTCAGCTTGCAGTGGAAACAGAGACTTCAATATAATTTGAATCTCTTGCAATAAAGCTGAGTCTATGGGCCTATCACTTCATTATTGTCAACAGGTCAGTGTTCTCTTTGTCTTCTTCCACTCATATCTGGACTTACACCCTCTGCCCTCTCTATGCCTTGCCCCCTCCTGCCCCCCCCCACTCACTTCAGTATCTGTAGTGTGCATTCAGTCCATGAGCAAACCTCTTCTAGCGAAACTGCCTAAATCCAGAATCACTGCTCAACTCCACTTATTCCTCTTTTTCCCCACCTGTGGAACCTCCTCATACTCTCTTTAATCTCATTCTTCCTCCAGGTCTTTAAGACAGCTGTTCGCTCAGCATCTCAAGTCATGCCTCATCCAAAATCATGATATTTTCTACACCCAGTAAACCACCCCACACCCCTCCCAAAATTTTGCTTATGTATCCATCTTATCCACGATTTGCATTCTCCCTTATCCCTCGTCGTTACCTGCATCCCTTGCTTGTCCAACTCCATTTTCTTTCTCCCTCTGCTCTGCTGTTAGTGTTTCCCCTTTCTCCTGCTGTTCCCTTTGTTGTGCTGTGTCCTGATTTTGTTCTGTGTCATAGCTCTTCCACGAGCCGAGACCATGTGTGTGTGTGTGTGTATATATATATATATATATATACTTTGGTTGGGGTGGAAGGGTCTGGGAGAACAAAGAGAGAGCATGATGACCTACAGCTGGCCACATGGGTCTGATAAGCATTAGGCAAAAGAACTCAAACTGCAATACGTGTCCACTGGGTGAAAGAGAATTACATAATCATGGCAAAAGTTGCAGTGTTATCAACCAGGTCACCTTGTTTCATAGTAAGACATTCCTTTTATCAATATTTAGGTCAAAAGACTCTTGGGTAAAGGGAAACATAACTGACAGCCAATTCGACTATAGCATAAAAAATTAAATTTATATAGCACCAGCAACAATTATAATTGAGAGTACATGAATATAATTATTTTTCTTCCACAATGGCCTGTGCAGGGGCTTATCCGAGGATCACACCAACCCATCCAATCGGTTGTAGCGACGGGAGGTGTGTACAAAGCGCAGGGACTTATGGTCATCAACAAGAGCTGATGACTCGTGCTTACTGGGAATTCCCCGTTCGTGGGATACTGTCTCAAGCCCCAGTCTCCATCGCGGACGGTACTCAGCAGTTTACCCGAACCTGACGGCGAACTGCAAGGTACACGATGGCCTGTGCAATGTAGCACGTGTGTGGCCCCGGGCATCGAAGGGCATAAGACTTTTTATTGCTCCATTTCGCATGGCTTGCAGCCGCTCGTCCCTCTAAGGAGTTAGCACGTCGGAGTCTCGCGTGTTATCGGAATCAACCAGATGGATCGCTCACCAACTAAGAACGGCCATGCACCACCCACAGATGTCATGCTACATATCGTTTTTGGCCCTATCTCTCAATGGTGAGTGATGTTTTTGGCCCAATCATCTTCTTTCATATAGAGCACAAGGCTGTGGGGTAGCATCATTGGCTGAGGGTGTGGTTCTGCTGCTGATGCAATGCCCTCTGCTGGTTATGACAGGAATTTGGAATTTGGCCATGATGCTGGCGATAACTTATCTACGAAGGCTTGACTGATACCAAATGACAGTGCTGCAGCAGCAATCTCCAAAACAATAGTATCCTTAGTCACATTGCACACCGGTATGAACCATATCCACAAAATGAGCTTGAGAATAAGAGGAAGAGGAACTCTGTCAAAGTGGAAGGTTCCCTCTGGTTATCACCATGCTTTACAAAAACAACCCCCAAAAACGGGGGATATTGTAATCGGCTCTTTCTGTCTGCCTGTCTGTCTGTCTGTCACGCTATTTCCTCCTTAATGGTTGTTCAGAAATTCACCAAACTTGGTAGTTATGAAAACCACATGGCAAGAAGGTGTGAGAGCTGTACAAAAATTGTCCCCACCCCCTGGGACTCTTGGGTGGGGTCAAAAGGTCAAATAAGAATAAAATGCAATTACTGGCACATTTAAAAACATTTTATGATGAAACTTTGCATGCTATATGCACTCAACATTGGGGGATGCATGAAGTATATAACGATTTTTTGGATTTGACCCCTGGTTCGTACACCAGGACTTGAGGACTTTGAGTCTTAGGGGTCAACACAGATTTTTTTTTGAAACTCAAAAATTGATATTTGGTCATTCCTGGTGGAACTTTTTGGCATCTTTCAACTTTGCTTCAGGTGGAAAGTGTGGGGATTTGCGATGGCGCAACAACAGTTGCAACAACATCCTAACTCTCAGTGAAAGCTGGTCCGTTTCCAGAAACATGCATCAGAGCTTCTCTCATGTTTATGGACAACTTCTCAGTCTAGCTTTTCGTCTCTTCAGGGCACTAACTCCATGTTCTGGCCAGGCATTGCTGACTGGCATGGAGAGGAACACCTCTGCAATGTGGAGAAGCGTGGGGGTAAACTGGCCCGTATGCAGTTTCAGATCTCCAAAGACGCTTGAGAGCCCACCCTGTAGGTGTTTCTCTGATAATGTGACTATATTTATTTTTACCAGAAGCAGAGTCATGGCATTTCATCTTCACTGGTCTTGAGGAGGGAGCTTGGAATTTCTGTTTGCCATTTCAAAAGTTCATACTTTAACTTTTCCCATTCATCCAGAGCCTCCCATTGATCCTCTCGACTCTAGAGGCTGGAAGAAGTGAGTAGCCAGAGTATTGTAATCGTCTTTTCCATATTCAGGAAAACCTGGATCCACTCTTGGTGGGACAGACTTCAGATTGAAGACTTGTAAAGCATAAACAGCTGAAATGGTCTCTTTGAATCTGTTGTTTATGTTATCCCTCTGTGCTTTGACAAACTTAATAAGCAGGTCACTCATTTGAGCCTCTTGAAAAGCACTTAGTTCAAGACCCCCCCAGTGCCAACCGACCAGAGGGACTAAGATCTACTTTGAGGGTTGTGATAAATTCCTTCTTTCTCACTAATACATTAAGGGTATCCAGAGTGTACTCGATGCTCGGTGTGATTGATGCAAAATGGACACTGCCCTTCTGGAAGGCTTTGCTGAGTGATGCAAGTGAGGGCAGCACTGCATGGAAACATATAAACAGCTTAACAGTCCCAAGGAATTTGACTTTATCAACCTTGCAAAGAAGACCAACTGCTGTGAAATCTCTTTCCATAGAATGGAATGTCAGAAGTAATGGTTAGTACTCCTGATATATCCCATCGATTGCGTTGTTAATTGACAACCATCTTGTCCGTGTGACTTTTTAAAGCTTTTTTCCAACTGCTTTCTTTGCACTCTCTGACAATGTCATTGAATGCAGCTCCTGTTGGGTTTTACATATGCAGCCAAACGTTTAGGAGAGTTGTCAAAAAACTTCCAGCAGGTAATGAGAAGTTCCTATACCACTTTCAAGTAAGTTACGTCATCTGTTGAGTCTGAACATGCCACTGCAAGCCTCCAGCAAATGCAGCTAGTGAATGCTAATCATTTGCGGATTAAGTGATTCTGTTAACCGAGCAGCCAGGTCTGTGTTCTTTCCCACCAAAACACAAGCTCCATCAGTTACCGATGATGACACTGATCTTCCTTCTGCTAACATTTTGAAGAGTCTGGGAAGTCACTGCTTGGAGACATTTAGCATCGGAACTTGTAAATTGTGTGAACACATCTCTCACTGCGATCAAATTTTGTGTGAACCGTGGAATCTTCAGCAACATACTGGACAAAGAGCAGCAGTTGCTCTGTAGCTGTTGTGTCTGTCACATCATCAGCGAACAGTTCAAAAGACTGAGACTTTTGAACTGATGCAACAACATTTTCTTGAATTTTCTGGCCAATGGCTCAAAATATTTCCTGCATTGATGTGACAGTGGTGTACAAAGTACTTCAGGTTATGATAACCCATTGTCTGCAGAAGGTTTAGAAGTGACAACAGATTTTTGTTTCCCACCTTCTTCTTCAGTCAACCAGTAAACACACAAAAGGCATTAAATAGGATTTCAGCTTTTACTTGATCCCTTTTGTCCCACTCATTAAGGAAGCAATATGGAAGCACTGATGTGGCAATAGGGTGCTGCTGTGAGCTACCATTACGATTGGCCAATTGACTGTGCTTGAAATAAACAGAAGGTTCTAAATTCCATTTCTTTTGATGGTTTTGCGTATTACCTCCACTACCTAAGGTGGACGGAGGTTATGTTTTCCCCCCTGTTTGTCTGTCTGGTGAGTAGGATATCTCAAAAAGTTATGGATGCATTCGGACGAAACTTTGTGGATAGGTTGGGTGTGTGACAAGGCCAAATTGATTAGATTTTAGTGACGATCCAGATCCGGATACTGTTTTATAAGTGATTCTTCACCATTGAGAGAAAGGGCCAAAAATGTTACCCAGAAACTCTCGGTTTGGGAACGTTCGGTTTGAGAACGTCTGCGACAAAGAATGTTGTTTCCGTCCACATAACTGGCTAATTGATGGACATTTTGATATATTTAAGTGCCTTTGTACTGTTCTATGTCTATATGCATGCGTTACTGTGCTGTACTGAACTTTATATTTACTTTATTAATAACTTTACGACACTATTTATGATTTTTATTCTCCTTAATGGCTATTTACATTGTTTGACCTATTAATATGGTGTTATATATGTTGGTTGGTTTCAATCAAATATATATGTTGGTTTCAATCAAGTTCTAGTGTGTTCCGGTTTGAGAACCATTTCACTTTTAGAACAGGGTTCAGGAACATAACTCGTTCGCAAACCAAGAGTTGTCTGTATAGCAGGATATCTCAAAAAATTGTGGACTGATTCGGACGAAACTTGGTGGATAGGTTGGGTGTATGAGAAGGATGAATCGATTAAATTTTGGTGAATATCTGTATCGGGATACGAGAATCTTTTAATTCCTCAAGTGATTTTTCACCATTTAGAGATGAAGCTAAAAACGATACATGGCATTATATTTCAAAATGTTGTGCAGGGATTCGGTTGAAACTTGGTGGATGAGTTTGGTGTTTGACATGACAGGGACAAATTGATTAGATTTTGGTGAGGATCTGTATCTGATCCAGCGACGAGAATTTCATCAGTGATTCTTTACCATTGAAAGATAGGACCAAAAGTGATATATAACACAATATCTCAAAAAGTTGTGGACCAGTTTTGACAATATTGAGTGGATGAGTTGGTGAGGTGACGATAACAAGCTGATTCGATTTTGCTTCAGGTCCGGATTCGGATCTGGCCAATCATTGGGATGCAAAACGTAAACTGTTCAGCCTGCCGGAGGTATGTGCTCTACCGAGTGCCGTTGTAGTTCCACTTCCGCTGGTCTGGGGGAGGAGATTTGGGGCTGGGTACATGAGAGCCTCTGAACATTTGCTGTGACACGTTTTAACAGTCATGAGAAATGACTACACGTTTATGCTGACACGCTCGATGAAATCATTTTACCTGCTTGGGTGAAATAAGAAACGTAAAGAAACATCACATGGTATGTTTGTGTTTTTATCCCCCGCCGCGTGGCGGAAGGGGGATATTGTTTTAAATTGTTATAATCACCTTTTATATTTAACAAGTTGGGTCACTCAAGTCATGACGAGAAGATTTTCACACTTACATATACATAGAGAGAATTTCCTTTTTGTTGAGGACGGTGTGGTTATGTCTGCACGAAGGACGCACCTGAATACAGTAGTTGCTTGCAATGTGCAAGCATGCCCCACTGGTAAATATGTTATATGTGTGTGTGTGTGTGTGTGTGTGTGTGTGTGTGTGTGTATATATATACATACACTTGGCTGATAAATGTCTTTAATTGGCCCATAAATTTCAGAGCTACTAAACTTGCTAAACTGACTTTAAAGGATGATTAATGTTTGCTTTGATGTCATTGTTGTTTCCAAAAATTGATTTATTCATTTTTTTCTTTTCCTCCACTCCCTTTTTGTTTCCACCTTCCCCCCTTTCTTCTCAACTACTGTAGTTTGTAATAGCTTTGACGTGCGCAACAACATCACCATGCTGGATGACCTCAGTCACTGCACCATCATTGAGGGATATCTGGAGATTGTTCTAATTTCAAACACACGACCCGAGCACTTCTCTGGCCTCTCCTTTCCTCGCCTGACAGTTATCACTGAATACCTGCTACTTTATCGTGTTGCGGGTCTCGAAAGTCTCCGTAACCTCTTTCCTAACCTGACGATCATCCGTGGAACACGTCTCTTCTTTAACTATGCCCTCGTCATTTTTGAAATGCTGAATCTCAAAGAGATTGGTTTGATAAGCCTGACAAACATCACCCGTGGAGCGGTGCGCATCGAGAAAAACCCTGACCTCTGCTACCTGGACACTGTGGACTGGTCGCTCATTCTGGATTCGGTGGAGATCAACTACTTTGTAAACAACAAGTTGGCTCAAGACTGTGGTGATGTCTGTACAGGGGCTGCTCCCTCCACTCCATCCCAGTCATTTTCATCTGCATTTTTATCAAATTCACCTGTTGACAATTCTGAAACTGGTGCTGTTCCTATCGTCGCGGCTCCTATTGCTGCTGATTCCATCTTCATGCCTTCTTATGCTGTGGCTGGCGGCACTGATCCTGAAACTGGAGAAACTTCACGGTGTGCTTACACTCTCAAAAATGGGCTTCCCATGAAGCGCTGTTGGACAGCAGAACACTGCCAGAGAGGTAGGTGTGACTGTGATCGTTGTGTTCATAGATTTCAATTATTCAACTATTTTTTGTCCTAAATATCAATCAGTCGTGCTCCCTTGTTATACGTATTGAACATGCTGTTGTGCGATCTCACAAAATGTCCATTGTCAGGTCCCTTATACGGGCATTTATAACATTTGCCGAGTAGTACTTGAAACAAAATCATGTTTTGTCTGTGATGATAATTGGGTGGAGCTAATCCATTGCTATAGATACTTGTATTATATTGATGATGGTGATGTCACTCGATTGCTCATGGTGGTGATGTTAGAGCCGTTACATCATATCAGTTACAATGTAATATTATTTTCTTGCAAGTGATGCAATTAGACGAGCAGTTTACAGGCAATTGGACAAGGTGAAGGAGGTTATGTTATCACCCCTTTCTGTCTGTTTGTTTGTTTGTCTGTGTACAGGATATCTCAAAAAGTTGTGGACGGATCCAGGTGAAATTGTGTGGACAGGTTCAGTGTGTGACAAGGATGAACTGATTAGATTTTGGTGAAGATACGAATCCGGATCCGGATCTGATCATTTTTGAAGTGATTCTTCACCATTGAGGAGACAGGGCCAAAAATCGATATATAGCACAATATCTCAAAAAGTTGTGGACTGATTCGGACGAAACTTGGTGGACATGTTGGGTGTGTGACAAGGAAGAAATGGTACAATTTTGGTGAAGATCCAGATCCGAATTCGGATCTGGATGTAATAAAAATTTTTTGTGGTTCTTCACCATTTTGAGATTGGGCTAAACCGTTATATAGCACGATATCTCAAAAAGTTGTAGATGGATTCGGATGAAACTTGGTGGACAGGTTGGGTGTGTGACCACGACAAATTGTTTCGATTTTTGTGAAGATCCTTATCCGGATCCGACTACTAGAATTTTAAAAGTGATTCTTCACCATTGAGAGATAGGGCTCAAAAACGATTTACTGTATAGCATGATATTTAAATAATGTATTGGGCCAGATATGTTTTCATGGATCAGGCATTACAGGGTGAAGGTATGCGCTCTACCGAGTGCCCTTCTAGTTTGGAGTGAAATCAACAGTTATACCTCTACAGATGTGTTTTTGTCATCAATCAATTTAAATTTTGTTTTCGATTAATTTAATCTTTTGTGTGATTTCCTGGTGCGGTGCTGTTCCCTTACATCATGATCAATTCAGGATGATCACTACATTAGATGGGCAGGTTGGATATCACCACATTTGGTTGCATCATGGCTCAAGCATCTGCTCTGAGTTTGGTAGCTTTGTCAGCGGTTTGATTCTGACCCTGGTCGAGTTGTACCATATGTTTTAAAATTGGTTTTTGCTGCTTCCTTGCTTCATGCTCAGCATTTAGTGCATGGAGCATGGACAAACCACAATGGTTGACATTTATGGGGAGGAAGAAAATTTTCATTAATTGCCCCACTGATTGTGGAAAGAAAAGCTATGTTACAATGATGGCGTTACCAGGACCTAGAGTACCGCAGGAAGTTATGTCGCTTCCCCCAAGGTCAACGGCTGTTTTTGTCTGAAGTCAAGTTCTGTGGTCTCATAGATTTAAATATGTGTGATGTGTAGTAGCTCCTCCACAAGCCTTAGAACCTGAAAATGAAAAAAATAATTAATAATATCAGCATCGGTTCTGTGGAAGTTTATTTGTTGGGGATAAAAAATGAATCATTTCAACATTGTCATCTCTGCATGGCAAGTATTATTTATGCTGAATGTAATAACAATAATGACAACAACAATAATAACAATTATTATTAATAATGACCCATACTCTTTACAAACCTCTTGGGCGTATCACAACGAGTTGAGAGCCATTTCTAAGCTAGAACCAATCCTAGATGTGTGGCTATTCCGATACATGATACCCGCCTGAAGGTGAAAGGAACTAGAAATTTGTTCATGTTGCAGGCGATAACTCACTTACCCTTCGTGAAAGACACCACGGAATCTTTAACGTCCATAAACAAGCAGTTCTGGCAGCCGGGTCCCCTGGTCCATTGGATGAATGTTTTAACATCCATCCAACGGATGGCACACACATTGATCCATCTCCATGCATGCAAAACACCAGGGTGACAGTTTATAGCTGAGTCGAGATTTGAACCTACGCGAGACAGCTCAGAGACAAGAGAGTGGACCTCCAAGCTGTCTTGTGAGCCCTAATTTATATTTACTCATCACTCATTACTAGTAGATTATCTATCCCATGGACAGGTGGCAGAGGTGGTGGTGGTGGTCTGTCATGTGGGAGGCAAGTGATAGCTCTGGACCAATCACATTCGGTGATGTACCTTGGGCTGCATAGCTCGTACTCAGCGGCCTCGGCTTCACTTTTTAACCCCCCTGATTTTTGCTCATTCGCTCGTCATAGTGAGCTCAAAGTATAGCGATCCAGAGTCATGTATACGAAGTGCAATATAGCTGAGTTTCTGAACCGTTGGTGCTTCGTCTAGGCGGAGATAATATAAACTTGTAATACAATGCAAGAAAGAAATTGTATAAGCGCTAACATGCAGAGCATATAACAAGGGGAGCAGGAGACAGGCTCCTGTGGAAGTGGGATGGGCGGGGTACACCGGGTAAACAAGATGGACACGACAGGGACTTTCAGAAGGAAAGCAGGGAATTTGAAGTAGGTGTTTTGGTGGATTAACGGGGGTAGAAAAGATCGAGGTTTTGGATGGGGGAAGATAAGAGGTGGTGGTGAATGGCTGTTTTGAAGGCCTGGAGAGGAAGAATGGGATTGAAGAGAGTGTGGGAGTTTGTTGCAAAGGTGGGAAAAAGAGTAACAAAAGAATGAAGTTGAGCAGTGATTTTGATTTTGGTAGTTTTACCAGAAGAGGGTTTGCTGGCGGACCTTGAGCGCCCTCTGGAAATATGGGCTGGACAAATAGCAGACACAGTTGGGGGGGGGAGGGGGATAGGGCGAGGCCGGAGTGGAGACGGTAGAAGACAGAAAAACAACAAACCTGCCTGCGGTGAGAGCGTGAGAGGCCCAAACACTCGGCCTCATTGCGGGAGACACCAATGATCTTAAATGCCTTGGTTTCCACAGCGTGAAGCCTGGCGAGCACCAGCCTTGAGGGGCGAGTCGTACTCCATCAGGCTGTGGATGAAAGCTTTGTACATGGTCAGGAGCTCAGGGGTGACAAGGAAGGACTTTGCACGATGGAGGATGCCCAATCGGCAACTGGCTTTGGAGGCCAGCTTGAGATGGTGGCTTTCCCCCAGGGCGGGGGGGGGGGGATAGATGGCAGAGTTTTCCAGATGGTCCTTTCAGAGACACAGTGTGAGAGCATGAGATTTGTCAGGAATGAAAGACGTGTTCCACGTATTGGACCAGCTTGTGATTTTATCTAGATCTGCAGAGAGTGAAGAGGCTGCTGCTTGCTGATCTGAGGGATGACAGATGGTATGACAGAGGGTAGAGTCATCATCAAAGAGATACAGAGGATTTTCCAGAGAGTCGGAGAGATCATTGATGAAAACAAGAAAATGCACTGGGCCCAGAACACTGCCTTGAGGAACTTCAGCCTCGACAGGAAGAGAAGATGAGAGAATTCCATGAAGAGCCACACATTGACTGCGACAGGAGAGGAAGTCTGTGAACCATGAGTTGAGATTGTCGTGGATACCATAGGAAGAGAGTTTGGTGAGCATAGCGGGGTGCCAGACCGTGTCGAAGGCATGCGATATGTCTAGGGAGATGGCTCTGATCTCATGTTTGGCATTGAGGACCTCCATCCATTGTTGGGAAAGCAGGAGCAGCAAGTCCAGGGCAGAGTGACCTGTTCTGAATCCAAATTGATGATCAGAAATCAGGCCATTGGAGAAGAGGAAGGATTTAATGTCTGAAGCG
>CM068963.1:25942553-25982942 GCA_035128595.1 Eptatretus atami | reverse complement strand
GGGCCAAAAACGATATATGGCATGATATTTCAAAAATGTATTGGGCCTGATATGTTCGTGTTGGGCCCCTGGCGGAGGTATGCGCTCTACCGAGTGCCCTTCGAGTTTGACATATTTTCATGTGGAACTTAGTTTGGGCACTGACACACATCGTCACACCATATCTGGGGGTTCAACTCAAGTGAGTGGAAAGCAATCTCTCGAGTCGATAATGATGCATTCACATGTTATTCTCTCTCATGGAAGCACATGCCTTAGCATACAGTTGTGATAATAAAAACACTTTCTCCATGTGTGTAAAAGTAGAATACAGTATAAGAAACTAGTAGGGCACTCGGTAGAGTGCATACCTCCACCATGCAATGCCTGATCCAGGAGAATATATCAGGCCCAATACATTTTTGAAATGTAATGCTCTCCGACTCTCATCAATGATCTCCTCGACGCTCTGGAAAATCCTCTTTATCTCTTTCCTCATGACTCCACCCTCTGTTGTACCATCTGCCATCCCTCATACCCGTAAGCAGCAGCTTCTTCACTCTCTGCAGATCTGGATAAAATCACAAACTGGTCCAGCACGTGGAACATGTCTTTCAAACCTGACAAATTTCACACTCTCACGATGTCTCTGATTTTCACTGAATAAACCTGTGCCTTCAGCATACCCCAGAAGAAGTAATCAAGGGGGTTCAGATCTGGCAAGTGTGCAGCCCACTCTACAGGGCCGTGTCGTCCAATCCAGTTTGGGAAATTATATATGTTTCCAATTATTTCCACAGTTCGGAAGAAACAAAATGACATAATATTATCTATGTTTTCAGTTTATGGCCACCGTGTGTGTGTGTGTGTGTGTGTGTGTGTGTGTGTGTGTGTGTGTGTGTATATATCATCGTTTTATGGCCATTTCCATGCCTGTGTGCGTAAGCTGTGGTTCACCTCATGGCTGCTTTCCAGGCTGCACGATCCGTCGCCAGCCCTCTTCTTCGGTGTATAACTCGAAGATTGTCTCCAGCAACACATCTCGTGTTTCACGGATGGCCTCTAGACCTCCTTCCATTTACATTAGTATTTATACTCCTCTTCACATAGCTGCCCACCTCCATTCTTTTCACATGTCCGAACCATCTCAACCTACCCATATGCATAACCTCACTAATGCTTTCTATACCTAACCTATCTCTTAATTCCACATTTGGTTTCCTATCTTTCAGTGTCACATTACACATCCACCTCACCATTCTCATTTCATTTTGTTCACACCTCCATTCGTCCTCTTTTTTTTTTTGATCACCCATGTTTCGCTGCCATACAACATCACGTTTCCAACCCAAGCTGCATAAAGTTTTCTCTTTAATTTACCCTCTTGCAAGAGTTCCCTCTTGCTGTCACTAGGGGTAACAACTCCAGAAAATTCCTCCAGCCACTTGTAATTCTTGCAATCACTGCTGCTTCCACACCACCACCTGCACCAATCATATCACCAAGATAACACAATTTATCTACACATTCCAGGGATATATTCTCATAAACTAACCTTTCTTCAACTAGAGCCACTTGTTTACCTGTGCAAACAGCACATGTGAACTCAGGAACCACCTGCAGTCTACCCCCGATGTCACCACACCTCTTGTGCACCTAGCAGTTGCAGTGTTTACACAAAATTGAATTGTTACCTACACTTTTTTTTTTACAAACAGCACAGGGCCACCTCCCTCCTTTTTTTTTTCCATACTTCCTTTTCCCACACCACTAATAAGTACTTTTGTTTTCCCTGTATTCGCTTTCAGTCCTCTGTCATCCATACCCTCCTTCCATACTGTATATTTGCCCATTACCTCTTCCACACTGTTAGCTATCAGCACTAAGTCATCAACATACTGTAGTTCCCAAGGTGAGCCGCCTCTAAATTCCTGTGATATAGCCTCAAGAACCATAATGAACAGGATTGGGCTCAAGACTGACCCCCTGATGAACACCCACTTTCACTTTAAAATCCTCACTCTGCACTCCATTTACCCTCAGAGGTTTTTGAGCCATCATACATTGCCAAGACGACCGAACTAACCAATCCTCCACAAGTAACATTCTCATGGGCCATTGCACCACTTCCCGAGGCACCCTATCAAACGCCTTCTCCAAATCCACAAATATAAAGTACAGTTTTACTTTTGTTTTTTTTTGGTAGCCCTGTCAAGGCTCGGATGAGAGCGAACACACAGAATGTACAACAAGGGGAGCAGGAGACAAGAGGGGTGGGAGAGGGAAGGAAAAAACAGTGTGGAAACAGAGATATGAATAGATCTGTGGCAGAGAGAGGGATGGGGTGGGGTACACAGTGTAAGCAAGATGGACAGGGTAAATAAGATGGACATTAAAGGGACTTTCAGGTCCTTACATGAAAGGGACTTTCAGGAAGGAAAGCAGGGAATTTGAAGGAGGTGGGTTTTGGGTAGATTAGCAGGGTAGAAAAGATCGTGGTTTTGGATGGGGGAAGATAAAAGATGGTGGTGAACAGCCTGGAGGGAAGAGTAGGATTGAAGAGTGTGAGCGTTTGTTCCAAAGGCGGAAAAAAAGAAGATGAAAGAGTTAAGGTGAGCAGTGATTCTTGTTTTGTTCGTTTTACCAGAAGGTGGTTGCTGGCAGACTTGAGCATCCTGCGTAAATATGGAGCGGGGGGGAAACGACGACGACGACGACGACATATCTCAGACAAAGCAGGGGGGGCAAAGCTGGAGAGGAGTCAGTAGAAAGACAGAAATACCACCGACCTGCCTGCGGTGAGAGACCCAAATAATCAGGCTTATTGCAGGAGATACCAATGATCCTAAAATACTTGTTTTCCACAGTGTGAAGCTGGAAAGGTGAGTGTGGGAGCACCAGCCAGAGGGGAGAGCAGTACTCCATCAGGCTGTGCCAAAAAGCTTTGTAAGTGGTCAGGAGCTCAGGTGTGCCAAGGAAGGACTTTGCACGACGGAGGATGCCCAATCAGCGACTGGCTTTGGAGACAAGCTTAGAAATGTGGCTTTCCCAGGAAAGATCATGGCAGATTGTGAGACCCAGAAGCTTGAATGAAAGGACTTCTTCAGAGGATTGGAGAAAGTAGATGGGGGAGGGGGTTCCAGAGGGTACTTTCAGAAAGACAAAGAGAGAGTATGAGATTTGTCAGGATTGAAAGACAATGTTCCACATGTTGACCAGTTTGTGATTATATCCAAATCTGCAGAGTGAAGAGGTTGCTGCTTGCTGATCTGAGAGATGGAGATGGTATGGCAGAGGGTGGAGTCATCAGCAAAGAGATAAAGAGGATTTTTCAGAGAGTCAGAGAGATCATTGATGAAAACCAGAAAAAGAACAGGGCCCAGAACACTGCCTTGAGGAACTCCAGCCTGGACAGAAAGAGGGGATGAAAGAACTCCATAAAGGGCCACACATTGGCTGCGACAGGAGAGGAAGTCTGCGAGCCATGAGTTGAGATGTCCTTGGATACCATAGGAAGAGAGTTTGGTGAGCAGGACAGGGTGCCAGACCATGACCAAAGCATGCGATATGTCGAGGGAGATGGATCTGATTTCATGTCCGGCATTGAGGATCTCCATCTATTGTTAGGAGAGCAGAAGCAGCATATCCAGGGTAGAGTGATCTGGTCTGAATCCAAATTTATGATCAAAATCAAGCCATTTAAAGAAGAGGAAGGATTTAATGTCTGAAGCAATGATGGATTCCATAACCTTGCTGATGATTGGGAGAAGGCTGATTGGTCTGTAGTTGCAGGGATCTGTTTTTGCACCTCTTTTTATGCAGAGCGGTAATGTTTGCTGATTTACAAGCAGATGGCAGATGACCTTGAGCAAATGAGAGGGTGAGTAGAACAGAGAGAGTGTGAGCAAGAGCAGCAGAGCAGGTTTTTAGTACACGTGGACTGATGCCTTCTGGACTGGTTGCAGAATCTGAGTCGAGGTTTGACAGCAAGCTCTCCACCTTGTCATGAGAAAAGGACAGAGTCCAGGATCAGTTGGGTGTGACTGGGTAAGGTGGTTGCAGAAAGCGATGGGTTTGGGACACAAGTGGTCTCTTCTTTCAGATATTTTTCCTGTAATTATCTCACTATAAAATTTGCCTCTATCGTGCCCCTTCCTCCAATAAATCAAAATTGCATTTCATGTATATTAACACTGTCTTTTCAATTTCTCCATGACTCTGTCTCATTTTCATTCCATGGTCCAGCATCTACAGACCCTTATAGTTGCCCCGACTGTACTAAGGCATCACCCTTCCATTTATAAATATTCACTATTACATACATCAACCAGTCATTTTGGACAATGTCTCCCTTATAATTACATTTACCAATTTTGTGATTAAATTCACTCCAATATCACCAGATGCCTCCAGCATCTCTGTGACAATACCAGTGTTGCCTGTCGCTTTACCATTCTTCATTTCATCGATGACTTTCTTCACCCATTCATTCTTTATCTCAGGTGGTGGGCCCTAAACTGTCTCCAAGAGAACCCCTCATTTAGCAGGCACTCAGAGTAACTCGTCCAAGCATTTCCAATCTCCCCATGGTCAACCAGTACATTTCCGATCTCACCCTTCACACATTGTTCTCCTCTCAGATCTTTACTTTGACTGATTATTTGCTTTGCTATCCTAAATATCTCCCATCTACTATCTGCATTATTTATCACATCTAACAGTAAATCCTGTACTAAACTTTGTAAACTTCCCTTCTTGCCCGACGTTTCGCCACCAAGTATTCCTCCTTATTCCCTCCCTTTTTCCAAATCCTAAACGGTCTTCTTTTTTCTTGAATCGTCCTATCTACCTCATTCCATCACCATGTAGCCTCATGTCCAGCTGGGCCCTTCATACAGCCACATCTCTTATCAGTAGCATGCAGCAGCAGCAGCCCATCTTTTAAAGAGTCCCAACAACTTCTGCATCCTCTCCTACCATAGAATTTCCAAGATTCATTCCCAAAATTTCCCTCTGGAAATGGTCTTTTACATTTTGATCTCTTAGGTTCCATACTCGTCTCCTTGGGACATAAAGTTTCCTCTTTTCCTGACTCCAACTTAACTTAACATCACACATTAGCAGCCTATGTTGTTAGGCATATTCTTCTCTAACTCTTGTTTTCACATCCTTAACCAACTTCCTATCTAATCTCTGAACTAGAAAGTGGTTTATCTGGCTCTTTATGCCTCCTGACTCAAGAGTGATTAGTCTGCTTGGCCTCTTCTTAAACATTGTGTTGCAGACGACCATGTCTAAAGCGTCCCCAAGCTCAAGTATTCTTACACATTCAGTGTTTCTAGCTCCGAAACCTGACCTACCATGCACACCCTTATATTGTTCTGCAAATTCTCCAACATGTTCATTCAAATCCCCTCCCATCACAACAATTTCTCTCTCGCTAATCCATGAAACAACATATGCCAGTGTGTCCCAAAACTCATCCTTCTCCTCCTCACTTATTCCTGTCTGTGGAGCATATGTTGATACTATTGTTAATATACGCTTATCAAGCAACAGCTTTAGGAATATATATATATATATATATTATATATATATATATAATATATATATATATATATATATATACTAGCAGGGATACCCGTGCTCGCACAGGAATCCGTGGATGACGGCGGGTCTGAAGGAGTATATGTACAGTTAATTGTAAAATTGTAGAGGCTGCACCATTATTTTTTTTTTTCATCACCACTATAATATTAATTTTCCCCGCCATGTTTTATATGCAGACTCGAGTTCAAAAATGTTAAGATTTATTGCAGCATCAGATAAAAAACCATAATGCCTCAACAATGTGAGGCTGGTTTCATGTCATCATTTGCGACTTAATTAATTCTCATTCTCTAGCAAATCCGTTGGTCCCATGTCAATCGGCTGAACTTGAAAAATTAACGTTACGCAATCAGGTGATGATGTCATATTTCGGAAACGGGGAAGTCGGAAGTCATTTGTCTTCAATTGACGGTAGCATATTTTTTTCATTCTATTGCAAATGGCGTTGGCCCCATGTCAATCGGCTGAACTTGAAAAATTAACGTTACGAAATCAGGTGATACGTCATAATTCGGAAACCGCAAGTCGGAAGTACAATTCTTTATACATCGGCGAACATCTCCGGAGGGTACATGTTCTGTCAGAATGTGAAGTTTGGGTGAGCATCAGTCCAGTACTTTTCGCATGCATAGGTCACAGACAAACACACACACAGACACACAGACAGACACACTTCAACTTTATATATGTAGATTATATATATTTATTTTACTAATGTTACAGTGTTAATGTATAATAACAAAATTAGCCTTCATGAAAACTATTGTTGAGAATTAAATTTTTAGTATACTTTGACAGTATTTTATTTGCTGAAAAAGTTTAGTTGTCAGGTCATTCGGTGAAGGTTGAAAAATATGTTTATTTTTTTCTGTGGGTAATGGATGAATGGAATTTGCACATTTACACAACATACACAGAAATGGTAGAAATGATTGCTCCCCACCTCCCATTCAGCTTTCTTTGCAAGTAGGCTCCTTCGGTGTCAATTTTTGGGGGATTTTCTTTCCCGATATCGATATATCGGTGGCCTCATACCAGTATATACCAGTATATCAGTATAAAAAATAATAATTTTTTTAAACGAGATCCCAAAAAGATGTAATGGTCCAATGGTTCATTACATATTCATATATGACATACCCATCATTGAGACAAGGTAATTTCTCAAGGTATTCCCACACAGAGTTTTTTTCCCCCATGACAACGATTATTTTACTTCAAACTTCAACTTGCATAAAAATGATTTTGTTTTAAAGTGAGATCAGTATTGGTAATCGGCACAGGCTTTCTAAAGGACATCCGATTCATTAAAAAAAAAACAATTGGCAATTGCTTTGAAAACAGCCACGAGGGCAAAGAAAAACGTGATTGCTTGCATGGTATTCGGGTGCTGAGGGTTAAAAGTTAAAACCTACTGTACCTACTTCTTGGTACGTTTTGACATCATACGTTCTACTGTTTCAGGTGCAGCCGAGTGCATCAAAGCTTTTAATATAATGTGCAGTATTTAAAGGTTGTAAACACCTTTTTTCAATTTGTTAGTGATATACCGATTGTTTTTTTTCATACCGATTTTTTTTTTTCTCGGTATACCGGTATATTCAAAATTCCAATAGCCTACCGGTATATTGATTTGAAAAATTATACTAGTATAACCGGTCTCTCGATATATTGCCGGACTCTATTAGCAAGTTTCCTCCATTATGTCATCTGAACTTACTTTCTCTTTTCTTTTTGATCCTCGACAACTCTACCACTCTCCCTTTTCTCCAACATTTTCCTTTTCTTTCTTTCCTTTCTCATTTTTCACAACTCAGAGCCACTGGGGATGGAATTTGTAAATTCCTTTTAGTACATCTGTTGGCTATGATATCAAGCTTTCATCAGTTGTGACCAAGTATATGTTTGAGGATTTTTGTGTCATGATTAAAGCAGAATTTTTTTAATTGTTCTTCTGCAATTGTAAACACCTCTACAATAACAACTTTGATTATTTAGCAACCTGACAGCTGTAACCACAATATGCTCAAATTAGCTTATTAGATATGATCTTGTGACATATCCACGCAAGCATGACACACAATGGTTTTAGGAACTAGTCTAACCGATTGTTTAGCATTGCAAACTGGTAAGGACAAGTGTCCAAACCTGGTAAGGACAAGTGTTCACAATATGTTATTAAAAAAAGACTTCATAATTGTGCAACGACTTCACACAATTACTTGATCCACTTAAATTATTTGTTTGAAGCAGTCTAATGTAGCCATATAAGGCTGTAACCACATATATGCTATTGGAGCACTGGTTACATTATATGCAACGTCTACATTAATTTATCTAGGGCACTGGTTATCAGGTGTACGTTTTCATGTGGTGCTTTGCATCTTTGATGTCCATCTTAAATCAGACCTGATGTTCTGGAATTCAAATCCAAAATCATCCACCTCGAACAGCTAAACTACTCTGCAATCAGCGGGTGATGAGGGATGAAGTGAAATTCCACAACCAGGGTATGTTCAGTGAGACACAAAAATGATTTTCATCTTCCTTTGGGGGAGTTTCTGCAGAAATGTTTTTCACAATCCATCTCGTGTGCTGCAGTGAACTCACTTAACATGATATGTACCTTTATAAATGTTTATTGAAAGCTGCAAAAAGGTTATTGCGAAAAAGGATTGATTTCTATTGTTTGGGAATCTCATGCCCATCCATCCTATCCATTGGGACCATACTCTGTGCAGAGCGATGGTGCTGCTAAAGCAGTCTCCTTGGCTATTGGGCACAATTCTGGACAGGTCGCCACTCAGACACAAGTCGCCACTCCACCACTCCAACATGTGTCAGCTTACATGCTGAAGCTAATATATAACATATAATGCCTGGTTATAGCTTAATGGTTAGGGTGGTGGGCTTGGGATCCGAGGGTCCTGAGTTCAAATCCCGCTCAGCTGTTGAATTAATACCAGGTGGAGTTAACTCGACCTGTCATCCTTCCGAGGTATCCTTCAGGTATCGAGGTGTCATCATCCATCAGCATACTGGTATCCTGTGTCCACGATTGTGCCCAATAGCCAAGGAGACTGCTAAGGCAGCACCAACGTTCTGCACAGAGTATGGTCCCGATGGATGGATATATATATATATATATATATATATATATATATATATATATATATATATATGTATATACTTCTGGGCAAAAGTCTTAGGCAGTATCTGCCTAAAATAGATAGAGATTGTAGATCTTGAAGAATTAGGATGTGGTAAGTCGAGTGGAAATTAAAGTATGAAAAGCACGTTTCAATAATAGTATGAGCAGACATCATTCAGATTTATCACAGAAAGATTTGGAAGTATTGCATTGTTAATGGACTACCAGAACATAGTGTTCTGTGCATGCTTTTCCCAGCAAAAATGAAAGATAGTATCAGAACATCGTATCTTCATATTCTCCATCTCCATCCCTTTCCTTTAACTTCTGGTCCAGTAAATCATATTCTACAATAGAGCTGCTTTAACACCGGTTGGATATACCCTTAATTAATTATTGATCAAAACACATTTTGTGACCACTCATCCTATTCTGTCATTTTTGTTTGGTGGAAGAAACGAGGACGCAACGCACGCATCGCACGCACGCACGCACGCACGCACGCACGCACGCACACACACACACACACACACACCACACAACACAACACACACACACACTGGCATTATTGCAAAAATTCAACATCCCATTTCCAGAAAACTCATGGAAACACAAACCAAGGACAATCATTGAAAATAAGGACACCATGCTCACGTACGACCTGATGATCCCATCGAGCGTGAACATAGAAAACAAAACCTTGTGACTGGACATCTTCTCAGGAACAAAAAGGAAAAGACAGCATTGCTGATTGAGATGTCAGTACAGAAATTTGGCCTCAATAATGCAGAAATCAAGAAATGACCAAATAGCAGGACCTCAAAAATGAGATCAAGAGATCTTGGAAGCTGAAGAGTGTCAAAATTGCAACACCAGTGATAATTGGAGCAACAGGAGTAATAAAGAAGAACCTCACTGAGATTTCAAAAACCATCCGGGAATATTACCACAAACAACTACAATTGGAGGCAGTCCGGGATCCAGGCTTTGGTGACTGTCCTGAAGAGAGCCCTCGGACAAAACTATGAGAACAACAAGTTGAACAGTGATCCTTACCGAAGCGAAGGTGGATACTTTTAGTCCTTGGAGCACTTCATTCCATCTCCTCAAACCACAAATGGAGATAGCAACCAATCTTATTTACAGTCACTCTATAAACATTTTAGTACCATTCGTGTTTAGTCACCCCAGGTGGTTACCGAATATCTGCCTGGCTCATGGACTACTTGACAAATCACAAACTGGTCAAACACTTGGAATATTTGTTTCAACCCTGAGAAATCACACACACACACACACACACACACACACACACACACACACACCACTATCCACACAGTTTTGAATAGGCTTTTTAACCTTCTTATTTTAAGATTCCTAATGGAAAATGAACTCCTGATAAATTGACCAACATAATGTATCCTAATTGATTATTTGTTGTCCAAGATAGCCAGCTTGTCACTGTGCTTTGACCATTTTTTTGTCAATTCAAAGTAAAGTTAGTCCTATGAAATGCAACACTAATACTCTAGTTACTCGTGTCATTCATGTGCTTACATGCTGACACTTTGGAGTTCACTGTTTTCGCCTTTGTACATCTTGACTTGGCAGAATTGAAGTGGTAAGACGTTGTTGGATCGTAGAGTTTGGGGGAAAAACTCATTAGTGATGGAAACGTTTGCTTATGCAGGGTAAAGTTTGGAGCCAAAGGGTGTGGTGAAAGAGAGTGAGGGAAATATATATATATATATATATAATATATATATATAAATATATATATATATTATATATATATATATATCTTCTTCTTCTTTCGGCTGCTCCCATTAGGGGTCGCACAAGCGGATCATCCGTTATGATCCGCATAATGATTTGGCACAGGTTTTACGCCGGATGCCCTTCCTGATGCAACCCTGGTCGCCTCTTACGACACAGGGATATATATATATATTATATATATATATATATATTATATATATATATATATATATATATATATATATAAACCCAAATTCATTCAATTTTCATGCCATTTGTGTTCCATTGATCAGATTTTTTGGTCCACTGCCAATCTCTGCTTTTGTGATTTTTTAAAAGAAGTTCATATACAAGTACCTAATGTTTATGTAACAATTGTTGCTGGAACCCTCAACAAAGAATGAATTACTTCTGCATCACTGGGTGGTCTGTGCAGCGGCATCCGCTTGTCATCAAGAGTTGGACATCAGTGCACACATCCCACGGAGCACTTTTGTGCTTCTTGCAACGCATTATTCAACCTGACAGGAAGTCATCCATGGAATGTTAATGTGAGAACAGCCCAATTCAGGGTGTGTCAACTTTCCTCTTGCTGGGACTGGCAGCAGAGAACAACCATGCACAATGACCACCCGAGGTTTCTCAGCAATATATACATGTGATTTAGAGAATCTCTTTAAAAAGTTCCGTCCTGTTACTTTCAGTTTTTGTGTGTATTTGTTTGCAGATTTTCCTTTCTGAAGGGTGTGTCTAGCTAAGTTGGTTTGTAGCAGAAACGTCTTGTGACAGGTCGGTTTACAAGTCTATGAATAAGATTACAATAAGAAAACGGTTATTTTGTTACAGGGGGAGCAACCCACAGCTGCGGCATCATGCAAATATGCATGCATCTTTTAAATACACAATACAATGTTGTGCTAACTTGATTAGCATCTTGTATCAAGGGGGACAAGACATTCCACTGCAAAATAATGCCCTGAGATGGTGCAGGGCCATTGGTGAAAGGGAATAAGACTAAGATCTTAGGTATAACTCATGTATTTCAGTAAGACCTTGTGTATTGCTTATAGCTAATTGTATCAAATAGCTCAAATAATCCTTTAGTTCCACCAGAGATCTATGTACAGGTTGCGTGAATACTGATGTACTTTTCATCTACCTGCTACTCACAAGGTGGTTTGGAATGTAAGGTCAAACCTATTTCTCAAAGATACTCCAGTGAACAACAACGACACGTGAACAACTGCATGCATAATCCACATTACCTTGGAAAGAAATAGACAATAGACACATGTGTACTGTACTTTTATTTATTTTGGGGATTGATTGCAGTTACTGCATACCATCTGAAGTCGACATTTTAATTTTGCATTCTCGACAACATTTATATAACAATTTCTGGTACACTTGAATGCTGCAAAATCTGTCAACAATTTTGTTGAATTTGTTTTTTATACAGTAGGGTGAAGATTTTGAAAGTTGAAAATGGCTTGAATTATCTTGTTCATAAATACAGTGAAATGTCAGTTATAAAAACTATCAGTCTTCGTGTTGTGGATTTGAAATACAGCTACATACATGTTTTTGCTTTCTTTGTATACAAAGTGAAGGGTTGTGGAAGAGCAAGATCACTGAATGGATAAGGACACAGCAGAATAAAATGAACAGTAGAAAGAGTGGGGGAGGGGGGGACACCAACAGCAGAGTCGAAGGACAAAATAAAGGGAGACTTGGACAAATAAACAAATAAGGAAAGAATGAGATTGAAGAGAATGCAGAAGTTGATTCCACTAGTGGGGAAAAAGAGGAGCGAAAGAGTGGAGGTTAGCAGTGATTCTGGAGTTTTTTGTGTTTCACCAGAAAGGGCTTGGAGACAGTAACCTGCTGGCAATGCAAAGTGATAGGCACATAGACTGGGCTTCATCGCAGGAGATTCCAATGATCTTTAAGGCCTTGAAAGAGTGAGACAGGGGTGCCAGCCCAGAGGGGAGAGCAGTACTCCATCAATGTGCAGATGAAGGCATTGGAGGTGGATAGGGTTTCAAGTGTGCCAAGTAAGGACTTTGTACGACATAGGATGCCCAGTCGGCGAATGGCTTTGGAGGCCAAATTTGAAATTTGGTTTGAAGAAAGATCATGGCTGAGAGTGAGACCCAATAGGTTGAGTGACTGAACTTCTTCAAGAGCATTGTTAAGAAAGTAGATGGGAAGGTTTGCCGTATGGTCCAGAGAGAGAGATTGAGATTGAGATTGAGATTGAGATTGAGATTGATTTGTCTTGTCAGGATTGAAAGACATATTCCAAACGTTTGACTAGTTTGTGATTTTTGTCATTTGTCTGAAGAGAGGGAAGAGGCTGCTGCCTGGCCTATCTCAAAGATGAGGAATGTCATGACAGAAGGTGAAGTCATCAACAAAGAGATAAAGAGGATTTTCCAGAGAGTCAGAAAGATCAGTGATGAAGATTAGGAATAAGAATGGGACCTATAAGACTGCCTTGGGGCATTCCACCATTGACAGGGCAAGGAGATGAAAGGATTCCATTGACAGCTACATGTTGGAAATGAGAGTAGCATAATTGAAGAGTGGAGTTGACCTTGGATGCCATACATCGGTGTATAGTTTGGAGAGAAAGGTAGGATGTCAGATGATATTGAAAGCTTGAGCTATGTCCAGTGAGTCAGCCATGATCTCATTTCTGATATTGAGGGCTTCCATCCATTGTTGGGAGAGTAGAAACAACATGTCCAAGGTAGAGTGACCTTGTCTTAATCTGAATTGATCTGAGATGATATCATTGGAAAATGGAATGATTTGTTGTCTACTACACTGATGGATTCCATGACCATGCTGATGGTTGAAAGTAAGCTGTAAGGTATGTCATTAAACTGATTTTTTTTTCCACTTTTTTATGTCATGCAGTGATGTTTGCTGACTTCCATGTGGAATGAAGATGACCTAGGCCAAATGCTAGGGTGAAAATGGTAGTAAACAGGATGTGCAAGAGTAGCAAAGCAGGTGTTTAGGACACACGAGCTGATGCCGTCTGGTCCAGTTGAAGAATCAGATTTGAGGGTTGCCAGAAATGTCTCCACTTTCTCAGGTGCAAAATACAGAGAGTGCTGGAGCAGTTTGGTGTGACTGTAATGGGTGGGTACAGAGAGTGAGGGATTGGGGACACAAGATTTGGAAGCAAATTCAGAATTGAGGCATTCAGCTTTCTCACGAGCAGAGAAAGTGAGGGAAGTTGTCGTAACATTTGAAGTGAGGGAAGGGATGGAGGGGAAATATCTCCAAAAACAGACTTGTCAAGACACTACCATGTTTTCTAGGAGGGAGCCAAGTTTGAAAGTTCAATCTTGAGGTTGGGCAGATATTATTTTCTGGCTCTCCTGAGAGTGGACACACTTGTTGTTGGCTTTGTGGAATGATCTGAGATTGCCTTTGGTCAGGTTTTCCTTCCAGGAATAGAAGACAAGTTTTTTCAGAGCAACTGCCTCACCCCAGGATTCAGTGTACCATGGGTGGGTAGAAGGGTAGGATAACTGAAGACAAGATAGGATGGATCTGTGCATAAGAGAGAGCAAGTTTCTGTGGAAGAATTCCATGTGGAGTTAATATCAGGGGCAGTTGATATGGGAGACCAGTCCAGAGGTGTGATGGCTGCTTGCAGTCCCTGCCGATCTACCTGAGTGAACTGCCCGAATCGTCAGCACTGAGGCATTTCTCTGAGAGTATCTTTTATTTTCTCTGATATATTTTTCTCTGAGAATAGCTAAAGAGAGTTGAGACATTTTTCCTTTTTTCGAGCAGTTGATTCGGTGATGCCATTTGAGGTAGGGAGGAGACTGAGTAGCATCCACCAGAAAGGGACTTGGAAAGAGGTGCCATGATTACTTTGAGGAAGAAGGAGAGTTCAGCTTTGAGACTTTGATGAACAACAAGGGACTTTCATGAACAAAATTATGTCCAAAGATTTAATTCAGTTTAAGATTTGATTATGGTTTAGCCTGAACATTTTACAGTATGATGTCTTCTGGCTTGCCTCGGGATGGACACACTTGTTGCGAGCCTCACAATGTGACCTAAAGTTATCTTCAGGTGTGTTAGCCTTCCATTTCCATGTTGCAAAAGAAGCTGTTTGGCCGCAATAGCCTCACTGCTAAAATATTCTGTTTACCAGAGCTGGAAAAGTATAGATAGGATATCTGCAGAAGTGAGCATGGATATTTTAGCTTCAGATATGTGTGTTTGAGAAAGTAGGCATCTATGAAAATTTTCACAGGTGAATCAATATAAGATGTTGTAGAAATGGCAGCCCAATCCATTTTTGTGAAGGCAGATTGCAGTCACTGCCAGTTGCACATAATAGTGGCAGCAGAGCACGAGGTCAATGCGGCAGGACGCGAGGTCAAGTTGTTTGTGGAAATTAGGTTATTATTTTTCTTGACATGATGAAACAATTTTGCTGTGAAAAATTTTAGATCTTTGTGGAGGATCTCTAAAGGCCAGTCACACCTTGACGTTTTAGCCAACGTATGCCGTTTTTTGAAAAAATTGTCTAAAACGCTGGTACACGTCGAATACGTTATGGGTAAGTTTTGATAACATTGAGAGCACGCTGAAAAACACTGCCATACGTCGTTGCACGCTGGCTTTAAACGTTGTACTTTTCGATTGTCCTCAAAGCTTTCCATGCTTGAAATTTTACGACTTATGCAGCGTATGACTCACACGTTCCACATAACGCTCGCCATAAGTTGGTGGCACGTCACGCGATCGTTGACACACGTTACTTGTAAGTTACTCATAAGTCGAAACACGTCGAGGTAATGTTTAGCGTACCCGAAACTTATTTCTAAGCTATGAGTTACGTGTTGTACTAACGTTACGCGATCGTTGAACACATCGACACACTTTACTTGTAAGGTGCTCATCGGTCGAAACACGTCAAGGTAATGGTTAGCGTCAGTGTTCCAGACTCCCTGGTTTTTTTTTTTTTTAATTTTTTTTTCTTCCTTCCTTCGGTATGATGGTGATGTTGACACTTCGATTTCTAGTGCGGTTGTAATATATATAATTATAGACTGCCGCTCAACGATTTAAATCATAACCGCACTGTACACTGAACACCGTCATACCGAAGAAAAAAAAAAACCGGGAGTCTGGAACACTGACGCTAACCATTACCTTGACGTGTTTCGACTTATGAGCACCTTACAAGTAGCGTGTGTCGATGTGTGTCAACGATCGCATATCGTGCGTACAACTTATCCCATCACATACGGAGCGTGTGTCATACGGCAAGTACGTCGTAAAATTTTCAACATGCTTAAAATTACAAGACGTACTCCACTTAATAGGACGTATGATAGCGTACTTTAGCGTTCTATTCACGCAAACCAAACTTACCCATACCGTATTCGACGTGCGCCAGCGTTTTAGACGCATTTTTAGAGGTCGGCATACGCTGGCAAGATCGCCAAGGTGTGACTGCGATGTTGACACTTCCATTTCTGCGGCGGTTATGATTTGAATCGTTGTGCGGCAGCCTTTCCATAACCTACGCCACGTCATCGTCGCGATGCGTGCAGCGTGCTATGCATGAGTTAGACTATCGTTGGGCATAGGTTGTGAAGGCCGACAACAGGTTCAGCATTCGTTGGTATAAGTTATCTATAACACAACGAAACGTTCTGTGTCCATTACTAATACGTTATGCATAAGACCAAGTCGTTATGAATACGTCCGAATCTTTAAAAAAAATCGAAAGTTCAACGTAAGCCAGCGTTTTACATACATTTTAATACGTTGCCATCGCTGGCTAAAACGTCAAAGTGTGACTGGGCCTTAAGTCTTATGTTGTTGTTCTTCATCTTCTTCTTGTGGACTTTTTTGTTTACAGCCTACAGTTTTCATCGAAACTTCCTGAAACTTGGCATATATATGTAAAAAATACCCTGCGCAGACAGTAACATCTCCGATTTTGGAAATTCCTCCTAGAAAAAAAGTTATGACGTCAAAATATCTCCGCTAATGGAAATCGCCTAAAAAATTATCTCCGAAACTAGGCAAGCTTTTTGAATTTCTGTTTGCGGGAATCGAACAGGGCATTAGCAGAGATGAATTACCGCACATATGATGCATCACTATGATGTCATATCAATTTTTATGACGTCATTCCTATCTTTTGACATTTTTTGTTTCACAACCAAGAGTTTTCATCGGATCTTCGTGAAGCTTGCCATGTATATGCAGAAAGCCCACGCGCAGGCAGTAACCATCTCCGATTTTGGAAATTCTTCCTAGAAAAAAAGTTGACGTCATAATATTGCCGCTAAGGGAAATCGCCTATACCATTATCTCCGAAACTAGGCAAGCTGTTTGAATTTTGTTTGCGGGAATCAAGTCGGGCATTAGCACAGATAATTTATGGCAAACCTGATACATCAAACAATGACATCATATTCGTTTTTATGACGTCATCATTAAGAGGACGAGGATCTTAGCTCATTTGAGCTTAACTTAATAATGAGGAGACATCTGCTCTTCTCACTATTGTGTTGTGGAAGAATAGAGGATGCAGCCATTGGGAAATGCATGCGATTATATTTCCTGCGCACGACTTCAAATTCTAACTACAATGGTGCAAATGGGATTTCACCGAAGCTCCAAAATTAATATTTCGTAGAATTAGCACCACCTTTGGTGGTAGCCGGTAATACAAAACATCATCCTTAATCTTGTATGTTGTGATTCATAAAATTTCTTTGAAAATGTCCATCAATTGGAAAATGCATTTCCAAGACTGTTATCATCTGAGCTCAAGTGTTTGAACATCGGTATTTCAGCACCCTCTGAAGTTCGGAGACTGGATATTGGTGAGATCATGGCGGGTGGTTACACTGACTGTTGGTCTGGTCACTCTGATGGTTACCATGCCCAAGGAGTTGCTGTAGCTGTGTCCAATAAGCTGACTCTAATGATAATTGAGGTAATACCGGTCAACGAGTATCTTATGAGACAAAGGATTTGTCACTCATTGGGTGTTGTTTCCCTGGTCTCTGTATCAACTCTGACTAAGGCGAGTGATCTCACTGTGAAGGATGCATTCTATGCCATGCTCGAGTCTGTGGTTTACCAGTGCCCCAGGCAAGATACTCGTCCAGTCTTGGGGGATTTTAATGCATTGACTGGAACTGATAGGGATGATTATGAGACATGTATTTGGTCCCAAATGGGCTTGTTGTAGCAACTCTGAAGTTGCAGCTTAAAACCGGGAAAATGGCACCATCCCAGCCTAGGCTGGATGTTGGCAAGCTCAAGGATGAGAGGGAAGCTGAGGAGTTTGCGAACAGGCTGAGTGGGGATTTGGCGGGTCTGGGTGCTTTGTGGAATCCTGAAGAGTTGTGGAGTGCCTTCAAGACCACCATCGTTGATGTTGCCAGTGTATGTATTGGAACTCACCAAAGGGTGAAGAAGAACTTTGTTTCTCAAGTGACACTGGATACAGGGCCAGGCTTGATTGCAGAGCTGAGCTGTTAAGGGAGTTGAGGCATAAAATTGTACGTGCGCTGAGGGTGGACAAGGAGGCCTATGTGCGAGGAATCTGTGAGGGGGTAGAGCATCACCTGTGGTCAAGTGATTCTCATCCTGCTTACAGGGGAATTTGCACATTGCGTTCCTCCAAGCCCATCCCTCGGTTTACGGCAGTTAGAGTGGAGGGGGGGTGGGCTCTTGACAGAGGAGTCCGAAGTGAAGGCCCGCTGGGCCGGTTACTTTGAGCAGCTGTTGAGTTGCATGTCAAGGTGTTAATATCTCTAGTGCTGACCCTCCAATCAAATTTGACCCGCCTTTGTTTGTGGAAACACAGGCTGCAGTGAACCGGTTGAAATGGGGTAAAGCTCCTAGGATCTGTGGCATCCATGCTGAACTCCTCAAGGCTGGTGGAAATGCTGTACTTGTGTTGGTGCATGCAGTTCTGTGCTCTGCCTGCAACACAGGCATCATCCCAACTGACTGGAAGATGGGCCTTGTTGACCCTCTCTGGAAAGGGAAGGGTGATCGCCAGGACTGCAACATCTACCGAGAGATGACGCAGCTCTCAGTGCCGGGCAAGGTCTTTACTCAGATAATTAATGATAAGGTTTGCCACCATCTGCTTGAGCACCTGCGTCCAGAGCAGTCAGGCTTTTCACCAAAGAGGTCAACGATTGATTGTATCTTTGCTCTTTGCGTCCTCACTGAACGTAAAAGATTTTTGGCAGGGGCTGCTTCCAGCCTATGTTGATCTGTGCAAAGCATTTGATTTATTGAATTGGGAAGCCCTCTGGAAGATTCTTTGTCTTCGTGGGGTGCCACCAAAACTGATCAATCAGACTTCTGAACTATACTCTGGAACTGATAGTGATATGAGATGTAGTGATACCATCTCTGACTTATTTCCAGTTGTTCCTGGAGTTCGGCAGGGATGTGTACTAGCTCCCACACTTTTCAGTGTTTGTCTGGACTGGCTTCTTGGGTGGATGTCAGAGAGATCAAGCTGCAGTGCATCGTTTTGGAATGTCAAGATCTCTGACCTTCATTTTGCAGATGATGCAGTCATCTTTGCAGAGACTCTGGATATCCTTTTGGGGGCCCATGAGGTGCTGAATGCGGAGTCGGAGTCGCTGGGATTCCGGGGTTCGTGGGTCAAAACTAAGATCCAGGCTTTCAATGACATCTTGGATGCTGCGATCTTGTCTGTACCTATTTGTGGTGACGATGTTGAGGTCATGGAGAAATTCACTTTCTTTGGCAGTGATATTCATGTCTCTGCTGGCTGTGAGCCAGAGGTCACTAGATGTCTGGGTCGGGATTCATGGATTCACTGGATCATGGGGTGTGGCGCTGTCAGTACCTGTGCAGGAGGCCGAAAATCCGAGTCTTCAGGTCCTTGGTGCTTCCAGTCTTGCTCTACAGATGTGAGACTTGAAGTTTGACCAGTGTTCTGAGACGGAGACTTAATTCCTTTGGCACTAGGTCTCTTCAGAGAATCCTTTGCTATCGCTGGTCAGACTTTGTGTCCAACGAGCAGTTTCTGAGAGAGACTCAATATGAGGGTTGTTATCTGCATAGTCCATGAGCGTCATTTGTGGCTGTATATACACTTGGCTCATTTTCCTGACGCTGATCCTGCTCACCAGATTCTCTCAGCAAGGGAGCCTCATGAGTGGAGGAGGCCAATGGACTGACCATGTTCCTCGTGGTTGCAGCAGGTCGATCAGCATCTCAAGAAGATGGGAATGGGCAAGGCATCTGCCTGGGGGATGGCCAGACGGATCCCCCGGAGTACCTGGGGATGGTGGACACAGCGACGCGCTGCTGCGGCACATTCTCCCATATCTGACCTGACCTGACCTTGCATTTGGTCAGCATTAATACTTATTCATGTTTTCCTGCAAAATGTATACAAGTCAAATTTGACAAACCTTTTGCTTTCTCCCATTAATAAATATCTCAAACTCTAAAATTCAATGGAGATTGATTGCTCTTCGTTTAGGTTATATGTTTTACTTTTTTCAAAACACTAGGATGGAGAACAAAGAAGAGGAGTATTTTTTTATTTTTGGCAAATTACTTCTCCAATTGAACAACTTTGTTTTGCAAAGTTTGTCCACATATCAAATGGCAGTCTCTCAGTCTGTAGGAGAGTCCTAGTAGAATAGAGTTGAATGCACTGGAAAAACTGGGACAGAGCCCTTTTTCCTTCAGGCCATTTGAATGTAAAGTCATTGAGATGGCCTCTTCGTGTTCCCACCTGAACGTCTAGCACTTGATACAATGAACCCAGGTTCAAGTCTGCTCTTTGTGTTTGTCCATTGCCTAATGATGTCCTTGTAAATTGTTGAAAAGTGCATTCATATCTACTTATGTATTTGTTCTGCACATGTCATAGGTAAAGGTACAAGCTTCTCCACGCACCTAAAAGATCAGTTACCAACAAGTAAACAAACAAATCGTCATGTTAAAATATTATTTTTCTTCATTACATTGCGTTGGATTTGTTCTAGTTGTAGAATGACATAGCTGAGTAACCAACGTTACTCTTGAGTTTTTGTATTCCATGTTTTGAAGAACAAAGACATAATGCCATCACAGACAAAAAGCTATCAGACAGTTGATTCAACAATCTGCTATCCTGTCACAGCTTGACATAATCTGTTGTCATGATGTGTTGTACTTGCCACGAATTACAAACACTCAAATTGTATACTTATTAGATATGAAACGACCTCTTTTATTTCACTTTATTTTAGCGTTTAAAAACATGCTTGATTCGGAAAAAACTGAACCAAAATGTTTCCAATGTTTGTCGTTTCCTCTGATTACAAATTTCTTTTTTTAAATATAAATTTAAACCTGGTTTTATAGTTGTTATTTTTTTTTCTTCCAATATTTATTAAAGCCCTGTTGGTACTGTTTGTTCACCCGTCCACCGCACAGAAGGAAACTGGGTTTTGTAGTCGTGTGTCAGTGTGTGTCAGTGCATCTGTCCAGGCCATAACATTTTTACCATTTGAGCTTTTGCCATGAAATTTTCAACAAATTTTTCTTATAAGAATGTGGAAAACACTGGTTAATATATTTTACAAATTTTATTTTTTTAGTTGTTGTTTTTGTCAAAATTTAATTTCAGTACAAAGTGGACATGGACAGCTTTACATTTTGAGATTCTTTATAGTTCAGATTTGCTTCACCACGAAGTGGCTGACACAAATCTACATTATGTTCTACAAGTAGAATCTTGCTCGACCTTCAGTCGTTGCCTTCTTCAAGAAGAAGCAACCCTTTTTCTGGGTTTGCAATGACAGAGGGTGCTGTGTGAAAATCCCGAAAGAGGAGTTTCTGGTGCTTTACATTAAGAATGTATGGGTACAGCCATGCCACTTGAAGGAATATTAATGTGGAATTTCCACTGAATACATGTCTGTTCCCAATGGCAAGCTTTCACTCTCAATTGCTTCATAATCTCCGTCATTTAGTAATATTTTTATCGCCCTGGTGCAGCCGTGAGAAATCTGGCACACTTATGTATAATAATAAAGATTCTATTTGTCTGGGATTTCTCATACCAAGTTTTCCGTACTCAGTAGACAAGCATATTTTGTTCACTGAATGATGGAACCTGATCAGATCACTTTTATTGTGGTCAGATCAGAACATTTTAGCTCTGCAGAAGATAATGGCTTTTTAAAGCTATCTTCTAGATGCACAAAGTGGTGGATTTTGCTGTTGTTGATGTTGGTATTTTGTCTGAGTTATATTTATTGGATGTCTGCCTGAGGCAAGACTGTAATGTCAATGCAAACATCACGTCTGTTTGGTAACCTTGCGTGTTGGCTTGACTGAGATGTCCTTCCAAGGTGACATGTGGTAAGGCTGAGATGTTGGCAGTCGAGTTGGTTGGCACTGAGACCTGGTTGAGTTGTCTCCTGGCATAAGTTTCCAAAATGTCTCATGGAGTGGCATACTAAAGAGCTTGATAATGTAACAAAATGGGTGGAAGCCCAGGTTCAAGAAAGACTGCTTGTTCAATTTTGACCATCACTACACCTTTTTGTTATCCTTATCCATGAGCACAAAATATTTTTTTTACTTCCTTGAACCCAACAAATTAATAACACCAATGAATGCATTTTTTTTAAATTTCAACAGTTGGTAACGTATTCCATGCACACACACACACACACACACACACACACACACCCACCTTACCAGCTTTTGAAATTTTGGCATTGTTGTTGGCAGTTAGTTTGACCTGAAATTATTGTATTACTCTTTGTGATAAATATGGTCCTTCCCATCTTACAGACATCACCTCAGTTGCTATTCCTCCCTCATCCCTAACAGTATTGTCAATCAATATTTTATGTGTCCAGATTGACCTCTTCAGCTTACAACCTCCTTTTTCAGACATTGCATGCTTAAAATAAATGTGACACACTGAGTGTCTCTTAATTGCTTTGTGTCTCTCCATAGCTATTTTATCTTCCATTTTGATAGGTCCTACTACTAATTTGGTGGTGGTGTTGTACATGTCAAAAATTTAATTCATTACAGTCTTATCTCTATCTCTATCTCTATCTCTATCTCTATCTCTATCTATCTCTCTATCTATCTCTCTGTCTCTCTATCTCTCTCTCTCTCTCTCTCTCTCTCTCTCTCTCTCTCTCTCTCTCTCTCTCTCTCTCTCTCTCTCTCTCTCTCTTTCTTTCTGATGTAGCATACTCTTTACAGAGTGCCAGTGCCATTGAAGCAGGTTCTTGAGCAACTGTTATACTGGGTGGTTTGCCATTGCCTTCCCAGTAGTAGTTAGGGCAGGAATTTGTTCATGGTGCCGGCGATAGCTCGCCTACTCTTCGTGAAGGACGCATCCACCTTTATGCGATCCTTAACGTCCACCAACTAATTCCGTTAGACGTGATTCCCGCTTAACATACATCTGAGGGACAGCACACACATTAATGAATCACCCTGCCTGTGAAATGAAATGCCCGGATGACAGTTTATAGCTGGGTCGAGATTCAAACACAGGCTAGACAGCTTAGAGGCAACTATGCATATCTCTAGGCCATCTTGCCAACCCACGCAGTCTTTTTTAGCCGACTGGAATGCTTCTAGTGATACATTGATCTCCAACATCACTTACTGGTTATATCTGGTGTACCATCCATGCAATATTGCTCCATACTCACCCCTCTTTCTTATAACATGGCACAACTAGAAACAAACTATCTTACCTCATTCCTCATCTGTAATAATTTCAATGACCACCATGCCAGCTGGCTGAAAGTTGTACTTAACCAGCCTTGGCATTCCTGTGAAGGCTTTCTACAACTCCATGGGTCTGACTCAATCTGTGAACTTTTTAACACACATCTGTGGTATCTATGTCCTGCTGGCTGGACCTTGTAATGATGACGTTTTCAGCCCAACTCTCCTGTTCCTCATCTGCATCTCTTTGCTGTTGTGACCATATTCTCATAAAAGCCCATATCTCTCTTGCAATTGTTAGAGAGCAATCAATTAATCCTACCAATATGACCAGTTGCACAGGCCAACTGGAAGAGTGCAAACTCTCATCCCTCAAAATAATTGCTTGCATCTTCGCAGCATCTGATATTCATTCTTCTTGGAATACTTTCAAAAAGCCCATAAACACATGGAATATGTCTTTCAATGCTGACAAATCTCACTCTCAATATCTCTCTCTGAAAGAACCATCTAGAAAACCCCTCCATCTACTTTCTTAACAATCCTCTTCAGGTATTTTAGTCATTCATACTTCGGGGTCTCACCGTCACCCATTATATTTCTTGAGCAAACCACATTTCAAAGTTGGGCCCCAAAGCCAGCCGCTGACCTCGATCATACAAAGTCCTTCCTTGGCGCTCCTGAACTCCAATCCACCTACAAGGCCTTCATCCGCAGCTTTATGAAGTCATGCTTCCCCCTCTGGACTGGCTCCCCTGCCTCGCATCTTGGTCAGCTTGATGCTGTAGAAACCAAGGCACTCAAGATCATTGGGGAATCTCGAGATGAAGCTGAGTCCATGGGCCTATCACTTCACCATCGCCAACAAGTCGGTGTCCTCTCTATCTTCTTTCACCTCCTTTATGGTCTTGCACTGTCTGCCCTCTCCGTGCTTTTTGCCCCCCCCCCCCCCCATGGTTCTGCAGGGCTCACACGGTCAACCAGCAACTGCCATCTGGTGAAACTACCTCAATCCAGAATCACTGCTCACTGACACTTTCGTTCCTCTTTTTTCCCACCATTGAAACCACCTTTCATATTATTTTCAGTCTCATTCCTCCCTTCAGTTCATTCTCATTCCTTCAGTGAGGGTGAAGGAAGAGAGAGAGAGAGAGAGAGAGAGAGAGAGAGAGAGAGAGAGAGAGAGAGAGAGAGAGAGAGAGAGAGGAGAGAGAGAGAGAGAGAGAGAGAGAGATTTTGGCTTGGTTGACGGGGTGGAAGGCGGAGCTGAACAGGCGGATGCAGCTCAAGGAGCGAAGCAGGTGGAGCGGAGCGCTGGGTAAGCGAGTGGTCCAGGTGCCATGCTAGAATACATTTATTAGGGCCAAGCCAAAACACATTTACTCTTACAGACTTCCTTACACTTCATTATTGAGCTATCTTCTTAGATGTTGTTCTTTCTTTTCCGTCTCGTCGACTGTGGACGCATGTTCATAAAAAGAGCATCAGCAAATACTCGTGCCCACCGATCCACATATTTTACATTTTTCTTCTCTGCACCTCATCTGCATTTCACGGCACCTCATCACACCCCTCATTTTGCACCTCATCCAACCACACACCTTTGGCATCCTCAGTTTTTATCCTTCTTCCTCTCCTTAGTGATTGGGAAATGTTGGTCCATTGACCATGCCAGGAACAACAGAGGTTGAAAACACCTCGTCGGTCCTCATCTTTCTTCACTCCCTAACTTTCCTCAAGATATGTTTCTGATGGCGCCTGTCCTAGAGTAAGTTAAGATTGTGGCATTTACTATTGGGGTCACTCTGCACTGTATCTTGTGTTTTGTATGTACGTGTATTTCCTTTTTCCACACTTCACCAATTTGTGCTTTCCTCTGTTGCACATATTGCTTCGCATTAAAACCTCTTATTGTTCCACATGCCTTTCCTCACCCTTGCTTTATAAATAAATTGCTCTCATTGTGAATGAACCCAGTTCATCCTGTCTTTTCCTACATTGGTCTAGCGTAGTCCGCACTTAGTTACCCGGGAAGTTTTTACCCCACCAATTGGCTCTTATTGGCCAATTCTGTGTGGACTGTGCTTTCCCACTGATCAAATGGACCTCTGGTAACTTGTTCCTGTTGCTGCATTTGAGCCTGGGGAGTAACTGCTGAAATATATCTGTCTGGGTTCTTCCCTTCTTTCTTCTTTATTCCTTTCACGTTTCTTTCTACTTTTTCACATTTCTCTTTATTCATTCTAATTCTTGCGTTTTCTTTTCTTTCATCTCTTTTACCCTCTATTTCTCTCTTTCGTTATCTATGTGTCTAAGGAGGAGTGAGTTATTGCAGAAAGTTTTCTCAAAGGCTCACCTGGCTGCACCTGGATGGGTTGGAGGGTTGTGGAGTCATGGCTGAAACCCGAATCCTATCCAGGTTCCTCCTGATGACTCCATCTTTGCTCTTTGCTTATTCGGGTTTCTTATGATGTCTCCAGCGCAGGATTTGGTATTCTGTTTGAATATATATCATGGAGACAAAATCAAAAATACAGGACACAGGTTAGGGTGGATGGTGTTTTTCAGACTTTTGTGTGAAGGTGTATTTGGGTGCAGAGGGATGGGGTAGAGCGATGGGGTGGCATAATTCTGTCATATTTACCCTTGCCGGAGGAGAGGGTATTGCATTTGGGTCCATTTGTTTGTTTGTCTGTCTCAGTTTGTCCGCATAGAACTTTCGTGTTTTTCCCTGTAACCGCTTGTCTGATTGATACAAAATGTTGACCATCGGAGAAACTACTCATGTAGAATGTAATAATGATAATTATGCCGTCATATGTCATGTGGTGTGGCAGACATGTTGGAAAAACCGAAAAATTTTGGACCTCTGTATCTCTGAAACTGCACCAAGGAAATAATGGAAAATTGGCACATAGCAAGTACTCCTCATGTGGAATGAGTGTGATATATTTTTTTTATGACATCAAAGGTGTCTTTGTTATGACGTCATAATTGCATATGTAGAATGCTACATCCGATCAGTATCAAAATTTTTGAGGGTCATCTCAAAGAAAATGGTCCACAAAATTTTTTTGATGATGTCATTGGTCACGTGATTCAGCAGCCATTTTTTTTTTAGCCTTCAAAAATCTCTGGAATGGCTGAAGAGATCAATAAACATATGACCGCCTATCCATGAAGAACAAAAGTTTCACACATATGACATCATAGGTCACAGAGTTTGGCAGCCATATTGGATTTACCCTAAAACCTATTTTAAAAATCTCCAGAATGGCTGCACAGATCAAGGGGAAATGTCACAAATGTTCACCAAGCCTTGTTTGTACAAGGTTGTTAAGGAATAATTGAGAGGTCACATGGTTTTGCAGCCATATTGGATTGAAGAAAAATATTAAATAATCTTTTCTCTGGAACCGCTCAATCAATCGACGTGAAACTTCAAACTTATGATATAGTAGTGATGAGGAATGCATGTTTTAAATTTCAACTTGATCGGACACATGATCTGGCAGCCAGAATTATTTATTTTTCTGATCTGGTTAATTTTTGTTTTTTTATTTTTTATTTTTTGGATAAGTCTCACTTGGCTGTGCCTGGATGGGTTTGAGGGTAGAGGAGCAGTAGCTGAAATGTGAATCCTATCCAGGTTCTTTCTGATGACTTCATCTTTGCTTTTTGCTTGTTTGAGTTCATTCTGACTCCAATGCAGAACTGCACCAATTTGGTCTTCCATTTGATTTGAATTTAATTTATTTTAATCCCATTCTGAATTCAATTGAATAATAATTTTTTTTTAATGTCATGGGTCAGGGTCAGATGTCCGATCAAAGCGGGGTTGCATCAAAGTGGGACGTCTTGGTACCTCGTCATCACTACCAGCAGTTATGAAGTGGCAGTTTTAATTATGTCTCTCATTGATTACGAAACACACCAGTACACAAACGCTACACAAAATACACAACACAAAACTAGAAGGGCACTCGGTAGAGCGCATACCTCCGCCACGTAATGCCTGATCCATGAGAACATATCGGGCCCAATACATTTTTGAGATATCATGCTATATATCGTTTTTGAGCCCTATCTCTCAATGGTGAAGAATCACTTTAAATTTTCTTGTAGTCGGATCCGGATTCGGATCTTCACCAAAATTGAATCAATTCTTCCATGTGAAACACCCAATATGTTCACTAAGTTGTGGATCCGTCCCCAACTTTTTGAGATATCCTGCACACAGAGAAACAGTCAGAAAGGGGTGAAAACATAACCTCCTTCATCTTTGATGGTGGATGTAGCAAGTCCTGGCAAGGGTCTACAATCTCTGATTACTCTTTTTGTTGTTGCATATGTAATAAATATATTCCCCCAAATTCATACCATTTTTGGCTGCCAAAGTTGAGCATTTCATTTGATGTTGGTTGAACCATGACTGATCAAATTTATAAAACAAAATTTGAGATGAGAAAATAAAAATCATATTGTCACCTGAAGCTCCACATACTTGTTGAGTTAAGTTCAAGACATGTTGGGAAGGTAATGGGTGGAAATTGTTTTTATGGTTACTGCAATGGGCAATTCCATGAAGAGGTGGACATGACCTTAAATGGACATGACCTGAATGAGAAAGATTGCAATTTATGTCAATTCAATCAGATTTATTCATTGGAGCAACCTATCTCTTCGCTATAAACGTCAACATTTGTGATTCTGATGGATTTATTTGTCAAAACTTATGACAGATTTGTGAAATTTTGACCCCTTTCCAATTACTCCCCACGAAGGTGAAGGAGGTTAAGTTTTCACCCCTTTCTGTTTGTTTTGTCTGTCTGTCTGTTTGTTTGTCTATTTGTGCACAGGACATCTCAAAAAGTTGTTGACTGATCCGGATGAAATTTTTGCACAGGTTCGGTATGTGACAAGGACGAAATGATTAGATTTTGTGAAGATCTGGATTCGGATCCGATACGAGAATTTTTAAAGTGATTCTTCACCATTGAGATATCGGGCCAAAAACAATACATAGCACGATATCTCAAAAAGTTTGAGATGGATTCGGATGAAACTTTGTGACACGTTGTGTGTGTGACAAGGAGGAAATGATTCAATTTTGGTGAAGATGCGAATCCGGATCTGGATACAAGAATTATTTAATTTTTAAAGTGATTCTTCACCATTGAGAGATAGGGCCAAAAACGAATAGTACTAGTATAGAATGATATGTCAAAAATGTATTTGGCCCGATATGTCCTCATGGATCAGGCATTACTTGGCGAAGGTATGCGCTCTCCCGAGTGCCCTTCTGTTACCCATGTATTGTTACTAACCAAAACAATAACTTGTTTTTATCTGAAGAGAAAACAATTGTTTAGAATTTTAATTGCTTGAATTTTCCTTCTCTATACAATCCTCGGTTCAAAAAAAGGAAATTTGAATCACTAGTACGTGCCCGTAAAAAAAAAAAAAAAATTAATAAATAAATATTCAAACCGCGAGCAACAAACAACAACCACACAGGCCGTTTCTTCGCTCTCACGTGCCCGTACGTGCGTGGCCCGGAAGTTCGCATATTATTCGCAGTTACGATTATTCGCAATTTAGTTTTAAATACCCAATTATTCAATTAGCGCCAAGTATTTTACCTTTTCGCAATGTCGTGACAAGGAAAAACAAAAAAGAGAAGAGAAGAGAGAGAAAAAAAATTACTTCCTGGTTCGGAGCATACCAGCACTCTGATGTTACCGAAATTTATACACCGTCTAATATGAAAACGTTCATAACTTGGGGCATTGTGTTTATCTATAAATGCGCATAAGAATCGAGAAATTATTAAATACACGAAGTCATCATTATCCGGAAGCCCGTACGTTGTAACCCGTAATGGGGAACGCGGCTGAGCTTTCCCCATCGGCCACGCCCACGCAACAACGTGTCTTGTCATTGGTTTGGTAAATAAATGGCCATAACTTGGGAAGCACTTGTCCGATAAATATCAAACCTTGAAAAGGCACATCCTCAGGTCGCCAGCAATATATCTCTGGCAAGTTTCAATTAGATCGGACCAGTGGTTGTCGAGAAACAGCGGTCAACAGAACACACACACACACAACACACACACACACACACACACACAATTGCTGGAATTATATAATAGATGAACATGGTAACATGTGTGAGTAACAGAGTCTTTTACTAACCATGTGACATCACTAACCAAGCTATAACATTACTAACCAATATAAAATTAATAGAGATGCTGGTCAGTTAACACAAGACAAATCTTGAATGCATGGATCAAAGGTTAGACAAAAGAGGGCAGTATGAGCCAATTATTTACCCATAATGTAAATGTCTGCACATAATTCACATGTATGCTGCATCTATGTGTAACAAGTCAGTACTTTCATTGTTTCAACAACTTCCATCTGGTGACAAAAAGTTGGGTAAGTTGGATGACAGTGAAGTAACACATTATCTGGTATCTTTCTGATAATTTAATGCTGCACAAAATAGAATGAAATGAATTGTTGGCTGATTTTCTAATTTTCCCAGGTGGATGTAGGAAACCAGTCTTGAATGCAAAAAAAAAAAAAAAAAATAACGATTACGTGAAGCGCAATTTATAAGCAGGTACACTTAATGACCTCATGAATAAGCGGGTTCTGCAAGTCGTAAATCCGTGAAGGTAGCGGGTCCAACAGCTGCTAAACTCACCTTTATTCATTTCAATTCTATTTTGTGCAGATAAATTATCTAGAAGAGATACCAGATAAATGTTGTTACTTTCACTGTTCATCCAACTTTTACCCAACTTTTGTCCCAGATGGAAGTTTGTTGAAACAATGAAAGTACTGACTTGTTACACATAGATGCAGCTATACATGTGAATTATGTGCGACATGTTACATATGGTGTAAATTAATTGGGCTCATACTGCCTCTTTGTGTAGTCTAACTTTGATCCAGTGCATTCAAGATTTGTCTTGTGATAACTGACCAGCATCTCTATTAATTTTATATTGGTAGTAATTAATAGCTTGGTTAGTGATGTCACATGGTTAGTAAAAAACTCTGTTACCTCACACATGTACCATGTTCATCTATCTATAATTCCAGCAATGTGTGTGTGTGTGTGCTGTGTGTGTTGTGTGTGTGTGTGTTCTGTGACCGCTGTTTCTCGACAACCCACTGGTCCGGATCTAATTGAAACTTGCCAATGTATATTGGCTGGCGACCTGAGTGATTGCCTTTTCAAGGTTTGATATTTAATCGGACAAGTGCTTTCCCAAGTTATGGCCATTTATTTACCAAACCAATACAAGCACGTTGTTGCGGGCGTGGCCGTGGGCGAGGAAGCTCAGCCGCGTTCCCCATTTACGGGTTTACAACGTTACGGGCTTCCGATAATGATGACTTCGTGTATTTTTAATTTCTCGATTTCTTAATGCGCAATTTATAGATAACACCAATGCCCCAAGTTATGATCGTTTTTCATATTAGACGATGTGTATAAATTTCAGGTTAACATTCAGAGTGCCTGGTATGCTCCGAACCAGGAAGTAGATTTTTTTTCTCTCTTTCTCTTCTCTTTTTGTTTTTCACTTTGTCACGACATTGCGACAAAGGTAAATAACTGGCGCTAAATTAGAATAATTGGGTATTTAAAAACTAGAATTGCGAATAATCGTAACTGCGAATAATATGCGAACTCCGGGCCACGCACGTACGGGCACGTTCGAGAGCGAAGAAACGGCTGTGTGGTTGTTGTTTGTTGCTCGCGGTTTGAAAATATTTTTATTTATTAATTTTTTTTTTTTTTTTACGGGCACTTACTAGTGATTCAAATTTCCTTTTTTTGAACCGAGGATTGTAAGAGAAGGAAAATTCAAGCAATTAAAATTCTAAACAAATTGTTTTTCTCTTCAGATAAAAACAAGTTTATTGTTTTGGTTAGTAACATTACATGGGTAACAGAAGGGCACTCGGGAGAGCGCATACCTCCGCCAAGTAATGCCTGATCCATGAGGACATATCGGGCCAAATACATTTTTGAAATATCATTCTATACTAGTACTATGTCGTTTTTGGCCCTATCTCTCAATGGTGAAGAATTCACTTTAAAAATTAAATAATTCTTGTATCCAGATCGGATTCGCATCTTCACCAAAATTGAATCATTTCCTCCTTGTCACACACACAACGTGTACACAAAGTTTCATCCGAATCCATCTCAAACTTTTGAGATATCGTGCTATGTTGTTTTTGGCCCGATATATCAATGGTGAAGAATCACTTTAAAAATTCTCGTAGTCGGATCCGAATCCAGATCTTCACAAAATCTAATCATTTCGTCTCTTGTCACATACCGAACCTGTGCACAAAATTTATCCGGATCAGTCACAACTTTTTGAGATGCCTGTGCACAAATAGACAAACAAACAACAGACAGACACAAACAAACAGAAAGGGGCTAAAACTTAACCTCCTTCACCTTCGTGGTGGAGGTAATGAAGGGGTCAAAATTTCACAAATCTGTCATAAGTTTTGACAAATAAATCCATCAGAATCACAAATTTTGACGTTTATAGCGAAGAGATAGGTTGCTCCAATGAATAAATCTGATTGAATTGACATTATAAATTGCAATCTTTCTCATTCAGGTTAGTCCATTTAAGGTCATGTCCACCTCTTCATGGAATTGCCCATTGCAGTAACCATAAAAACAATTTCCACCCATTACCTTCCCAACATGTCTTGAACTTAACTCAAAAGTATGTGGAGCTTCAGGTGACAATATGATTTTTATTTTCTCATCTCAAATTTTGTTTTATAATTTGATCAGTCATGGTTCAACCAACATCAAATGAAATGCTCAACTTTGGCAGCCAAAAATGGTATGAATTTGGGGGAATATATTTATTACATATGCAACAACAAAAAGAGTAATCAGAGATTGTAGACCCTTGCCAGGACTTGCTACATCCACCATCAAAGATGAAGGAGGTTATGTTTTCACCCCTTTCTGACGTTTCTCTGTGTGCAGGATATCTCAAAAAGTTGGGGACGGATCCACAAACTTAGTGAAAATATTGGGTGTTTCACATGGAAGAATTGATTCAATTTTGGTGAAGATCCGAATCCGGATCCGACTACAAGAAAATTTAAAGTGATTCTTCACCATTGAGAGATAGGGCTCAAAAACGATATATAGCATGATATCTCAAAAATGTATTGGGCCCGATATGTTCTCATGGATCAGGCATTTCGTGGCGGAGGTATGCGCTCTACCGAGTGCCCTTCTAGTTTTGTGTTGTGTATTTTGTGTAGCGTTTGTGTACTGGGTGTTTCGTAATCAATGAGAGACATAAATAAACTGCCACTTCATAACTGCTGGTAGTGATGACGAGGTACCAAGACGCCCACTTTGATGCAACCCCGCTTTGATCGGACATCTGACCCTGACCCATGACATTAAAAAAAAATATTATTCAATTTGATTCAGAATGGGATTAAAATAAAATAAATTCAAATCAAATGGAAGACCAAATTGGTGCAGTTCTGCATTGGAGTCAGAATGAACTCAAACAAGCAAAAAGCAAAGATGAAGTCATCAGAAAGAACCTGGATAGGATTCACATTTCAGCTACTGCTCCTCTACCCTCAAACCCATCCAGGCACAGCCAAGTGAGACTTATCCAAAAAATAAAAAATAAAAAAAACAAAAATTAACCAGATCAGAAAAATAAATAATTCTGGCTGCCAGATCATGTGTCCGATCAAGTTGAAATTTAAAACATGCATTCCTCATCACTACTATATCATAAGTTTGAAGTTTCACGTCGATTGATTGAGCGGTTCCAGAGAAAAGATTATTTAATATTTTTCTTCAATCCAATATGGCTGCAAAACCATGTGACCTCTCAATTATTCCTTAACAACCTTGTACAAACAAGGCTTGGTGAACATTTGTGACATTTCCCCTTGATCTGTGCAGCCATTCTGGAGATTTTTAAAATAGGTTTTAGGGTAAATCCAATATGGCTGCCAAACTCTGTGACCTATGAGTCATATGTGTGAACTTTTGTTCTTCATGGATAGGCGGTCATATGTTTATTGATCTTTCAGCCATTTCAGAGATTTTTGAAGGCTAAAAAAAAATGGCTGCTGAATCACGTGACCAATGACATCATCAAAAAAAATTTGTGGACCATTTTCTTTGAGATGACCCTCAAAAATTTTGATACTGATCGGATGTAGCATTCTACATATGCAATTATGACGTCATAAAAAAGACACCTTTGATGTCATAAAAAAATATATCACACTCATTCCACATGAGGAGTACTTGCTATGTGCCAATTTTCCATTATTTCCTTGGTGCAGTCAGAGATACAGAGGTCCAAAATTTTTCGGTTTTTCCAACATGTCTGCCACACACATGACATATGACGGCATAATTATCATTATTACATTCTACATGAGTAGTTTCTCCGATGGTCAACATTTTGTATCAATCAGACAAGCGGTTACAGGAAAAACACGAAAGTTCTATGCGGACAAACTGCAGACAGACAAACAAACAAATGGACCCAAATGCAATACCCTCTCCTCCGGCAAGGTAAATATGACAGAATTATGCCACCCCTCGCTCTACCCCATCCCTCTGCAGCCAAATACACCTTCACACAAAAGTCTGAAAAACCCATCCACCCTAACCTGTGTCCTGTATTTTTTATTTTGTCTCCATGATATATATTCAAACAGAATACCAAATCTGCGCTGGAGACATCATAAGGAAACCCGAATAAGCAAAGAGCAAAGATGGAGTCATCAGGAGGAACCTGGATAGGATTCGGGTTTCAGCCAGACTCCACAACCCTCCAACCCATCCAGGTGCAGCCAGGTGAGCCTTTGAGAAACTTTCTGCAATAACTCACTCCTCCTTAGACACATAGATAACGAAAGAGAGAAATAGAGGGTAAAAGAGATGAAAGAAAAGAAAACGCAAGAATTAGAATGAATAAAGAGAATGTGAAAAAGTAGAAAGAAACGTGAAAGGAATAAAGAAGAAAGAAGGGAAGAACCCAGACAGATATATTCAGCAGTTACTCCCCAGGCTCAAATGCAGCAACAGGAACAAGTTACCAGAGGTCCATTTGATCAGTGGGAAAGCACAGTCCACACAGAATTGGCCAATAAGAAGCCAATTGGTGGGGTAAAAACTTCCCGGGTAACTAAGTGCGGACTACGCTAGACCAATGTAGGAAAAGACAGGATGAACTGGGTTCATTCACAATGAGAGCAATTATTTATAAAGCAAGGGTGAGGAAAGGCATGTGGAACAATAAGAGGTTTTAATGCGAAGCAATATGTGCAACAGAGGAAAGCACAAATTGGTGAAGTGTGGAAAAAGGAAATACACGTACATACAAAACACAAGATACAGTGCAGAGTGACCCCAATAGTAAATGCCACAATCTTAACTTACTCTAGGACAGGCGCCATCAGAAACATATCTTGAGGAAAGTTAGGGAGTGAAGAAAGATGAGGACCGACGAGGTGTTTCAACCTCTGTTGTTCCTGGCATGGTCAATGGACCAACATTTCCCAATCACTAAGGAGAGGAAGAAGGATAAAAACTGAGGATGCCAAAGGTGTGTGGTTGGATGAGGTGCAAAATGAGGGGTGTGATGAGGTGCCGTGAAATGCAGATGAGGTGCAGAGAAGAAAAATGTAAAAATGTGGATCGGTGGGCACGAGTATTTGCTGATGCTCTTTTTATGAACATGCGTCCACAGTCGACGAGACGGAGAAAGAAAGAAACAACATCTAAGAAGATAGCTCAATAATGAAGTGTAAGGAAGTCTGTAAGAGTAAATGTGTTTTGGCTTGGCCCTAATAAATGTATTCTAGCATGGCACCTGGACCACTCGCTTACCCAGCGCTCCGCTCCACCTGCTTCGCTCCTTGAGCTGCATCCGCCTGTTCAGCTCCGCCTTCCACCCCGTCAACCAAGCCAAAATCTCTCTCTCTCTCTCTCTCTCTTTCTCTCTCTCTCTCTCTCTCTCTCTCTCTCTCTCTCTCTCTCTCTCTCTCTCTCTCTCTCCTCCTTCACCCTCACTGAAGGAATGAGAATGAACTGAAGGGAGGAATGAGACTGAAAATAATATGAAAGGTGGTTTCAATGGTGGGAAAAAAGAGGAACGAAAGAGTGTCAGTGAGCAGTGATTCTGGATTGAGGTAGTTTCACCAGATGGCAGTTGCTGGTTGACCGTGTGAGCCTGCAGAACCATGGGGGGGGGGGGGCAAAGCACGGAGAGGGCAGACAGTGCAAGACCATAAAGGAGGTGAAAGAAGATAGAGAGGACACCGACTTGTTGGCGATGGTGAAGTGATAGGCCCATGGACTCAGCTTCATCTCGAGATTCCCCAATGATCTTGAGTGCCTTGGTTTCTACAGCATCAAGCTGACCAAGATGCGAGGCAGGGGAGCCAGTCCAGAGGGGGAAGCATGACTTCATAAAGCTGCGGATGAAGGCCTTGTAGGTGGATTGGAGTTCAGGAGCGCCAAGGAAGGACTTTGTATGATCGAGGTCAGCGGCTGGCTTTGGGGCCAACTTTGAAATGTGGTTTGCTCAAGAAATATAATGGGTGACGGTGAGACCCCGAAGTATGAATGACTAAAATACCTGAAGAGGATTGTTAAAAAGTAGATGGGGTTTTCTAGATGGTTTTCTTCAGAGAGAGATATTGAGAGTGAGATTTGTCAGCACTGAAAGACATATTCCATGTGTTTATGGGCTTTTTGAAAGTATTCCAAAAGATGAATATCAGATGCTGGAAGATGGCAGCAATTATTTTGAGGGATGAGAGTTTGCACTCTTCCAGTTGGCCTGTGCAACTGGTCATATTGGTAGGATTAATTGATTGCTCTCTAACAATTGCAAGAGAGATATGGGCTTTTATGAGAATATGGTCACAACAGCAAAGAGATGCAGATAGGAACAGGAAGAGTGTGGCTGAAAACGTCATCATTACAAGGTCCAGCCAGAGGACATAATACCACAGATGTGTGTTAAAAAGTTCACAGATTGAGTCAGACCCATGGAGTTGTAGAAAGCCTTCACAGGAATGCCAAGGCTGGTTAAGTACAACTTTCAGCCAGCTGGCATGGTGGTCATTGAAATTATTACAGATGAGGAATGAGGTAAGATAGTTTGTTTCTAGTTGTGCCATGTTATAAGAAAGAGGGGTGAGTATGGAGCAATATTGCATGGATGGTACACCAGATATAACCAGTAAGTGATGTTGGAGATCAATGTATCACTAGAAGCATTCCAGTCGGCTAAAAAAGACTGCGTGGGTTGGCAAGATGGCCTAGAGTATGCATAGTTGCCTCTAAGCTGTCTAGCCTGTGTTTGAATCTCGACCCAGCTATAAACTGTCATCCGGGCATTTCATTTCACAGGCAGGGTGATTCATTAATGTGTGTGCTGTCCCTCAATGTATGTTAAGCGGGAATCACGTCTAACGGAATTAGTTGGTGGACGTTAAGGATCGCATAAAGGTGGATGCGTCCTTCACGGAAGAGTAGGCGAGCTATCGCCGGCACCATGAACAAATTCCTGCCCTAACTACTACTGGAAGGCAATGGCAAACCACCCAGTATAACAGTTGCTCAAGAACCTGCTTCAATGGCACTGGCCTCTGTAAAGAGTATGCTACATCAGAGAGAGAGAAGAGAGAGAGAGAGAGAGAGAGAGAGAGAGAGAGAGAGAGAGAGAGAGAGAGAGAGAGAGAGAGAGAGAGATAGAGAGAGATAGAGAGAGAGAGAGAGAGAGATAGAGAAGACTGTAATGAATAAATTTTTGACATGTACAACACCACCACCAAATTAGTAGTAGGACCTATCAAAATGGAAGATAAAATAGCTATGGAGAGACACAAAGCAATTAAGAGACACTCAGTGTGTCACATTTATTTTAAGCATGCAATGTCTGAAAAAGGAGGTTGTAAGCTGAAGAGGTCAATCTGGACACATAAAATATTGATTGACAATACTGTTAGGGATGAGGGAGGAAAGCAACTGAGGTGATGTCTGTAAGATGGGAAGGACCATATTTATCACAAAGAGTAATACAATAATTTCAGGTCAAACTAACTGCCAACAACAATGCCAAAATTTCAAAAGCTGGTAATGTGTGTGTGTGTGTGTCTGGGGGTGTGTGTGTGTGTGTGTGTGTGTGTGTGTGTGTGCGTGGAATACGTTACCAACTGTTGAAATTTAAAAAAAATGCATTCATTGGTGTTATTAATTTGGTTGGGTTCAAGGAAGTAAAAAAAATATTTGTGCTCTATGGATAAGGATAACAAAAAGGTGTTAGTGATGGTCAAATTGAACAAGCAGTCTTTCTTGAACCTGGGCTTCCACCCATTTTGTTACATTATCAAGCTCTTTAGTATGGCACTCATGAGACATTTTGGAAACTTATGCCAGGAGACAACTCAACCAGGTCTCAGTGCCAACCAACTCGACTGCCAACATCTCAGCCTTACACATGTCACCTTGGAAGGACATCTCAGTCAAGCCAACACGCAAGGTTACCAAACAGACGTGATGTTTGCATTGACATTACAGTCTTGCCTCAGGCAGACATCCAATAAATATAACTCAGACAAAATACCAACATCAACAACAGCAAATCCACCACTTGTGCATCTAGAAGATAGCTTTAAAAAGCCATTATCTTCTGCAGAGCTAAAATGTTCTGATCTGACCACAATAAAAGTGATCTGATCAGGTTCCATCATTTCATGAACAAATATGCTTGTCTACTGAGTACGGAAAACTTGGTATGAGAATCCCAGACAAATAGAATCTTTATTATTATACATAAGTGTGCCAGATTTCTCACGGCTGCACCAGGGCGATAAAAATATTACTAAATGACGGAGATTATGAAGCAATTGAGAGTGAAAGCTTGCCATTGGGAACAGACATGTATTCAGTGGAAATTCCACATTAATATTCCTTCAAGTGGCATGGCTGTACCCATACATTCTTAATGTAAAGCACCAGAAATCCTCTTTCGGATTTTCACACAGCACCCTCTGTCATTGCAAACCCAGAAAAAGGGTTGCTTCTTCTTGAAGAAGGCAACGACTGAAGGTCGAGCAAGATTCTACTTGTAGAACATAATGTAGATTTGTGTCACCACTTCGTGGTGAAGCAAATCTGAACTATAAAGAATCTCAAAATGTAAAGCTGTCCATGTCCACTTTGTACTGAAATTAAACTTTGACAAAAACAACAACTAAAAAAAAATTTGTAAAATATATTAACCAGTGTTTTCCACATTCTTATAAGAAAATTTGTTTGAAAATTTCATGGCAAAGCTCAAATGGTTAAAATGTTTATGGCCTGGACAGATGCACTGACACACACTGACACACGACTACAAAACCCAGTTTCCTTCTGTGCGGTGGACGGGTGAACAAACAGTACCAACAGGCTTTAATAAATATTGGAAGAAAAAAAAAAAACACAACTATAAAACCAGGTTTAAATTTATATTTTAAAAAAAGAATTTGTAATCAGAGAAACGACAAACATTGGAAACATTTTGGTTCAGTTTTTTTCCGAATCAAGCATGTTTTTAAAGCTAAAATAAAGTGAAATAAAAGAGGTCGTTTCATATGTAATAAGTATACAATTTGAGTGTTTGTAATCGTGGCAAGTACAACACATCATGACAACAGATTATGTCAAGCTGTGACAGGATAGCAGATTGTTGAATCAACTGTCTGATAGCTTTTTGTCTGTGATGGCATTATGTCTTTGTTCTTCAAAACATGGAATACAAAACTCAAGAGTAACGTTGTTACTCAGCTATGTCATTCTACAACTAGAACAAATCCAACGCAATGTAATGAAGAAAAATAATATTTTTACATGACGATTTGTTTGTTTACTTGTTGGTAACTGATCTTTTTAGGCGCGTGGAGAAGCTTGTACCTTTACCGATGACATGTACAGACAAATACATAAGTAGTATATGAATGCACTTTTCAACAATTTACAAGGACATCATTAGGCAATGGACAAAACACAAAGAGCAGACTTGAACCTGGGTTCATTGTATCAAGTGCTAGACGTTCAGGTGGGAACACGAAGAGGCCATCTCAATGACTTTACATTCAAATGGCCTGAAGGAAAAAGGGCTCTGTCCAGTTTTTCCAGTGCATTCAACTCTATTCTACTAGGACTCTCCTACAGACTGAGAGACTGCCATTTGATATGTGGACAAACTTTGCAAAACAAAGTTGTTCAATTGGAGAAGTAATTTGCCAAAAATAAAAAAAATACTTCTCTCTTTGTCTCCATCCTAGTGTTTTGAAAAAAGTAAAAACATTAATACTAAACGAAGAGCAATCAATCTCCATTGAATTTTAGAGTTGAGATATTTATTAATGGGAGAAAGCAAAGAGTTTTGTCAAATTTGATTGTATACTTTTGAGGAAAACATGAATATATATAGCTGACCAAATGCAAGGTCAGTCAGGTCAGAGTGGGAAATGTGCCGCAGCAGCGCGTCGCTGTGTCCCCACATCCCAGGTACTCCGGGGGATCCGTCTGGCCATCCCCCAGGCAGATGCCTTGCCCATTCCCATCTTCTTGAGATGCTGATCGACCTGCTGCAACCACGAGGAACATGGTCAGTCCATTGGCCTCCTCCACTCATGAGGCTCCCTTGCTGAGAGAATCTGGTGAGCAGGATCAGCTTCAGGAAAATGAGCCAAGTGTATATACAGCCACAAATGACGCTCATGACTATGCAGATAACAACCCTCATATTGAGTCTCTCTCAGAAACTGCTCGTTGGACACAAAGGTCTGACCAGCATAGTAGCATAAGATTCTCTGAGAGACCTAGTGCCAAGAGTAAGTCTCCGTCTCAGAACCTGGTCAAACTTCAAGTCTCACATCTGTAGAGCAAGACTGGAAGCACCAAGGACCTGAAGACTCGATTTTCGGCCTCCTGCACAGGTACTGACAGCGCCACACCCCATTGATCCAGTGGATATATGAATCCCGACCCAGACATCTAGTGACCTCTGGCTCACAGCCAGCAGAGAC